>OX103971.1:82204992-82406439 GCA_944470395.2 Schistosoma turkestanicum | reverse complement strand
AGACATTCACACCATTGGATACCGGCCCAGTGGTCCGATGGTTAGGCGTTCGCGCACAATATCGAAGGTCCCGGGTTTGAATCCTGCGAGGTGCAGGGAGTCGTGGATGCGCACTGTCACTGATGAGTCCCATACCAGGACGAAACGGCCGTCCAGTGCTTCCAGGTTGCTAATAATGGTCTAACAATGATTGATTGATGATTCCTGTTTGCAGAATTGTGGAGATGCACTGCTGATGAATCCCATACCAGGACGCAAAACAACAACTTATGAAATAATTTTATTTTACTAACCTCCATAAACTTCTGAAGTAGAAGCGAATAAAAATTTCGAATTTGTACGACGAGCTAATCCTACAATTTGAAAAGGGAGAATAAAGAATCATTGTAAATACAAACAAAATAATATTAATTTTTTCTCAGAAGATTATTACAACTGAACTGTAAAAGAAATTTAGAATATTGAGAGAAAAGCATGAGAACTTGATTAGCTATTTTTTGAAAAAATTCTTGTCAGTATGTAAAAATGACATTCTTGATAATGAAATTGCATTTGGCAGTTGTGGAGATTGTTGAGTTTCTTATTAAAATCATGAATCGATAAATGTTAGACCACCATTAGAAACCTCAAAGCACTGGACGGCTGTTTCATCCTGGTATGGGACTCATCAGTGACAGTGCGCATCCATGACTATTGAACCTCGCACACGATTCGAACCGAGAATCTTCAGTCTTGAGCGCAAACGCATAACCTCTGGACCACTGGGCCGGCATCTGAAGGTGTGAATGTCTAACTTCGATTAATTCACGGTCTTGCACAACCTCATACACTGTCTTCGGTAGTTGCTGCCTACACCCGAACAGGGTTGATCACCACTGGTCACGATTTCTCATGAGAACTCGGAGAAGATTCCTCTCGGAGCTAGTCACTAATGAACACAGGTAATTGCATTATGGGGTTGTGGAAATAATCAAACTATTATTCTTATCATTACTAGTACAGCCGTCATCCTGTTATTAAAATTGTACTTTTACCCAATTATGTGTAGTTACGTAACCTTTGTTTCATTGTGATCAATGACTTGTAATAAATTACCTAGATTGGTTTAACATTTTCATGATAAATATTCATGAATATTAGAACAAATTCTGATGACGTTCTAAATGAAAACAATAATCCTTGTTTATATCTGTGTTGTTTTAATTAAGCCAAGTATTCAAATTGTAACCACAAATATTTCAAATTTAATAAGGCATAGAATAGTAGATTTATGATTGTTTACAAAAACTTGACCTACTTGACTTGATCTATAGATTAGGATAGAACTGTATTTAAGTTTATTTGATTGGTCGGAGTGTAGTACACATCTTATTGACTAAAGGGCTTATAATTGATTGATTGATCAGTTACAATATGGTTACACATTGAAATCATCAATCAATCATTGTTAGACCATCATTAGAAACCCTGGACGGCCGTTTCGTCCTAGTATGGGACTCATCAGAAGTGCTCATCCACGACTCCTGCACCTCGCAGGATTAGAACCCAAGACCTTCGGTCTTGCGCGCGAACGCCTAATCGATAGAATTTAATCAGTAATAAAAGACTATTTAAGTATAACATTAGTCATGAATCACAGATCAATCAATTGTATATATATCTTAATCCTATATAATTACAAATGGAACCCGAACGACTTAGTTTTTTAACGTCACAGACCATGAAACTAAGTGAAACAGAATAAAGTCCATCAGTATACATCAATTCCTTTAAGATTACTAACGACTGCTGAGTAATGGACAATTCCAATGCAGCTAAACGATTTAGACTTAGTACAGTAGTAACTGCAGGTGAAGAAGACCAGAGCAACATCAGCCACTGATGCAATAAATGTCAACATACATAAGGGGGAAAAACAAGAACCTCCGATAAAACACAGCATACATCAAACATATTACACTTGATGAAGAAGCTCTGAAAGATGTTCAAACCTTTACATACATGGGCAGTATCATTGATAAACAAGATGGATCGGATGCACATGCAAAGACACGGATCAGCAAAGCAAGGGCATGTAGAATTCAAAACAGGTGTCTTTCAATCAATATTGAAGTCAGAACTTTGGAGCTATACGTCAAAAAGTTCTATTGTATGGAGGGGAAACTTGGAGAAATATATAGGTGTATATGAACAGTTATCTACACAAGATACCGCAGATCTGTTGGTCAAACAGCATTGGCAACAGTCTATTATGGTAGAGAACAAATCAGCTTCCAGCCTTATAGAAAATGGGTAGTAAATACTGGAGTTCGATAGGATAAACAATACAGAAATCACCCAACTGCATCATGAGGTAAGCTCTAACTTGGAATCCTCAAGAAGAAAGGACAAGAGGTGTAGGAATGATTTGATTTGGACCAATTTGGTCTCGTGTGCTGTTACGCGTATGAGGGCGGTTGTCACTTCCCGGCTGCCCACACCGTGGAAGGCTGTTTCTTCAGGGACCTAGGTGCGTGACCGCAGAACCCAAGGGAAAACTGCTCGAGGCAGGTCACGCACGGCCTTCTTATGAAAGGTTTTTTGAGTATTTGCTCCGCTCTTGAAAGCCCTTAGTGGACACCCTTACCCAAGGAGACGGAAGTCCGTGAGGTAGGGTGAGGTGTGACAATTTTAGGGTCGACCTTTTCTAACCCTTCCTTCCTTGTAAGAAGGCAGCATCACTGCAGATACTGATTGTCCGAGGGAAACACCTTACTGCTGTCACACCCCTCTGCAGTCAGTCAGCAGTACGACCTCACCCTCAGACCTTGAGTAGCTGCTTTTAGTCGGATCGTTCTCCAATCGACCTGCCTGGCCTGGTAGAACCTTCAGGAACATATGTATGTTCCAGCCAGTATATCTCGGTTGGGTCATGACGATAGGCAAGTCCGACCACCACGTCAAGGTAGCAGCTACGGTCGGGAAGGACAAGAGGTAAAACCGAAAGACCCATTACGCTGAGAATCGTACGTAGAAATGAAAAGAATGAATAACAATTGGAACGAACTGAAAAGGAGAACCAAGAATAGAGCTAGTTGGAGAATTCAGGATGGGCAATCTATACTCCACGAAGGATAATAGGCATGACTATGTATGTACGTAAGTAATGAAATTACTCCTTAATTTCAATCGTTAAGATTTTTTACAAATATGATTTCCTTTTTTTTCTTACGAATAAGCATAAAGTTAACCGGAAGCATTGATTTACGAATAGAAATTAAACTTTTTAAAACCTATTCATTATCATATTAATCATAATAATAGAACAATAATAAATCATACTCTCTGTAACAATATGTTAAATTTAAATTTGCGTGTGGTTAACTATTTGGAAATTAGATTGAATGATATATGAATAGAGCACTACAAACAATACAATACAGATGATTAACAATTAGGGCGAAAAATGAAAAAAAAATCAATTTCTAAGGTCATCATTACATAATAATAATAATAATAATAATAATAATAATAATAAAAGCCAAACAATAGAATACAAATTTATTATTCATTTTTGAAACCATGAATCGATCAATGTTAGACCACCATTAGAAACCTGGAAGCACTGGACGGCCGTTTCGTCCTGGTATGGGACTCCTCAGCAGTGCGCATCCACGAAGACTGTGTATGAGGTTGAGCAACTCCGTGAATTTGATCAAGTTAGACATTAACACCGTTAGATATCGGCTCAGTGGTCTAACGGTCAGGGCGTTTGCGCACAATACCGAAGGTCCTGGGTTCGAATCCCGCGGGCTGAAGGAGTTGTGGATGCGCACTGCTGAGTTGTCCCATACCAGGACGAAACGGCCGTCTTTCATTGCTTCCAGGTTTCTTCTAATGGTGGTCTAACATTGATCGATTCGTGGTTTCAAAAAAAATGTGTGACTTAACAATCTTCACAACCCCGTAATGCAAATTTATTATTGTAAATATTTTTGTTTAGTTCATTTTTAAATGATAGGAGGCGAGGGGGGGTGGTGGTGGCGGTTTTTTGAACTATTTCAAAGTTTATTGTTTAAAATAAAATTGAAAATTGAATAATAGACTATCAATTAATTAAATAGGAAAACATAATTTTTTTTATAAAAAAAATTACAAGATGTTAAGTGATGTTTTTTCAATCAGAAAATGTAAATTTTTGGTTAACAGTGGAATAAAGGGCGTGAACTTCCACCTACTAATGTGATGGTTTTCATTCATTAAACTTTACTTATATATAATAGTGTGGATGTGTTTCTACTGAGACTACTCAAAAGTCAGGAAAACTAGACAAATCTATAGAAGACTTACTTACTAACTTACGCTAAATTTTCATTTATTATATAAATTAACCTTATATTGTCAAGGGTAAATTTCCATAGGTTTTCAGGAGAAAACTAAAGAGACGGCCCATGTGTTCACATTTCAATGTGAACAGTTTGGCTCAATCTTGTGGCGCAACCAAAGAGGTACCTGAAACCTTGGTGGATCATTCACACCATATTTATATACACTAGTATATATGTAGTGATTATTTCTGATCCACGATCGCTTGGTCAATCAATATGCACCACATGTGCAGGCCAATTCGATCCATCCGGCTTACATGGCTGTTAAACTCATGATTATTATTAGCAATGGTGATATGCAATAAAGTACCCCAATGACAATGGTCCTCGGGAATGTTGCAAAAGAACCACCCAGTATCAATGAAATCGGTCACCCTGAGATAACCAATTTTGTAATATGGACTGTTAGCAAAGCTTGCCAAAGCGATACCAAGTTATCCACAACGTTCACAATGAACCTCTGGTCTCATAGGAAATCTTCAACTCCGTACTGCAATAAAGCATATGGCATACACATAGTATAGCATAGGATAACAAGAGATACCTTCTTCTTTTTTCTCTTCTCATAATTATTTTACTCGTTAGATAATATCTTCGAACCCTAATCTTTTTGATTCCCGCTAATACTGCTGCTACTACCGCTACTACTACGGTGGGAAGTGAATTGACGATTCGATTTCTATGTGCTTTTGTTGTATGGCAACTTAAATTGATGTACGCCTGTACGAATTTCAAAGTTGTAACTGACTGACTGACACGATTTTCAAATCTACTTAGAAGAGTTTGAGCGAAATCCCTAGATTGATCAGAGTTGGACATTAACTCCGTTGGATGCCAGGTCCAGAGATTAGGCGTTCGCGCATAAGACCGAAAGTCCTGGGTTCGAGTCCTACGAGTGGCAGTAGTGATGGGTGCGCACTGATGACGAGTGCAATATACGGATGAAACGACCATCCAGTTATTCTAAGTTTCTAATGGTGGTTTAACAATAATTGGTTCATTATTTCAGTAATAAATAAAAATATGTTACTTTTCTGATTAGCAATTTTTAGAAAATCGATACCGAACCCTCTTAATTTATTCGGGGTGAGAACAGGAGTACTAATAAAAGGGATAAGGGAGGAGCGGGAGAATTCTGGTCAGTAGTAGTGACCAATGCTCCATAAGTAGTAACGGGTACAACTAAATAAGTACTATTTATAGACTAAGATTATAAAATGAAAACAATTACTTAACTAAATATTATTTACACATTTTGAAACCATGAATCGATCAAATGTTAGACCACTCTATTAGAAACCTGGAAGCAATGAAAGACGGCCGTTTCGTCCTGGTATGGCACTCATCAACAGTGCGCACCCATGAGGTTGCGCAACTCAGTGGTCCACAGGTTAGGCGTTTGCGCACATGACCGAAGGTCTTGGCTCCGAATCCTGCTAAGTAAAAGAGTCATGGATGCGCACTGCCATTAATGAGTTCCATACCAGTACGAAACGGCTGTCCAATACTTTCAGGTTTCTTTTAATGGTAGGTAGTCTAACATTCGATCGATTCAAGAGGTTTCGAAATGTATTCCTTAACAATTTTCACAACCCCATAATAAAAAAATTATTGACACATTTTATGAAATTTCATTCTTTCTATTTCTTTCTTGATAAACTTACCTAACATATTTAAAGTACCTAATGTATTGGCTTTAATTGTACGTATAGGATTATGCATATAATGTTGAGGTGATGCCGGTGAAGCTAAATGATAAATTTCATCCACTAAAAATAAAAATCAAATGAAAATACTATAAATTATATATATATATGAATGAATGAATATATGATATTGTTAACAAACGAACATGTTTACTTTGTGAGTTTTTTTTTTAGTAATTCATAATAAGAATTGTAAATGAGGTTGTATTTTTTAAAAGAGGAAAAAATGATTTAATGAACGATAATTTTCATTAATTTTGACTGTAACTGCTATCTTGACATGGTGGTCGGGCTTGTCTATCGTGATGATAGCTGTTCTATATCAACTAACGTTATTAGGAAGCGGGTGCTAGGTAAGAATGGCAAATCAATAGATGAAGTGCTGAAACTTCATCAGTTGAGGTGGTTGGGACATGTGTTGCGTATGCCCAACCACCGACTGCCTCGACGAGCTTTGTTTTGTAGTGTAGGAATAGGTTAGAAGAAAGTTAGGGGCAGCCAAACCAAAACATGACAGAAATCCATGAAGTCACTGACAAGTGGAATGAGTCATGTAAGTAAGTGTCGACTACCTGGTTGGGGTCCGCGAGATGATAATAATCGATGGCTAGAGACCTTGAATGACATGGCTCAAAATCGTTCGCAATGGCGCCGTTGCATTTATTCTTTGTGTTCTCTCAAATCCTAATCTTCTGGATTCTCCAACACCTCTTGTTTTGACTTTCTAAACTTTTCTCACTGAATCATACTTCTCGAATAATATCTTCTAATCCTAACCTCTCCGATTACTTCTAATACCTTTACTACCTCTACTACTATTGGATTTGAATTGACAATTACATCTTTGTGTGCTGATGTGGTATGGCAACATGAACTGATGTACTTACGTACGAAGTTCTACGTTGCATCTGACTGACTGACTGATCATTTTAGTTGATGCAAACACCGTTCAGATATTATTTTAAACTATTAAGCAAAACAATTATAAAATAAACACATCATATATAATCAATCACCTTCTACATAGATTGGATTTGTAACATCATGATGTAAAAGTTCAAAATTACTATGTCCAATCCAATGTTCAATATTATGTCGTCTTCCAGTGAAAAAATTGTCCAGAGCAATCACTTCATGACCATCTTGCATTAATTTGTCTACTAAATGAGAACCAACAAAACCAGCACCACCAGTTACCTAATAATAAAAAAAGAGAAACAATAATTGAAGGCAACTAATCATACTCAAGATTGACAAAACAAGTGAACAGTTATATATATGCAGAAATTCAAACTGCTCACTTCTACCTGAAGTTTGTGCTGATGAAGTTGTCGAAAAAGACAGCCAAAGCTTTCAGATTAAACCATCCAACTTAGAGGACACAACTCCATTAAAACTATGATAATTCTATGTTTGTTCGCAATGTAACCGAAAGTAACGGGTATTTAGAACCAATGGAGAGACTTTGTAGTGTGTCGATTTACTGCGTGTTCTTAAGCTCGGTAATTAACTCGTTCAGACAATCGTTGCCAAATAATGTCTGACGGTTTATAAATCAGAAGATGAATTCGTAGTGATGAATAAGTTTATTCGAGACACACCACAAAGCGAAGCGGAGAAGCAGTGAATAAAACGAATGAAGCGACGTGAACTGGAGAAGGCTTTCTAGCCAACTCCAAGAAATAGAACATGACTAAGAATATATAGTCAGACAAAAATAAGGCAGACATATGACAAGCGAAATAGGAGTGCACACACATGAATAAAAGCGACGAGTGATCGACAAGGTCAAATGACAAGTGGGACATGTCATCTGAGCTCATACAAACCAGTGGATAATAAGAACGAATGGTACATATAAATTGTTGCTATACAAATAAATGGCTTGGTTAAATAAATTAATCGAAAGGGCTTACTTAACCAAGTTAGATGTAAGCGAACTGGAATATATGTGGAGGCACTACAACTTTCAGGCTTCTCAAGCGTTCGAACTACCGTCAGTTAGTGCCATGGTAAAAAAATTACCTGATGTTATGTCCATAGTTTATCATCTCCTGTTTTATTTCAAGAAAATTTTTTCAAACTAAATTTAAATGAACAATTTGTTTCAGTACTATGTGAAATAATATATTTTATGTTGTACTGCGAATAAATAAACGTCAGAAAATCAAATGAATCCTATTTAATTAACCTGTTTTATTATGTTTCAGTTATAAATAGTGATATCTATAACGTAGATTTACATTATCAAAGTATATCAAATCAGATATTTACTTATTTACTTAAATTATGCCAATCTTGAAATACAAACAAAAAATACAAGAGCTTTACGCAAACGAAGTAATCATATTTTGAAAATATAAGCAACTGTCAGTGGAGATGCAGTTGAACAGTGCTGCATTTACTGTGCTGCTTAATGAGATACTAATCCCAACTAAACAGTATCTCGGTGTTACATGGTGCTTGTACACGAGCATGTGGAACATTTCCTCAGACCACTAGTTAGGGAAGGAATCTGTGTTACGTTACGAAAGTCTTGAATACTAGTCTCAGGCATACAGCGAAAATCAGTGACAAAATCTGCCAAAGATAAATACAAACCTATATATAATTCTATCTGCATCAAAATGTGACTGTTGATTAGCGTATCGTTAAATAGGAAACCTAGTTTCAAGTAACAGGTGTTGGATTTTGTATTCGACGACGGCGTCTATAAGATCGACCATTAAGTGCTTTGGAATCGTTCAGACTGGACAAAAATCTCAACACAACCAAGGTACTTAGCAATTGAAGAACACATAACAGTAATGGGACATAATAATGTTAATGGCAGAAATAATAACTACTTAGAACATATAAAGTTGGATAAAAGCTTCATGAGAAAGCTGAAGATTGAAGAGTACAAGTTCAGGTTAGGTCTTCCCTTATAACCTGTCGGTAAACAACAAGAGCTACATGGGAAATTACTTCGCAATTTATTTTTTTATTAACAGAATGGGACATGAAACTGAACAATTATTTTAAAAAACCATTTCTTCCTCGAGTAAAGTAACTGCATGTTCAGTATGAGTGACCAATGAGGCAGAGCCGATGAGGTAGTCTTCCCGATAACTATATATCACTACATTGTCTTGTGCTCTGTGAAACTTCCTGTACACGCAGGTCAAAATGGAGATATATTAAACAATTAAAAACCAACAAACAACTATTTAAAAGACAACACATGTATTACCAGTATTCTTTTCTTCTTTGTCCAATGTAGTTGCTTAACAGGCAACCATTTCTTTACACAGCTATGTTGGTCAGCTTCTCTCAAAGTACTTGCAAAACTGTCTGCCGGACATATGTCACAGTCTACTACACTGAAATGAATCAAAGTAAACTATATACATAAATCTATTGAATAAGAACCTACGACCAAAGCCGCTAGGTTTATGTTTTCTCTCGAGAACATGATGACGGAAAACTGACACGAACGCTCAGTTGGACACTAACCACACTATTACAATAAAAATGCGCACATTTCGAGGCTTGCGGACTTTACAGGTCACGAAGTCAAAGCTCCTTTTGATTGGTTAAAACAAACGACCAGAATATATCATAGGACCTAAGTCTTCGGTTATTAGGACAGAAAATCAGCGGATGTATGTTGATACTTGAAGCTTTTCTTCTTGTGAGCTTCCAGCTCCTCCAAAATGTTCACTGGTGGGTTTTATCACGTTTTCGTTTGCGGTGTTACAGTTAATGGCCATGTTCTAAGTGTGTTCGAAAAAGTTTTTTGAAACTTCCTCAAATGGCTTAAAAGATAACTAGTTATGGAGAGATCAAAAATTTTGAACTTCGGAGTTGTTTTTCAAGATACGGGATGCTAGAATACGGTCACCTCACCATAGTAAGATTGGTAATGTTGCAGACTAGAACTTATCTTTCAACTTATCCCACTCGTATTCTACCTGTCTGCTGAGGTATTCCAGTTTGTGACTGCCGACATTTTAGCCCAACAGATACTGGAACATAGTGGGGCAAATTTGTATCGTATATTATATGCCCGCAGTTTAGTGCTCGTTTTCTATTTCAAAATTTCATTCTAAAATTTCATAACTGACCAATTTGATCACTGCTTCGTTCTTTCACCTTCGCGTTGAAATGTCTTTCAATTTATCGAAAGATGAAAACTCACTCAAATAAGCAATATTCAGCAAATCACCCGAATAACAAAAACGTAGTAGTTTAATCATTAGTACATAACCAACAAACACAATGACTGAATTCGTTTTCTGCATCACGTTGGCTAGCCATCTGAATTGTTCGATGCCATCTGTTAATGACATCTCAGAGTTTTTAACAATAATATAATGTCAGAAGTACAATCGATAATGTGGATATTTATACAGTAAAGTGAACACACTTATTTACATCTGCCTGTTGTTTCAAGCCTCACTGCAACTGATTGAGCAACCGTAAATCCCAATTACACCGTGCTTTATCGCCCTGGATATTCTTGTTAAGTAGGGGAATTACTTGACTCTCTGCCTACTTTTTGGTATTCATCTGAATCCTCCAGTAAACATAAATTTCTGATGCATCTAACAAGTAGGCCATTGTTAGTCTACAGTTTTCACGAGTCCATCTTCACTAGTGTGAACATTTTGAGTTACTTCATCTGGCCACTTGAAGTTGACATACCAGCTACATGTACAACTCTCTACTCTGAAGGTTCCTCTTAGAGCTTCCCCACCTGTTCTGCACTTGAATAGATATGATGTATTCCTTGAACCATTCCCCCAAGAAAGCGTCTACTTAATGTTTCGCTTGTCTTCATCTCCTGAAAATGTAATCATTCTGAATGCTACCTTCTCGTGATCATTCGTTACTTCCAAGTACGATTAAGTTATCTGATTTTAACACTAGTATCTAGTGTCGTCCTTCACCGGTTGCAACGGTCTATCATTCAAGCTTCTCTGAAATTGACTAGGAAATGTCCTAATCCTTTCTTCCGTTAAATACTGTCCATCAGTTATAGCACTTAGAATACATTTTATCGTAGCTGTTACACCTCACAGCATTCAGGGTAATTGGCTGGAGGAGGAACTCATCTCTACTGTATATTATGATGCAGCAGTTCCTCGTGAATTTCCTCTTCGAGATCGCTTAACTACTTCCCCAGTTCTAACAGACTGCCCAATAAATCTTTCCCCCTATCTCTAAAAACCACCTTTGACGCACGTCTTCGATCCACGAATCTAAGAAGAGCTAAGATGAAAGCATCAGTAGATAAGAAGTTAGCCATCTCCATGTGCAAATTCTACATCTTTAGACAAGAAACATAGCAGCGATGTCTCTTACGGTTGCCTCTCCTCCTCTTAACTAAAAATGGTCTAACCAGGTCAAATCGAACATACTCAAATCGATAATTGCCTATTTACATTATCTGCTCTGGAATGAGCATCATCATTTTTCCGCCATCTGAGGATTCCTCCTTCTATACTTCACACATCTATTGACCAAATTTTGTAGTATTGACTCCTTCGAGAATCCAATACTTATTTCGATAGTTGACGTGCACCTGGGTCAAGCCTACATGGCATTCGCTGTTATGATCTCCTGCAT
Organism: Schistosoma turkestanicum; assembly: GCA_944470395.2. Lineage (NCBI taxonomy): Eukaryota > Metazoa > Platyhelminthes > Trematoda > Strigeidida > Schistosomatidae > Schistosoma > Schistosoma turkestanicum. Next base: position 82,394,756 of record OX103971.1, on the reverse strand, counting down.
AATAACTCAGTAAAATAGCTGTATGCGTTCTTCCAGTAGAGACATTGCTGAGGTTAAAACAACCTCCTAGTGCTAATGTATTACTTCCTTACATTTCGTCCACAGTGCAGTTTCCTTTTTAAATCTACTTCTGAGCCTATCAGAGAGTATGATTGCTGCATTACTAATAAACGGTCTGTTTTTTTCCCTTTCCCAGGGAAGACTTGTCGAGCGATGGTCCTTGTTGAAGTAATAATATTACTCAACCAGCTTCGCTGCTCTGATTTCTTCAACAGACAGTACCATCACTCCCGGATTATAGCCATTGACGCCTTCACGAAAAACACGCCCTGTTACTCCTACATCCGAGTTAGGCAATGTTTTTTGACATGCAACATCGGTCCTCGACGACGCCGAACCTCTTATGAGCCAAATTGAAGGTGTTTTGTTACCAATAACTCGTTGCTAAATCTGAATCCCTGCTCTAAAACTTGAGATGCCTCTAAAACATTACACATAATAAGAAAAACCACTCTTTTACCTAATAAAGTTGAAACGCACGAGTAGGTGAAATAGCGCATTTTTGAAATTATGGATTAATCTGGCACCGATGCTACTTCCAACTTCATGTGCAACGTTACATAAGCTGGGGATAAGCTAACTTTTGCTTCAAGTACTGTGATGATCTGTCATACACTATACTATCAAACTTACTTGAAGACAGATTCGCATCACGATAGACTTACTCTAAAATATCGGAAATCAGAGAATCCCAACTTCATCCTCCGTGATAGCGCCCATTTTTTCATTTACTGTATTTATATTTCTACAGTGGCCGTCCCAAGGGGTTCCAATAGAGGCACTCCTGTACGCTTTTCCCAGTCCCGGGTCCCAACCAATTCAAAAAGGACAAAATTCTAGGAGAAAGCGTCTGTATTAGTTAAAAAATGGAAATACAAAGCATTACCTGGAAATAGTGCTTCTTCCAGGGTTCAGTTACTCCGCAGAGTATCATACACAGAAACAAATAAGTGACGCTAAGTCCAGCGGCCACTGCATCAGTCCAAAAATGTGGCGGTAGCCATATTATATCAAATTTAAACAACATATGTACAGTTCAGAAGCAAACACAAAAACTTCAATATAAGTACAAAATATAGAAAGAATAACAATATACAATGATAAAATCTCAAATTGGAATCAAATAAAATACCAAAAATGTCAACAGAAAAAGTCCGTCATGTCATAGCAAAAATATGTAAACATGGAGGGATTTTCCAAAACACAAAACATTCAAAAAGGATTCTACATTTACTTTGAAGTCTAGTTGGAAGATGTTGAATTACTATTTCCATGATAGATTTCTGATCCAATTCCTGACAAGTTCATAGACAATTGAGTATATCTGTAGGTTAATAAACTGTCTAAAATGCCTGTCACATGCTTTGGCTCGTCAATGATCTGTTTGTTGTTACCGTTAACAACTTCAGAGATTCTATGTGCCATTATAAACGGTCTTCCAAACATTTTTCTGAATATTCTCTTTGCATGACTATAAACCTCTGCCTAAATACCTGCCTTAGTGGTGTGGATGATTGCCATGTTAAAACTCGCAAACGAATCGAAACCAAGAATAGTCGCGTTATAGAATAACGATGTTTATTGATTCCTTTTCAGGTTACTCAAGAAACAACCTTGCATGGTGGGGGCAGCCGGGAAGTGACCACCGTACTCATACCCGTAACAGCACGCGAGACCAAACTGGTCAAAATCAAATCATTCCTACACCCCCTATTATCTTTCTTATCTCTACGAATAACTCTAATCATATTCCTTTATCTCCCCGCACCTCTGCAGCAAACGATTTGGGTTTCCGAAACGTTATTCCTGGTCTCTTGCAGCCCCGTTCTAAACTACATGTTGGAGCTTTTTTCAAATAGGGAAACAGGATTCATTAACTAGGACTTTAGAATCTCGCTCAATCGATGTGTGCTGTGTCTCGGAAACGCGCATACAGGATCCTAGTAAAGTCATTAACCTGATTTCGCCCTGCCAAAACAAAGATGCAGCCCGATTTACCCTTCGTGTATCCGGTAGCTCTGATGCTGCTTCCCGAAGTCTCGCTGGTGTAGGTATAGCATTGAGTCGTAGGGCATAACAATCTCTCCTTGACTGGATCCCAGTAGATAGTCGTTTGTGCGCCCTCCGACTAAACGGGACAGTAAGGACTCGGAAAGATGGGGACACCCGTCGTTGCCTTTTCGCCATATCTACCTATGCCCCCACTGACTGCAGTGCAGACGAGGTTAAAGATGAGTTTTACAGAAAGCTTTCGGACCTCCTCCAAAAAGCTAGGCGCTCTGATGTAGTAATAATGGCTGGTGACTTCAATGCACAAGTAGGTAGACTAAGTGAGCAGGAGAGACACCTAGGTGGATGTTATGGTGTCGCGGCTCAGAGAACAGACAATGGTGACCGTCTGTTGCAAGTATGCTCAGACAACCGCCTATTCTTAGCAAACACTAACTTTAGGCATAAGGAAAAGCACCATTTGACCTGGCGACCCCCGAAATCGTCTCAACGTTGGACCCAACTAGATCACATTCCCATCAGCCACCAATGGAGGGGTTCGATAGAAGACTGTCGCTCGTTCTGGGGCACATGTTTAGAATAAGATGATGCCCTAGTGCGAGCGCGTATTTGTTTGAGGCTTACTGGACGTAGGAAAGACACCTTAAGGAAGCCTCTTAGGGTTTTACTTAATGATAATCAAACTAAGAAAATATTTCGGGAGGAACTAGAAACAGAGTTAAGCAACCATTTAAGTGATTCTCATCCAGAAGCAGGTTTTTATGTTATCAAAAAGGCTGTGGAAACAGCAGTTATATCTGCTAGTAAGGTTGACCATAAGGCAAGAATGAAGCCGTGGATCTCAGTAGCATCCACCGATCTGATGGATGCTCGAAAACTCATCCCACCTGGCTCTGAACATGATGAAGAACGAAGTCAACTTAGGCGCAGACTTATGAAAAGCCTACGTAACGATCGCGAACAGTGGTGGGTGGAGAAAGCAAAAGCGATGGAAAAGGCAGCGGCGATAGGCAACAGTAGACAACTTTTCCGACTTATCAAGGAAACTGGTATTAGGAATCCTAGTGTAAGTGAGACTATCTCAGAAAATGACGGGACTATTATTTATTCTCAATCCAGGAGACTGGATCGATGGGCAGAACACTTTAGGGATCAGTTCAACTGGCCACGAGCCACTCTTCGGTTACCCACGATCTCCAGTCATCCTGAATGGCGAATTGATTGAAGTCCTCCCAGTCTACATGAAGTTGAGAAAGCTATAGGAAATCTAAAACAAAGTAGAACAGCAGGTCCTGATAGGTTTACCCCTGAGATGTTTAAGGATGGTGGTCCAGTTTTAACAGTTATAATGACCGAGATCTTAGATAGAATCTGGGAACTGGACGTAATCCCATTTGACTGGTCTCAGTTGCTAATTGTCCCAATCTACAAGAAAGGACAAAAGTCCTCTTTTGACAATCACGGGGGAATAAGTCTAACTAATATAGTTTCTAAATTGTTAGCCTCGATTATACTTAGACGTCTAACTATGTCTCGTGAAGAGCAGACTCGAGAAAACCAGTCTGGTTTTCGACCTGGACGTGGTTGTATAGACCACATCTTCACACTACGACAGGTCCTGGAACACAGACGCACATTTAGACGTCCGACAATAGTCGTGTTCCTGGACCTTAAGGCGGCATTCGACTCAGTGGATCGTGAGGTTCTGTGGCAGTGTCTGTCATTGAAAGGTGTACCAAAGAAGTACGTTAACCTTATACAAGCACTCTACTCAGAAACTACTGGTCGAGTTAGAGCTTATGGCGAACTGTCATCTGAATTCTCTACATCAAATGGTGTCCGTCAAGGCTGTCCACTTTCTCTATTCTTGTTTAACTTTGTCGTAGACATCCTCTTAGAGTTAACATTAAGCTCGTCAGATTTTTCAGGGGTTGACCTTCTACCAAGAAAATCGCTTGCTGATCTAGAGTATTTTGTATGTCAGCAATTATGTTTTATTCATAAAATAGTCCAACTACAGTGTTAATTCCATAGATTACCCTGAGTGTATTAAAGAGGTTGAAAATCTGTTAGCAAGCGGTAAATTCTCAAATGTATGCATTTGACCAGTCAGTAAACTGAGGCAGCCGCAAGAGAGATCGAGTTCTGCGAGTTATTACCTTCTTTGAAGATTAAGTCAAGCGAGAAATGTTTCAAAAATTAGCTAAAGAGAAGCAGGAAGTAACTGCCTCAGACCGTGACGTTTAGTTCACTTAAGCAAGACATGATCTTCAAAGGTGCAGGTACATACCATAACAAAATGAAATATAAAAAGGCAAATCTTAAATAAAGTTTAGGTTATTCTCAGTTCAATCAAAGGTGACTTGTTAATATAAGAATTTGGTTACATGATTCCTAGAAAGGAGTTAACACACACACACACACAAAGCAGGAAGAATAACTAAACTACTAAGTATCCCAGACTGAAGATATTTTCATAGCATCCATCATTATCCATCTATGATATCTTCATTGTTTGAATTTTTGTGACAAATCTATGATAACTTAAAAAGTATTAAAGATTCCCATTGTGAAATTAAGAACAACACATATAAGCGAACAATATTGTTATTTTCGATTAGATTGTCATCAGGCTGCTTTACTCTAATATACATGAATATTTATGTATGAAAATGTGAAACCAATCAAGGCAATTTATGAGTCAATAATCACAATGAAATGAAACAGAAATTACGTCACTACATATATTATAGGCAAAAGTACAAGTGGATAGTAGGAAGACAGAGGTGTACTGATAGTAGTAAGAAAATTATAAAATATGATAACTTAAGTTTTATCAATAGTAAGTCAAACCTCGTGGATAAATCGACTTCAAATAATCATCAAAAAACATCAAAACCATATAAATATTCATGTATATTAGAGATTAAAGCAGCCTGATGACGATCTAATCGAAAACAACACTGTTGTTTGCTTATATGTGTTGTTCTAACTCAAAAAAGGCATTGTTTTTTTTGAAAAAAAATTCATCAGCATCTGAAAATACTACATTAAAAAGTTTATCTAAACTAAAAAAATATATTTCATCTAATTATTCACTAAAAATCGGTAACGACTTTTTTAGAACGATTAGTCCCTTTTATAAATTTTGATAGAACAGTGTGAGAAGATCAATTGCGTCTTCACATTGTTTTTTTTGTTTGTAAATTATACTACTCATAAGTAGGCAAAAATAGTTTTTAAAAGAAAGTCAAATCTAAAACTATGTATCTATCAGAAATGAATGATGTGCAACACCGGAATCCATGGGACATGTTTTAATTCTTAATGTCTCCAAAGATATACATACATAAATATATATATACATCATATTATTAATATTCTATTAAATACACTTTAAATAATATGTCACCAATTAAAATTATTCTCAAGTACAAATTTTTTTTCTAAAAGGAATAAAAATTATTTTTAAATAATTCAAAACGAAATAATTTGTCTCCAGAGAATAACTAACTAACTAACTAACTGACTGACTTTTATTACATTTCTTTAAGTTGTAGTTCTATTTTTTTTTTAGTTCTGGTCTGTAATGTTCATCGTCTAATTGCCCAAATTGTATTCACGTACAGTTGAATGAATGAATGATATGATGTGGCAAGCGGGGTAAAAACTAAAAAAAACAAAAAATAGGCAGTCACAATTAGCAAAACACATACCATACAGAAGAATCAAGTAATCAGTCAGTAATCAGTAGTGACACAAGATATGGATAGAGAAAATAAAATATATATATTTGAATATGTGTGTAGAACGTTTTGTTTTTTTACTTATCAACGTAAAGGTAATCATATAAAAATTAGTACTACTACTACTAATAATAATAATATAAGTAGTATGGGTAGTAGTAGTAGTACTATTAGTAGTCAGTTAATCATGCATTAAATTACTTATTCATTATAATTAATTAAATTATAATGAATACAATGAGACAATGATGATAGAGAAAGTGGTGATTTTGTTTCAGAAAAAAAACTAGAAGAAGAGAAAAACACTTGAAAAAGTTTACATTAAAAATTTTAACTTGATCATTGTTTGTTTTACTGTTTTCTGTTTTTGGAGCTGTCAACTTTCAATGTTTGATATCTATCACTATTGTAATGTTTGATGAAGACAGGATTAAAGTTTCAATCATAATGGAGTGCAAGCTACTTATAAGTAGTATATGACGTGAGTGTCAACGTAATGTCTGGTAGCAGAAGATATGGGAAGATCAAGAAAGGAGGAAGAGTTAGAAAACAATGGAATTTGTATGAAAAACGCATGAATAGTAGTGACAATGGATTGATGTTTTGCAACAGGAACAGTCCAGTTCGATATGATGAACTGCTATTTAGTAAATTAACGATTTACGTTATGGTTTTCCGATTTTACTGAGTAACAAAAAGTTAAGTCATCTGAAAAAAAAACTTTTATAGACATATTCATCTTTAATCTTAACTGTGATCTTAAAGAAAAAAGCTCCACAACTAAAACATTCAGCTCAGAGAATAAAATTCTGCCATATTCATGTCATTGGAACTACAAATTTTTTTTCACCATCTCAAAACTCTAACTGTAACAGTAAAGCTTAATAGCTAACTGTAATAAGACCTGTTATGTATTACTTTGAATGTATTCACGGCAGAAGCTTGTACAACAGTAGGTTTCAACATACATCATAAGGGGAAAAGTAAGATACTCTGAAACAACACAACATATATCAATCGAAGCACACATGACGGATAAGCTTTGGAGGGTTTAGAAACTTTTACATATCTGGGTGGCATTAGTGATGAGCGAGGAGGATTTGATGAAGATGTGAAGGCGTGGATCGGCAAATCTCGGGCAGGATTTATGTAATGAAAGAAAATCTGACATTCTAAAAAAACTATCAATCAGCACCAAAGTCAGAATTTTCAATACAACTGGAGCGGAAACTTGGAGAACTTCTACCAAAGCTATCATCCATAAGATACAAGTATTTATTAACAATTGTTTGCGCAAAATACTTCAGATCCGTTAGCCAGACACCATCAGTAACAATCTGCCATGTGAAAGAACAAACTAGATTTCATTTGAAAAAAGAAATCAAAGAAAATCACTCGAAGCAGATGGGACACACACACATTGGCTTGTTCTTTCTCACATTCGCTTGTTTCTGATGATGTATGGCCAACGGATCTGAAGTATCTGTTCGTAGATAACTATTAACTAATACTTGTATCGTATGGATGATAACTTTCTTAGTTTTCCAAGTTTCCGCTTCATACAGTAGTAGACCTGTCGCGTAGAAAACTAACTAGCTAAAAAAACTTCAACCAGAAGAAGTAATTAGTGGTTAGTTATACAGTAAAATAATATACCAGTCATGATAGCAATATAATTATTATGTTTATTGACAGATCATATTTCAATTCACTTTGATTTACAAAGTGAACTTCAACTCTGAAACATGCAGATATTTATCCAACTGACCTGTTCCAAATAGGTCAAAACTCTCGTTTTTACACACATAGAATTCATAAAATCTATCATTTTTAGGCAACCATTAGAAACTTGGAAACACTGAACGGTCGTTTCATCCCACCCAGCATGGGACTCATAAGCAGCCCGTATCCACGGTTCCTGCTACTTTCAGGATTCGAACCTAGGACCTTAGATTTTGAGTGCGAGCGCCTAATCTCTGGACCACTGAGCTGACATCCAACGATGTTAATAATGTATAACTCTGATCAATCTAAGGCTTTTGCGCGCGACATCATCCATTTGTCTTCGGTAGGTTACTGCCAACGCTCGACAGGGGTGAACTCTACTGGTCACGTGTTTTTTTCACTAAAACTCCGAGAATTTCCTCATGAACCTAGTCACTAACATGGGGAAGCACGTTGTACAATTTTTTTCTTTAAGTTTTGTTATTGTTTTTCTATTGTTGTTATAATGTTTCACGATTGTCACACACACTCACACATACAAGTACACAAGTACACACATGTTCATTGACTATAAACAATGTCTATCCATCTCTTTGGTTGTTGCTGTTACTGTTTTTAATTGTCAACTAATAATTAATTGTTTATGATAAACACACATGTAAATGAAACTTCGGCTTTTTTTACCATATTCTATCTTACACTGCCTTTCATCTTCAACATTGGTTGTATGTAGTAAATTCACTGACACAACAACAACAACAACATCCTTTGTTTACACTGATACATCGTTTCGCTTATTATTATTATTAATATGAGTGATCATCTTTTTTTTTTAACTATGATGATATATATATTCATCAACAATAAAACTACTACTACTACTACTATTTTAGGGCAGAGTTTTTGGAGGTTTTGTGTTTTTACACATTTGAAATCATCAATCAATCAATCATTGTTAGACCACCATTAGAAGAGACCTGGAATCACTGAAAGACGGCCGTTTCGTCCCCGGTATGGGACTACTCATCGCTGGCAGTGCACATCCACGACTCCTGCACCTCGCAGGTTTCGAACCCGGGACCTTAGATATTGTGCGTGAATGCCCAGTGGTCCGATGGTTAGTCGTTCGCGCACAATACCGAAGGTCCCGGGTTCGAATCCTGCGAGGAGCAGGAGTCGTGGATGCGCACTGCCACTGATGAGTCCCATACACACCAGGACGAAACGGCCACCCTTTTCAGTGCTTCCAGGTTTCTTCTAATGGTGATCTAGTAGCAATGATTGATTGATGATTTCAAATAAAACTATTTTAAAACTTGTTAAGAAAAACCAATTCTATATCCATCTATCTATCTATCTATCTTTATAACAAGATGATTAATCATTAAGGAATATTCACTTAGTTTGTTGCTTTCTATTCATAGTTTTTAAAATGTTCACCTAAAATTTAAATGTGAATATGAAGCATTAAAACAATTGAAGAAATATCCATTATTCAATGGATTGTTTGTCATTATTAGGACAGGCAAAAATTGATATGACAATAATCATGTGTAATCTTTTCTCTCTCTCTCTCTCTGTGTCGTACTGTCGTATGCACACACACACACACACACTGTTCCCATTCCTTGCTTAGATTTATTGATTTCCATCTTTGTTTAAAAAGTCGGTCAATAGTCAGTCATGTTTGTGTGCGTGTGTGTGTGTTTGTGTGTGTGTGTGCACATACATGTATGATCGATCAATAAGATTCAATACACACTGTCATGATGAATCGAAATTTGAAACTGACAAACAACATGGTTGTATGTAACCTTGTGTTTAAATCACTTCATGTTTGTTGATTATTATTTAGTACAGAAAAACAAAACAATTATGTTCAATTTACAATTGACCTTATGTATATAGTAAGTAGGTAATGATAGTAATTTGAAAAAAATATGTACATGTGTAATAAATAAGAATATGCATATATATATGTATGTATCAACAAGTTACATGCATGTCAACCTACTTATATATGCTTATTTAAGTAGATCGTTATCATGTATGTTATCAAATGAAAAATTTCTATAATTATTTTTCTTTAATTTGTGACCTGATGGGTTAGAAAAAAGAAAAATGTACATTTTATTAGTAAGATTGTAATTTGAACACAAAGAATGTATATTTGCAATATAACCTAAAACTACTAGATGGGTTGAAGAATTGAAAGAATTTTAAATAGAGAAGACATTTGGATTTTGCTTTTAGCCCAATGACTTTTGTAATAAAGAAGGATAAAACAGCTGTTCAGTGGTTCCATGTTCCTAATAGTGGTCTAAGTAACTCAATTGTATAATTAAAAAAATCATAAAATATGCTCACTCACTAGTGGATAGATAGCTTCATGAATGAATGAATCGTCATAGTTCTAGTGAGAAGCTGTGACTAGTGTGGTGTTCAAATTTGTCCGATGCAGCCAAGCAACATTGGAAAACATTGAATGAGGTTACACAATACCTTAGATTGATCCGAGTTAAAAATGAACACTGTTTGATATCGGTTTAATGATCTGTTGGTCAAGCATTGACACTCTGGGTGTGGTGCGAGCTACTTATAAGTATAGTATATGACGTGAGTGTCAACGTAATGTCTGGCAGCAGATGATGGGGGAAGGTCAAGAAAGGAAGAGTTAGAACACAATGGAATTTGTATGAAACGCATGAATAGTGAGTGACAATGGATTGATGTTTTGCAACTGGAACAGTCCAGTTCGATATGATGAACTGATATTTTGCAAATGAACGATTTACGATATGGTTTTCCAATTTTACTGAGTAACTCTGTAATTTTCGTTAAATACAATTCGGTTGCCCTCACCTGTGTTCTCCTTCACTACAGCGGGGCCGAAGGTCCTAGGTTCGATTCCGGGATAAAGAAACACATAAAATCGACACAACAAAACTGAAAAAAAAATACAATCAAGACTAAATACTTTAGATAATAAATTCAATAATTACAATTAACCAGTTCATTTCATGGTGTATGTAGTACATGTGTCATTTTGACCTAGTAACTTTGTTTTACAAATTTTAAAAAAAATTCTAATGATTGTTAATGACTACTAGTTAACTATGGCTACTTTATTTTGATCTATTATGTAAGAAAAAAAAGAACTGTATTTTCTTTCTTAAAGACAATTCTATTCTCTTTTGCTTATAACAACAATAACAATAAGAAAGGAAAATGAAGGTTAATTTCAGTTATGTTTACTGGAAAAAAAGTGTATGTTTGTGCATTATTGTTGATGTCCAAAAGAAGCATAGGACAGTTGTTTCATCGTAGCATGAGACTCCTTGAATAAGTTCATCCATGACACTCACATCCTGGAATCTAACGCCTTGACCGCTGAGCCGGCAGTGTTAATGTCGAACTTCAATCAAACCACAATAGTGAGTAGCTAGTATTGATTGTGCAAAATTTTACTTATCCCTTGTTTGTTTACTTTTGAGGTTGTTTTAATCTTTGGATCTAAATGTTCGTATATTTTTTATCTCTATCTATCTATCTATCTATCTATCTATCTATCTATCTATCTATCTATCTATCTATCTATCTATCTATCTATCTATCTATCTATCTATCTATCTATCTATCTATCTATCTATCTATCTATCTATCTATCTATCTATCTATCTATCTATTTATCTATCTATCTATCTATCTATCTATCTATCTATCTATCTATCTATCTATCTATCTATCTATCTATCTATCTATCTATCTATCTATCTATCTATCTATCTATCTATCTATCTATCTATCTATCTATCTATCTATCTATCTATCTATCTATCTATCTATCTATCTATCTATCTATCTATCTATCTATCTATCTATCTATCTATCTATCTATCTATCTATCTATCTATCTATCTATCTATCTATCTGTCTATCAGACTCACCAACAGAGTGCATCCAACTAGTGTAATTCACCCATGTCATGTGTGAGTGAGCTAGTTACCCACTGAAGACAATGAATGAGGTTGTGCAACACCTTAGATTGATGAAAGTTTGGCATTAACACCTTTAAAATACCGGTTCAGTGGTCTAGACGTGCACACGAATAAAGCTCCTCGATTTTAACATTCAAGAGCAGAAGTTGTGGACACATACTGCTGATATAAATCACATACTTCAAAGAGATAGTCGTTCATGAATGTTTACAGGTCTGAATTTTCAGGAGTAGACCTTTTACTAGGTGTCTCGCTTATTGGCTTAGAATATGCCGATGACATTGTCCTACTAAGTGAAGACGCTGACAAAATGCAGAGTCTTCTAACTACCCTAAGCAACAATACAAGCATGTTCGAGATGCGGTTTTCCCCCTCGAAATGCAAAATGTTGCTTCAAGATTTGGTTTCATCGGCACCTGAACTAGTGATAGGGAGTGAAGTAGTCGAACCTGTAAACCGCTTCACTTATCTTGGGAGTCTCATCAGTGCCGATGGCCTGATGACTGACGAAATCTCAGCTCGGATACAGAAGGGTCGATTGGCTTTTGCCAACCTTCGTCACTTATGGCGTAGGCGAGATATCCGTTTACTGACTAAAGGACGAGTGTACTGCGCAGTGGTTCTCTCCGTCTTACTTTATGGCTGTGAAACATGGCCAGTGAGAGTAGAAGATATTCGTAGGTTACTGGCTTTCGATCCTAGGTGTCTTCGAAGCATTGCTCGTATATCGTGGGACACCCGAGTGTGCAACGCTGTTATTAAGAATCGGATGCTAGGTAAGAATGGCAGATCAATAGATGAAGTGGTGAAACTTCATCAGTTGAGGTGGTTGGGACATGTGCTGCGTATGCCTAACCACCGACTGCCTCGTCGAGCTTTGTTTTGTAGTGTAGGAATAGGTTGGAAGAAAGCTAGGGGCGGCCAGACCAAAACATGGCAGAAATCCATGAAATCATTGACGAGTGGACTTAGCCATGTCGGTAGTTGTCAACTACCTGGTTGGGGTCCGTGAGATGATAATAATCGATGGTTAGAGACGTTGAATGACGTGGCTCAAAATCGTTCGCAATGGTGCAGGTGCATTTATTCTTTGTGTTCTCTCAAATCCTAATCTTCTTGATTCTTCAACCCCTCTAGTTTTGACTTTCTAAACTTTTCTCACTGAATCATAACTTCTAATCCTAACCTCTCCGATTACTTCTACTAACTTTACTACCTCTACTACTATTGGGTTTGAATTGACAATTATATCTCTGTGCTGATATGGTATGGCGACATGAACTGATGTACTCACGTACGAAGTTCCACGTTGCATCTGACTGACTGACTGACTGACAGGTTTCTAATGATACTTTAACTATGACTGATTCATAATTTCAATCAAATTCAACATTCTTCACATCTCTACAATAAAAATAATAATAATAATAATAATTACCTAATTAGATAAATGCAATATTTTTAAATGTACCGCAATTCATTGAACATATAACAACAGAATAAATTTATTTTGAAAACTGATTAATCAAAGCAAAAAAAACAATAGTAAATGAATGAACGACAGACGGAAAGAATTTTTCACAGAAATGTAGTAGTAGTAGAATAGTTAATGAATTTGAGAATAAAATCTTCAAAATTCTTCTAATTGAATATTGATGAAGTTTGAATGTTCTGTATAATTTCCCTTTGTTTTTTCTTTATTTATTTGGTTACCTAATTAAATCTACAATTTAATGACGACGCCTTATATTGAAAATAATCTAATCTGACTTGTCAGTCAACTAGTATATGGAAACTATGCTGTCCGATATATATATAGCTTGAATTATGTTTTTCTAGTTGGCGTTTTTTAACGGAATCACGTCGCGTAACAACCCCATGCACAACCCTTCTCCTTTGTGTGTCTTCATTTCTCGGTGTAATTTGTTCCTTGGCCTTCATTTTTGTTGGGGATGTTAGATCCCCGAAATTCGCTTGATAATGCCGTATTTTGGTTTTCACGTTTGCCAGCATGGGCTGATCAAATGACCTTGAGATTTCAATTCCCACCAGGAAAATCCATGGCTGTGATTGGCTGCAGTGTATTTTAGTATGCTATTTTCTTAACTGTCTCAAGGACGTTCCTATGTTGTATAAATAAACGAGAGTTGTATGCTTGATTGTACTGTGATTGCTGGGTGTTTGTAGAATATACTTTCTACGCTTACAAAGACTTTTCACTTCAGCCTCGGATTCAAGGTAGCCTCCCTGGAAGCTGGTAAAAGTCTCGTTCGCGTTTATCGACTGAGGTAAACTCGTAATAGCCTCAAGCATACTAAGTGACGAACTTATCAATTTTTCCCTTTGACTTTGAAGGTTTCAAGTGAGGATGCTTCTTTCTGTAATGTGTATCCCACCCACTCCCACTGCTTCTTCCTGATTTCCTCCTACTCCACTGGAATCTGGTTTATTCTTTCCCTCAGTAGGTTGTTACTGTTGATGGTGTCTGACCAACGGATCTGAAATATTTTGCATGGACAACTGTTAGTAAATACTTGTATCTTCTAGGTGATGGCTTTGGTAGTAGTTCTCCAATTTTCCGCCCCGTTTCAAATGCGTTACATAAAAAATTAATTTAATTTAACCGGAAGAACACTACATTTTCAGGTCAACTAAATTAAGCAAAAAACAACATTTTCAGCTCTGAATATCGGACCCAATAAATACACATACATTTTGTTTGTTATTATGAAGATGTTTATGGAGTGGAGTTTGATTCTCCGAGCTAAATTTTTATTTGGTCATGAAGCTGTCATTGTTCTTCTGAGTAATAACATTATCAACGCAAACTTAAGGTAGAAGTGATGTATTGCTGTGTGTAGGATAACAGAGCTAGATCATCTGCGAAGTTCAAAATTTCCAGCTGAATTGAAACTGTCCCTTGTCTTCTGAATCCCCTATTATACTAAATAAATAAACAAGTAGTATATATATAACTACTTATATTACATTATCAACATATGCTTACAAGTTAATAAATTTTTGTGGGATAATTTTCCATGAGTTCAGTTGAAAATAAGGTTAACTAACTACCTAAATAACTAACTAACTAACTAACTAACTAACTAACTAACTTACTTACTTACTTACTTACTTACTTACTTACTTACTTACTTACTTACTTACTTACTTACTTACTTACTTACTTACTTACTTACTTGCTTATGCATGTACTTACTTACTTACTTACTTACTTACTTACTTACTTACTTACTTACTTACTTACTTGCTTACTTACGCCTGTTCTCCCCCAATGAAACAAAGGCCGTTGACAAGCATTTTCCACTCTACTCTGTCCTCAACCTTCCTTTCTCTTTCTGTCCAAGTGTTTTTCATTCTCCTCAAGTCTATCTCCATTGCTCGATGTAATGTGTTCTTTGGTCTTCCGCCTTTCCGTTGACCATTAAGATTCCAAGTTGGAGCTTGACTTTGGCCGCAGTTATATGATTTCCTCATTTTGTGTCCCATCCACTTCCAGCGCTTTTCCTTATTGCTTTCTTAAATAGAATCTAGTTTGTTCTCTCAAACAGTAAGTTGTTGTTGATTATATCTGGACATTGCATCTGCAGTATGTGGCCTAGACAACTGTTAATAAACACTTGTATCTTCTGGATGATAGTATTCATGCTTCTCCTAGTTTCCACCCCCATGCAGTAGAACTATCTTAACATTTGTATTAAAAAATCTAATTTTGATTTTGACTGAAAGACAATTATTCTCGATATGGTTAATCATTAGTATATATATTCTAAAGAATTTCATCCTAAAATAAAACAGCTGAAATATTTTATTTCCCTTTTTCCTACTTCACTACACTAACAAACTAAATGACCAGTTAGAATAAAGTGAAATTATTGAATATTCCTTTCCTCCATTTTTTTCTCTCCAAATTTTCAATTATTTTCATTATCTTCCTACCTCATTAAAAGTTTTTTTTGCATTTCATTATGATATTACTAAAAATAATATTAGTAGTAGTAGTAGTGGTAGTATTAGTAATCGTGATCGATATTCAATTACGAGAAATAATGTGACGAAAGTACCAGTAGTCATGTTGATAGATAGTATGCATGATAAATACTTTTTTTTCACATTTATGATTGCTATCAATACATACTACTAACTACTACTAGTAGTAGTAGTATGTCGTTAGCATATATCTATCTCTCTCTTCTGCTTCTTACCCAAGTACCACATTCATTTCAATATGACATTCTTGTAAGGACAATATTTTCTGACGCGCTCACACACACACACACATACATGCATACACACATACTTATCCATAGACATTAACAGGTCACTAATTAAAGGAGAAACAATCCACTGAATAAATCTAATTAAAAATGACATGAATTTTCGAATAATATTTTTTTTAATAATAGTAGTAATTATGTCTGGTATGATTTTGAATGTGTCTGTGTATATAAAAATACATGTGTATGTTTCATTGACATTGTCTCCGTATGCATCTCACTGGTTTCCTCTTTTCTTATTTTTTTCTGATTTAATGATGTTTATCAACATGAGAAATCATAAGAAATTCTCTTGCTCTCTCTCTCAGTGTGTATCTGAATGAGTTTTTGAAATGACACGTCTATGATAATCAGTCATCTGTAACATATAACTTCGTTTGTACGTACCTACGTACGTACGTTCATCAGTTCAGGTTGCCATACCACATTAACACACATAAAGATCGAATTTTTAATTCGAATCCCATAGTAGTAGATGTAGTAGAAGTATTTAGCGGTAATGGAGAAGATTAGCGACCGAAGATATTGTGGTGTGAACTACTTATAAGTAGTATATGACGTGAGTGTCAATGTAATGTCTGGCAGCATAATATGGGGAAAGATCAAGAAAGGAAGAGTTAGAAAACAATGGAATTTGTATGAAACGCATGAATAGTGAGTGACAATGGATTGATGTTTTGCAACAGGAACAGTCCAGTTCGATATGATGATGAACTGATATTTTGCAAATGAACGATTTACGATATGGTTTTCCAATTTTACTGAGTAACTCTGTAATTTCGCTAAATACAATTCGGTTGCCTCACCTGTGTTCTCTTCCACTACAATATTATTCAAGAAGTATAATTCAGTGAGATAATTTTAAGAAGAGAAAGATAGAGTTGATGAGGAATTCAGCTGATTAGAATTCCAGCGAAGACAAAGAGTGGATGCATCCATGCCACTGTAAACGATTTTGAGCCATATCCTTCTCACAGTCTCTAACCATCGATGACTGACTTATGTCTTGTGGACCCCAACTAGGTAGACTACACATCTAACAACATGACTCAGCAGTGACTTTATAGATTTGTGCGATGATTTGATTTGGCCGTCCCTAACTTTCTTTAAAACTACTCCTTCTACACCAAAAAATATAACTCATCGAGGCAGTTGGTAGTTAGGCATACACACATGTCCTAACCACCTCCCATCTTTTTCTAGTACTCGTTTCTTAACATTAGCATGGGAAATCGATCAACAATGATATTATGTCTAAGAACATTATTATTTGTCGTTTAGTGTTTATATCTTTGATCTGTTCAATGAACTGAGGAACACTGTAGAATTAATCAGTGAATAACATAAAGTTCATGTACTATAAATCACAATCCTTGTTGACGTCATCAAGGAACTGCTGAGAAAATGTACTTTGCATGTAAATTTCAAATTCACTTGTGAAATATCTATACATAAATAGACACAGAGAGACAGTTGCATAGTTTAGTGAAAGATTCCACATTAAGTTTGTAGTGCCTCCACATATATTCCAGTTCGCTTACATTTAATTTGGTTAAGCCCTTTCGATTAATTTATTTAACCAAGCCATAATTTGTATTGCAACAATTTATATGTACCATTCGTTCTTATTATTGTCTAGTTTGTATGATGAGCTCACATGACGTGTCCCACTTGTCATCTGACCTAGTCAACTATTCATCACTTTTATTCATGTGTGCCTATTTCCCTTGGCAGATGTATGTCTTATATCTGTCTGACTATATATTCTTAGTCGCGCTCTGTCTCTTTGAGTTGGCTCAATAGCCTTCTCCAACGCGCTTCACCTGTTCATTCGCTTCCTTCGCACATTCGTTCGCATTGTAATCCTGGAAAACGATGACTTCTATCTATTTCTACAAGATTTACAAGTGTTAATTTAACAGTTGTCTACGCAATTGTCTACTTCAGCTCCGTTTACCAGACACCATCACCAACACCTTGCTTGTTGCGCTCGTCACTAGGTACGCTTGAAGCTATTACGAATTCACCTTAGTCGATAAACGCGAACGAGACAATTACCAGAGTCCAGATAAGCTACCTTGAATCCCAAGCTGAAGATAGAAGGCTTTGTAAGCGTAGAAAGTATATTTCAAAAACACCCAGCATTCAAAATACAGTCAAGCACACAACTCTCGTTTATTTATACATCATAGAAACTCCCTTGGGACACTTACGAAAATAGCACACTGAATACACAGCAGCCAATCACAGCCATGGATTTTGCTGGTGGGAATCGAAATCTTAAGGTCAACTGATCAGCCCATGCTCGCAAACGTGAAATCCAAAATAAGGTGTTTATCAAGCGAGTTTCGGGGATCTAATATCCCCAACACTGCTATTGAAGGAGAACAAAGCGGATTACAGAGGAAGAATAAATCACCAATAAGCTCTGAAAGTGGATAGGACATACATTTGTGTAAATCACCAGAGTACATCACAAAGTAAGCTCTTCCTCAAAATCTTCAAAGCCAAAAGAGAACTGATAGACCAAAAGAACACAATACGCTGAGAAATGCAGACAGACATGAAACAAATGAATAGAACTTGGTTAGAACTAGAAAGTATAGCCTCTAGAACACAGTTAGTTATCTAAAGATTCTTCATCCATAATCTTTACTCCATTGGACTGGATATCAGTCGTAAAATAAGCAACACTTTATCAATAATTTCTAAAATAAAAATATTCATAGTTAATTTGGCGTATCTATTGAATACAAACCATCTTCTTGTGTTTGTTGTTGTGTATACATGTCGTCCACTTGCCTACTACTACTAATACTACTACTACTACTGCTACTACTACTACTACAACTACTGTGGTGTGTGCTACTTATACGAACGATATAAGTAGTATAAGAAGGGACGTGAAAGAAGAAGTCGAACGGTCAGAAGAGGAAAACGGAAAGCAAATGGAGCAAAAGCAAGAAGTAAATGGAGTACCAACAGGAAGGAAAGTAAGCAACAACAGGAATGAAAGAAGGGTGGAGCGTTGGAAGTCACGACTCAAAGATGGTGTGCAAATAGAGTATTCAATGTAATGTTTTCGTTTTCGTCTTGTTGGGCAATTCCTCTGCAGGCACACTTTCAATGAATCGCGACGCGCAGCAATCTTGTCAACTCCACGACCAGCACGAGGGGGTCGCCATCCACCGTCGGAACTTCTGCAGCGCGTCCTGTCTATCCGCCGGGCTGTCGAACTCCACCAGCAGCCTTTCGGTCACCACCTTCCAGTCAGCGTCCTCCACACCATCGTACACCGCTCTCGCCCTGCCTCTTAATAGAGTCCCCAACACCACCGCCTTCGCCCTCTGCTCCTTGACTCCTACCAGCTCCGCCACGGCTTCAAACTCCTTCAAGAAGCTCCTCACATCTCCGTCTTCAAACTCCAGTGGCCATGGGATCTTCATCCTATGTAGATGCAGCGAAACGAGTTGAGAAGACTGAGGCAGGCGAGGAAGATTGTATTATGCAAATTTACACTCTGAGTCAATTAAAGACGAAAACATTACATTGAACACTCTATTTGCACACCATCTTTGAGTCGTGACTTCCAACGCTCCATCCTTCTTCCATTCCTGTTGTCGCTTCCTTTACTTCCTGTTGGTACCCCATTTACTTCTTCTTGATTTTGCTCCATTTGCTTTCCGTTTTCCTCTTCTGACCGTGAGACTTCTTCTTGCACGTCCATTCTTATACTACTTATATCGTTCGCATAAGTAGCACACACCACACTACTACTACTACTACTGCTTCTTTTCTTCACACCTAGTAACATAAAAACATCATTCAAAATGCTTTTTTTTTCTTGCCAAAAAATATTCGATATCCCATTACTACCACTACTACTACTACTACTGTTCTTATAATTTTAGTAGTAAATTTTAACAACATTTTTATTAATATTCACTTATTTTTTTTCTACAAAAAAAAATTACATTTTTTATATTAAAAATTTTAAAAAAAACATAAATTTTTTTCCTCTTTTACAAGAAAAGTTATAAAACTTAATATTTATACTACTACTATTACTACTACTAATATTTTATTAAATCTCTTCAAGAAATTTTCAAAAAAAAAACATTAAAAATTTCTTTGTGTTTTTTTTTATTTTTAATTTTAGAAAACAAAAATTTATTTACATATCTATCTATTTATTTATTCCGTTATTTCAAACAAGGAATGTTGTTCAATGTTTTCTGCAAAGCAGAAAAAAACTTGATTACGTGTGCGTGTGTGTGCGCGCGACTAGCTGCGACTGGAGATTCACAGAAGCTGACACAAGTTTTATGTAGGTAGCCCAGTAGAGCTCATCAGCCCATCCTAGCACAGCACAGCAAAGCACACACACACACGTACATACACAGTGATTGAAATAAATCTATCGAATATCATCTAATTGATCGAAATAAAGAAAATCAGTAGTATTATTGGTGTTAGTAGTAGTAGTAGTAGTAGTACATTGTTTCTTTTCGATAGAAAAAATTATTTTAATATTCATTAGAAGAGAATTTTTGAATGATATTTCGAAAATAATTATTCACTCATTCACTCACCCCACACACACACACATGTACACAAACAAATACACAATTAGAGAGAGAGGAAAAAAATTTAGTGTACAAGAGAAGGAAAGCAAATGATACACGATACGATTTTAATGTGTTGAATTTCAATAATTACTGCGTTTATTATTATTATTATTGTTATTATTATTATTATTATCATGAATTTGTAATGAAAATAAAAATTTAAAAATATCTAAAGATAAAAATGAGCGGGGGAAAGAAATGGAGGACTGGGGTAAAGTGTGTGCATGTGTGTGTGCTTGTGTGTTGTACTTGATGGTGGTAGTGCTTGGTGTGTGTGTGTGTGTGTGTGTGTGTGCAGTGATTGTAAGTGTGAATGTGTATACATATATAAAAATCAATAAATTGAATTTAGGCAAATGTAGTTTTAAACTTGGAAAATATTTGTGATTCAACGTCGAGTGTGTGTGTGTGTGTGATGTTTCGTCAATTTTGAAGAAAGTCTTTTGATAATTTAAATGAGGACTGTTATTGATAAGATAGATTGTATTGTAGTGAAGGAGAACACACAAGTGACGGCAACCGAATTGTATTTAACAAAAAATTACAGAGTTACTCAGTAAAATCAGAAAACCATATCGTACGTAAATCGTTAACTTGCAAAATATCAATCCATCATATCGAACTTCACTGTTCCTGTTGCAAAACATTAATCCATTGTCTGACATTTCACTATTCATGCGTTTCATACAAATTCCATTGTGTTCCCACTCTTCCTTTCTTGATCTTCTGCTGCCATACATTATTACATTTTTACTCGCGTCGTATACTACTTATAAGTAGCGCGCACAACAGTATGTCATGAATCAAAGAATAAGTGTTAGACAAAGGCTAGAAACGTCAAAATGTGTGAAGGACTGACTCCCTTACAGTTAGTTCTGTCATCGGACTCATTTGTGATAGAGTCGAGCGTGTCAACTGTTTCACTTATCTTGGGAGTTTCATCAGCGTTCACGGCCTGGTGATAAACCAAATCTCATCATGGACACAGAAAACTCAATTGGCTTCTGCCAACTTGCGCAATTTATGGAGTAGGCGAGATATCTGTTTGCTGACCAAAGGTCGAGTGTACTGTGCAGCAGTTCACTCCATTCTCCTATATAGATGCGAAACATGGCCGGTAAGAGTATAAGATGTTCGTAGGTTATTAGTATTCTATCGCGGATGTCTTAGAATTATTGCTTGTGTATCCTGGGACAACCGTATAAGCAATGCCATAGTTAGGAATCGAGTACTCGGTAAGGATGGCAGAAGAACTGATCCGGTATTGAAACTTCATCAGTTAAGGTGGTTGGGACATGTGTTACGTATGCCTAACCACGGACTTCCTCGACGAGCTATGTTTTGTGGTGTATGAGTAAGTTGGAAGAAAGCTAGGGGCGGCCAAATCAAAACATGGCACAAATCCATGAAGTCACTGACAAGTGGACAGAGTCATGTTGGTAGATTTAGGCTACGTGGTTGGGGTCCGCGAGACGAAAATCACCAATGGTTAGAGACCTT
Organism: Schistosoma turkestanicum; assembly: GCA_944470395.2. Classification (NCBI taxonomy): domain Eukaryota; kingdom Metazoa; phylum Platyhelminthes; class Trematoda; order Strigeidida; family Schistosomatidae; genus Schistosoma; species Schistosoma turkestanicum. Next base: position 82,372,794 of record OX103971.1, on the reverse strand, counting down.
GATTGACATGTCTGAAAATTGTTTGCAATGGAGCAGGTGCATCCATTCTTTGTGTTTTCTCAAATCCTAATCTTCTGGATTCGTCAACACCTCTACCTTTGTCTTTTTAAACTTATCTCACTGAATTATACTTCTTGAATAATATCTTCGAAACTGAATCTTCTTAATTACTACTAATAATTCTACTATCTCTACCACTATGGGATTTAAATTGACAATTTCATCTCTGTGCTAATGTGGTATGACAATATGAACTGAAGTATGTACGAACGAATGTTGTCTGGTCCTGCTGCTTTGCCGTTCTTGATTTGTCTGATGGCCATACTGATCTCCTCAATCGTAGGTGCGCCAATATTAATTGGGAGGTCCGTGGATGCTGCTTCGATGTTGGGTGGGTTCAGTGGAGCTGGTCGATTCAATAGTTCCTTAAAGTGCTCTACCCACCTATTTCGCTGTTCGTCAGTGTTGCTGATTACATTGCCTTCCTTGCTTTTCACTGGTCGTTCTGGTTTACGATAGTTTCCGGCCAACTTCTTTGTAGTTTCGTACAATTGTCTCAAGTTTCCGTCTCTTGCAGCCTTTTCCGCCGTCATTGCTAGATCTTCCACGTATTTTCGTTTGTCAGCTCTGATGCTCTTCTTCACTTCCCTGTTTGCTTCTGTGTATGCAGCTTGTGCGGTAACTTTCTCCGCTCTTGTTCGGCTGACATTGATTGCTGCCTTCTTGTTCCTCCTTTCTTCAATTTTCTCAAGAATACCAACAGAGATCCATTCCTTGTGATGGTACTTCTTGTGACCCAGAACTTCGTGACATGTTGAAGTGATTGCCTCCTTAATCCCTTTCTAATTGTTCTCCAACGTTGCCTCCTCTTCATTGTGTAGATCCTGAAAGGCCTGGAAATCAGTAGCTTACAGCCCATTATAAAAGCTTTGAACCGTCCTATCCTAAAACATCACTGTGACAAGGGCCACCAAGTCGATAGATTAAAATCTCTCAGTATCAGGCATCGAAGATATCCGTTCGCCAACCAAAGGCCAAGTGTACTGTGCAGCAGTTCGCTCTGTCCTACTATGCGGATGCGAAACATGGCCAGTAAGAGTAGAAGATATTCGTAGGTTACTAGTCTTCGATCATCGGTGTCTCCGAAGCATTGCTCGTGTATCCTGGGAAATCCGTATAAGCAATGCTGTCGTTAGGAAACGAGTCCTAGGTAGAGATGGCTAATCAATAGATGAAGTAGTGAAACTTCATCAGTTGAGGTGGTTGGGACATGTGCTGCGTATGCCTAACCTTGTGACTGCCTCGATGAGCAATATTTTGCAGCGCAGGAGTAGGTTGGACGAATGCTAGAGGTGGCCAAACCAAAACAGAAATCCATGAAATCACTAACAGGTGGACTGAGTCATGTTAGTAGATGTAAGCTACCTGGTTGGGATCTGCGAGACGTAAGTCACCGATAGTTTTAGACCTCGAATGACATGGCTCAAAATCGTTTTCAATGGCGCAGGTGCATCCACTCTTTGTGTTCTCTCAATTTCTAACCTTCTGAATTCCTCATAATCTCTACCTTTCTCCTTCTAGATTTATCTTACTGAATTATACTTCTCGAATCAAATCTTCGCTCCCTAATTTTCTCCATTACTGCTGATACTTCTATTATTGCTATCACTGTTGGATTTGAACTGACAGTTGCGTCTCTGTGCTGATGGGCCATGGCAACCTGAACTGATGTACTTACGTATGAAGTTCTGCGTTGTGTCTCTCTGTCTGTATCATCCGACGACAGTTGAATATTATTCTTCACAAATTCACTGAAGCCATAGCTACCAGATAACTTAAACCGGAGTTATTTATTCAAAAGCAAATAGTTTTGTTCACCGCTGCTTACCATAATGACTTTATCGTTAGTTTATTGCGTCACACCCCCACGAATCATTCTCTCTCTCTTCTTTCATATAATTTATTACACAGTCACATTATGAATCGATCAATCAGTGTTAGACCACCACCATTAGAAACCTGCAAGCATTGGACAACCATTTCATCCTAGTGTATGAGACTCATCAGCAGTTTGTACCCACAATTACCGAAGACACTGAGTGAATGAAGTCGAGCAAAATCCATCGATTGATCGAAATTAGACATTAACACCGTTAGGTGCCCGTCAGTGGTCCAGATGTTAAGCGTTCGCACACAAGACTAAAGATCCTGACTTCAACTCCTGTGAGTATCAGTAGTCATGAATGCTCATTGTTGATGAATCCCAAATCAGAATGAACGGTTGGTCTAGAAGCAGTAACTGAAGGTCTGATGGCGAAGTCATACTGCTAACTGACTGTAGAGGGGTGTGACAGTAGTAAGGAGTTTCCTCGGATGACCAGCATCTCCAGCTGTACTTCCCTCTTACAACGTTAGGAAGGTGTTAGAAAAAGGTCAACCCTAAAAAATATCACACCTCACCTTACCTCACGGATTTCTGTCTCCAGGGATAAGGCATTTTAAACAAGAGTGGAGCTAACACCTTAAACTTCTCATAAAAAAAGGTCTCAAGCAGTTGTCCCTTGGGCTCACACTTCCAGGTCTCTCATAGCAGTGGTTAATTAACCTCCTTTTCAGCTTCCTCAAGAAATACCCTTCCACAGTGTGGGCAGTCGGAATGTGACATCCACCCTCATACCTATAACAGTACATGAGATCAACTTGGTCACACACCATTAAACCCTTCCTAAACCCCGTAACATTTCTCTTATCTCCACAATTCTTCCCTTATCTTCCTTTATCTTTGGATCGTCATCTTTCCCATCACTCTGAATACGACGTTTACAACTATTTGAATTGACATTCTCATCTTCTTGTGTGGTATGACAATGCGAACTGATGCACGTACATCCGTACGTACCTACTTAGCCAATTCTACATTGTAACTAACTAACTAACTAACTAGCTGACTAGCTAACTGAATGACATTCACCTACTTACTATTTAACACAAATTGAAATCACTGTTCATAATGTCATCTCATATCTTAACTATTAAATCTCATATTGTGTTAATAACAATTTATTTTTGCTACAGAAAAAGCAAACCAAAAACCACCAACCACCTCCCCCCCACACATCCAATGAAACTGTACATAGTTTGACTTATTTCAAACAGCTGATGTCTTCACTTCACTTCACTTCTCTCTTTTATATCAGTTTTATTTGCAATTATACTTACTGATCATTATTCCTATAAAAAAAAAATGCATTACTTTGATTTCTAGCATTTTGTCTTATCTCTGCCTCCAACCCACCACCCCCCCTCACCACATATATAAATGTAAAATTAAAAACCAGATAAATCGCTTGACACCACAACTATATACACACATATACACATATACACGTGTATATGTACTATAATACATAATGATGGTAACTATTATTATTATTATTATTATTATTATTATTATTATTATTATTTAGCGTTTATGATGCCCTTGTTGTTGTTGTCTACACAACTATTATTTATTAGTTAAATTTGAGGTGCTAAAAAACAACTTTTGTTTTTTCATAAAACTTTTTTTCATAAAATTTCTAATTGGAATTTTTAGTCTTTTTTTCTGTCATTATTATTGTGGTTGTTGTGGTTGTTGGTGACTGTTCGAAAACAGACACAGATTTTAATTTTATTTATCAAATATAATGAATACAATTAATTAGATATACATATGTCTATATATCTATCTATGTATGTGTGTGTATGTCCCTCTCACATCATACACAGATGAGCGTATCATACACACACACGCAGACGCAGACATAGACACAAACACAGACATACACACGCGTACGTACAATCAAATTAATGCGAAAAGTAACATTTTTAAAATGTTTTAGTATTTAAATCTTTCACTAATTCATACACATTAATAATACTAATAATAATAATAATTATATTCATAAAAATTATTCATAAAATATGCAGAAGAAATAAAAAAAGCAAGATTAAAATGCGCAAAATTGACAAAAATGAACCAAGAATTTTTAAATATATTTATATTTATATATATGTAAATATCAATTTATCGTAACAGCTGTTCCTTATTTATCAGGCTTTTAAGCAAAAAAAAAATAGGAAAACCAAAACTATCTTATTTGTGTCTCCGTAAATGAAAAAAAAATATATTAATTTTTATAACTAACAAGCGTATAAATTGTATTTCTTTTTGTGTGTATGTGTGTGTGTGAGAGTGACTGTAACGTCGTCTTGACAAACACACACACACGAGAAAACGAATAAGTAAGGGTAGAGATGTATATTTTCAGACATTTTTTAAGGCATGCGGTTTTTTAATTTCAAAAGTTTGAATTCTGTGGGTAAATCTATCTGTTTGTTTGTTTATCGACCTATCTATCTACATATGTGTATGTGTGTGTGTATGTGGATGGAATAGTGATGACACGTGTGTGATTTTTAATAGTTTTTTTTTGTTTAATGTCTGTGGTATTTATCAAACAGAAGAGATGCCTGTTTGTCTCTCGCTCACTCTCTCTCTTCCATCTTCATCAAACATATAGACACAGATATAGATAGATAGACAGACACACAACACACACTACGAATACCAATAAAAACTTAATCGTTATATTATTTTTCAGCTAATTTATTTTTTGCTTAGACACATGCAGACAGACAAATGTTATTGTGGTTGTCGTTTTGTTGAAAAAAAAAGTTATTTGATAAAACGAATTATTTTTATTTTATGCAAAAGCTAATCTTGTTGTTACTTTGTGAAATTAAAGCGAATTTACAATTTTTTGGGTGATTTGAATGAATTGATAAACAGTATTATTATTATTATTATTATTATTGAAAATTGCAAATACGCACAATTTACAAACGTCGACAACATCCAACAACCAACTACAACAACAACAACGACTTATACAAAATGTGATAATGACGATATCATAATTTAATAAGATAGATGTCAGTGCAGTTGCTTACCCCCACCCTCTTTCTCTGTCTTTGTGCGTGTGTGTGTGTGTGTACAGATCATGAAAGAAACACACACACACACACAGAGTAGTAAGCATACATCATAAAATTTACACACACACAGACACAGACACGAATAAGTACACATGTAAGCAAGTATACTTTGATTATTTTTCGTCATGGTGTTTTGGGTTGGTAACTATGGGCGAGAAATAATAATAATATCGTGTTTTTGGTGTTTTTTAACAAACAGGAAAAAAAGAATAAGATGTCATTCGAATTGTGTTGTTGCTGTTGTTCGTAATCATAAGAAAGAAAAATTATAGTGGTAAATGTGCCTGATGCGTTGAAAGATTTGTGTTGATTGTGAAAAAGTTGGTTTTATTTAAAAAATTTTTATTGTAAACTATTTTTAGGGAGACAAAAAGATATTTGATACGATATGGAAAGCATGAATCGATCAATGAGTGTTAGACCACCATTAGAAGAAACTAAAGAAGCAATGAAAGACGGCCGTTTCGTCCTTGTATGGGACTCATCAGTGTTAGTGGGCAAACATGAAGTTGTGCAACTCCGTGAATTGATCGAAGTTGGACATTAACACCGTTAGATAGTGGCTCAGCGGTCCGATGGTTAGGCGTTCGCGAACAAGACCGAAGGTCCTTGGTTCGAATCCTGCGGGGGTGCGGGAGTTGTGGATGCGTATTGCTGATGAGTCCCACACCAGGACGAAATGGCCGTCTTTCAGTGCTTCCAGGTTTCTAACGGTGGTCTAATATAGATCGATTCATGGTTTCAAAAATGTGTAACTTAACAATCTTCACAACCTCGTAATCGAAATCGTGAATCGATCAATCCGTGTTAGACCACCATTAGAAGAAACTTAAGAATTATTTAAAGACGACCGTTTCGTCCTGGTGTGTACGGAACTCAGCAGTGTTAAATGGGCAACCATGATAGAATATTTCTTTGAAAATGTTTGGATTTGATCACCAAGTGTAATGTTGGATGTATTTAAAGGTTTTATGTGGAGAATGGTTAAGTTTTTACTGAAATCATGAATCGATCAACCGTTTCATCCTAATATGTTTTACTTCAACGCCGTTTCAAACTATTATGAAACAGTTAGTTCAAAATTAAGTGAAAGTATCGTAGAAATTATTATTCTTTAATCTTATGGAATAATCTTGAAAATAGTATGTTCACTCTTGGCTAGCTTCGTAAGGAAGTTTTTGAAGTTCTCGTTAGAAGTCGTGACCAGTGAAGTTCACTCCCATCGGTTGTAAGCAGTTACCTACCGATGAAAATAGGTAAGGTTATTCATATCTTAGACTGATCGATGTTAGACAGTAACAACGTTGGATACTTACTTGCTCATTGGTCAATAGGTTAAGCAGTTGCATGCGAGACTGAAGGTCCTGAGTTCGATTCTGTGTTGCTGCGATCTTGATTGTATACCATTGTTGAGTCCCAAACGAGAACGAAACGACTATTCAGTTCTTCCCGGTTTTTATATGGTGGTCTAACAAACATGGATTTATAATTTCAGTGGAAAAAAATTAATCCCTTTATCTTAAGATTGTTGAGTTACTTAACTGAAATCATGAATTGGTTATTGTTAGACCAGTTTCTAGAAACCTGGAAGTATTGGACAACCGGTTCGCCGCTTGAATCATGCTCACCAGCTCGTGGAAATGAAACACGATACCATTGGTCTCACATATGAACACTATTAAAATATGTTATGCTCGATACTTGATATGCTTGAAACTATTATGCGGTTACCTTAGTCGATAAGCTAGAACGAGACAATGAACTAGTGTCCGAGTAGGCTACTCTGATCCGTTACTCCAACTAATTCAGGAAAAGGTCTTGTTGATATAGCATAGAAAGTGTATGCTAAAAACACCCAGCCAGTACACAATGATCTCAAGCATACAAACCGCGTTTATTTATACATCAAATGAATTTTGATTGGTCAAAAGCGTACTGTACTTTCTCAAGGTCAATTCATATATATCTTAAACAGCTGTGTGAACATTCATAATTATATAGTTCAGTAAAGTAGCTAGCGAAATAATTAATTTCGAAATGATATTTCATTGATAGTGTTAGTGAATGTTACTCATCCCTTGAAATGCAAAATTTTGATTCAAGATTGGGTCGCATTGGCACCTGAAACAGTGATAAGGAGTCAAGTAGTCGAACGTGTAGACTGCTTCACTTATCTCGGGAGTCTCATCAGTGCTGATGGCCTGGTGATTGACGAAATCTTAGCTCAGATACAGAAAGCTCGATTAGCTTTTGCCAACCTACGTCACTTATGGCGTAGACGAGATATCCGTTTTCTAACCAAAGGACGAGTGTACTGCGCAGTAGTTCGCTCCGTCTTACTTTATGGCTGTGAAACATGGCCAGTGAGAGTAGAGGAAAATCGGAAGTTGCTTGTGTTCCATCATAGGTGTCTTCGAAGCATTACTCGTATATCGTGGGACAACCGAGTAAGCAACGCTATATTTAGAAAACGAGTTCTAGGTAGAGATGGAAAATCAACTGATGAAGTATTGAAACTTCATCACCTGAGGTGGCTGGCACGTGTGTTATGCATGCCTAACAACCGATTGCCTCGACGAGCGATGTTTTGTGGTGTAGGAGTAGGTTGGGATAAAGCTAGGGGCGGCTAAACTCAAACATGGCAGAAATGCATGAAGTCACTGACAAGTGGACTGAGTCATGTTGGTAAATGTCAACTACCTGGTTGGGGTCCGCCAGACGTAAATCACCAATGGTTAGAGACTCTGAATGACATGGCTCGAAATCGTTTGCAATGGCACAGGTGCATCCACTCTTTGTGTTCTCACTCCATTACTGCTAACACTTTTACTATCGCTACCACTATGTGATTTTAATTGACAGTTGCGTCTCTGTGCTATTGTTGTGGTATGGCAACCTGAATGTACGAAGTTCTGTGTTGTATCTGTCTGTCTGTCTGTCACAAGATTGCCTTTTAGTCATATGCAGCGATGCATTGCCTAGAAGTTGCTACAAGAGAGAAGAAAGTCAAGAGATTGAAGTACACGATATGACCAGAATATTTCTAAGACTTGAACAGTGTGATAACAGAAGACAGTCAATAATAAATTTTGTAAATGATTTATGTTTTCCACATATATATGTGGTGGCCAATGTGACGGTCGATATTCAACGCGTTCTTAGTCTTCGTAATTTGCTCGTCTAGGCAATCGTCACCAAAAATAGCGCTTGACGGTTATCAATCAGAAGGTGAATACGAAGTGTTGAATACGTTTATTTTTGTACACACCACAAAATGTGATCAGCAAACCACAATCACACAGATTAGGGCAAGCATACGAGCGAGCAAGTTGGCGAATCGATGAATGAATTAATAAGATTAAAATGTTCACATAGACACACAGGAAAATGTTTGAGTCATCGAGGTATTTAAGAGATTAACAATATTAAAGCGACCAGGATGAATATGCACTTAGGAGGTCATCAATATTCTCAAGTCTTACCGTCAGACAATAGTAAAAACCAATGGTACATATAAGTTGTTGCTCTATACAAATGGCTTGGTTAAATAAGTTAATGGAAAGGCTTAACCAAATTAAGTATGAGCGAACTCAAATGTATGTGGAGGCTTACTTACTTTACTTACCTATGCCTGTTACTCCCAATCGAGCATAGGCAGCCCACCAGTTTTCTCCAACCAACTCTGTACCGGGCTTCCCTCTCCAGTTCTGTCCAATGTTTGTTCATTCCTCTCATATCATTCTCTATTTCTCGGTGTAATGTATATTCCTTAGCCTTCCTCTTTTCCTTTTGCCTTGAGGGTTCCATGTGAGGTCTTGTCTTGTGACGCAGTTAGGTGCTTTCCGCAATGTGTGTCCTATCCACTTCCATCGCTTCTTCCTCATTTCCTCCTCCACTGAAATCTGGTTTGTTCTCCCCCACAGTTCGTAGTTGCTGATGGTGTCTGGCCAACGAATACGAAGTATTTTGTGTAGACAACTGTTCATAAACACTTGCATCTTCTGGATGATGGCTTTTGCAGTTCTCCAAGTTTCTGCTCTATAGAGTAGAACTGTCTTGACATTTGTATTGAAAATCGTGATTTTGGTTTTGGTTGGTTGGTTGTTTGGAGTTGCAGATATTTTTCAACTGTAGAAATGCAGCCTTCGCTTTGCCAATCCGTGCCCTCACATCTGCATCCGATCCACCATGGTTGTCGATGATGCTGCCCAGATATGTAAAGGTGTTAACATCCTCCAAGGCATCTCCATCAAGAGTGATTTGGTTGGTGCATGTTGTGTTGCATCGGAGAATTTTGCTTTTTCCTTTATGTATGTTGAGACCTACTGCTGCTGCTGAGGCTGCTACACAAGAGAAATAAATGATAATAGTAATAATTAAAGTAATCTATTCAATGTACAATTTATTTTTGATAACTAATAAAAGGTTTATATTCCATCATGTATTATCTATCACATTCTCACAAAGAATTTAATAAGAGAAATTAAAATGAAACCAAATTTAGAAAAATAAAATTCAATCATTCAATCATTGAACACCTGTATTGAATATTGAAATGTCTCCAGTTCAACGTAACTAATGTACATGGACATGGGCATCTCCATGACACACAGACACACACACACAATCGCACACACACACACAAACATACGTGTGGAAGACATGCAACCGCGCTTTCCTTGAATAAAACGATCATACGAATAAGTTCTAATCATGAGAATGATTATTATAACTATTAAAAAAAATTATTCTCCACCAAAAGAAAAGGTCTTAAATCGAGTTCACATTTGCTTGCAACTGAATTATTAGTAGTAGTTGTTATTTTGTTTTGTTTTAGTTAATCAGTACATATTGAAAATTGAATGGCGCCAGTTTTGAATTCTCGTTACAGAGAGAAAGAAAGAAAAAAATAGCTTGTTGTGTTGAAGGAATTTTCTCATGGAAAAATAAAAGAGGAGAAATTTTTGATAGGAGAATTAACTTATTCTATCTACTATTTAAGATTATAATATTTTGTGTGTAAGAAATTAAATCATTTAAATTTTTTAATGCAAATTTTGTAACTTGAATTTAAAAAGGTTTAATTTTTTTTTGAAATTAAAGAAAGAAAGTAAGGTTAAATAGTTATTTATTGTATGTTATAACAGCTGATATTTTTGTTACTAGTAACCAATAAAAATCATGGTTTAGATTTTGTTCTAATCATGAAAATTGTAATTTTGTGTTGAATTTTTATAGAAAATCTGGTTATTTTACATATCGTGGAAAGCCCTATAAGGATTTTCAAACTTCGTCACAAGACAAGTCCTCAGTTGGAATTGTCAAGGTCAAAGGAAAAGATGAAGGCTAAGGAATATATATTACACTGAGAAATGAACTCACAAACTTGAGGAGAATGAACTAAAGTATTTATGAACAGTTGTCTACGCAAAATACTTCGGATTCGTTGGCCAGACACTATCAGTAACAACGTACTGTGGGAGAGAACAAACCAGATTCGTTCAGTGAAGGAGGAAATCAGGAAGAAGCGGTGGAAGTGGATAGGACACACACTGCGAAAAGCACCTGACTGCTTCACAAGACAAGTCCTCGGTTGGAATTCTCAAGGTCAAAGGAAAAGAGGAAGTCTAAGGAATGTACATTACACCGAGAAATAAACTCAAACTTGAGAAGAATGAAAAAATAATTGGATAGAACTAGAAAGGGCAGCACAGGACAGAATAGGTTGGAGTGTAGCACTGATTGACGGCCTATGCTCTAATTAGGGCAACAGACGTAAGGAAGGATAAAAGGTTGGATAGCTTGTATTAATCTTGACAGTATGAATGCTGAAGTGACTGTGGAAATGGGTGAGTGTATTTGCATTCACTGTAATTAATAGATTTGATACGTATTTAACATTATATATATATATATATATATATATATATATATATATATATATATATATATATATATATATATATATATATATTGAATGAAGTTTGAAATACAGACTACTGAAAATTCAAAGTCAGTAATATCATGATGTTTGTGAGAGTTAACTATAGCGTCTTTTTCTCTCATATGCCACTGTATATCGAGTAGCAAATAAGGTAGAAGTATGTGGTAAGGACTAGTCGTGAAGATAAGCGAAATTTTAGGGAATTTTAGAAGAATCTGAATGTGACTGATTTGGTTTTGTGTTCTTTTATATGTATGAGAGCGGATGTCACTTGCCGCCTCCCTACACCGTGGAAGGGCATTTCATGAGGAATGTGAAAAAGGAATACGATTGGGGTCAGTCTGAGCGACCTGGGAACGTGACAGCAGAACTCAATGGACAACTGCTTAAGGCCAATCAAGCACGGACTATTTATGGGATGTTTTGGAAGTGCAAGCTCCACTCTTCACAAGGCCTTACCAACGTAGGCGGAAATCCATGGGGAACGGTAAGGTGTGACATTTTTAGGGTTGACCTTTTCTAACCCGTTCCTTTCGTTTTTAAAAGGAAACATCGCTACGGAGGCTAGTTGTCTGAGGGAGACACTTTACTGCTGTCACACCCCACTACAGTCAGCAGTACTACTTCGCCCTCAGAACCAGAGTAGCTGCTTTTAGTCTTTTTAGACTTACCGCTCTCCAACCAACCTACCTGGCATGATAAAACCTAAAGGAACATATACCGAAGCCAACAATAGAGAGACACGTACACAGCGTAGATGACGAAAGATTCGAGATATTATTTATTGAGGGAAAATACAATTATCTCCTCATTCAATTACTACCACTACTATCTCGGGAGTCTCATCAGTGCCGATCGCCTGGTCACTGAAGAAATCTCAGCACTCATAGAGAAGGCTCGATTGTCTTTTCCCAACCTGCGTCACTTATGGCGTAGGCGTGATATCCGTTTGCTGCCTAAGGGTCGAGTGTACTGTGCACCAGTTCGCTCCGTCCTACTACACAGATGCGAAACATGGTCGGTGAAAGTAGAGGGCATTCGTAGATTGCTTGTCTTCGATCATAGGTGTCTTCGAAGTATTGCTCGTGTATCCTGGGACAACTGTATAAGCAATGCTGTAGTTAGGAAACGAATTCTAGTTAGGGATGGCAAATCAATAGATGAAGTAATGAAACTTCATCAGTTGAGGTGGTTGGAACATGTGTTACGTATGCCTAACCATCAACTGCCTCGACGAGCTATGTTTTATGGTGTAGGAGTAGGTTAGAAGAAAGTTAGGGGCAGCAAAACCAAAACATGAGAGATACCCATGAAGTCATTGACTAGTGGACTTAGCTATGTCGGTAGATGTAGGCTACCTGGTTGCGGTCCGTGAGACGAAAGTCACCTATGGCTCAAAAGTGTTTACAATGGCGCAGGTGCATCCATTCTTTGTGTTCACTCTAATTCTAACCTTCTGAATTCCTCATCATCTCTATCTTTCTACTTCTAAATTTATCTCACAGAATTAAACCTCTTCAGTAACATATCTTCGAACTCTAATCTTCTTCATCACTGTGTTAATACTTCTACTATCTCCACCATTGAAATGGTAATTGCATCTCTGTGTGCTAATGCAGTACGGCAACCTGAAGTTATGTAAGTACATACGTACGTACGAAGTTCTACTTTGTAACTGACTGACTGACTGATTGACTGACCACTGATACTGTAGTGAAAGAGAACACAGGTGGGGCAACCGGATTGTATTTAACGAAAATTACAGAGTTACTCAGTAAAATAGGAAAACCATATTGTAAATCGTTCATTTGCAAAATATCAGTTCATCATCATATCGAACTGGACTGTTGTTCCTGTTGCAAAACATCAATCCATTGTCATTATTCATGCGTTTGTTTCATACAAATTCCATTGTTTTCTAACTCTTCCTTTCTTGATCTTCCCCCATCTTCTGCTGCTGTCAGACATTACGTTGACACTCGAGTCATATACTACTTACAAGTAGCTCGCACCACAATACTACTACTATTACTACTACTACTACTAATTTTGATTCCTACGAAGTTAATTATTCCTTTTTTTTAATAACTAAATATAAAAAAATATATTCAAACTGTGTAGTTAGGCAAATAAATGGATTAGTGTATCTATCTATCCAAATGTCTGTCTGTCTATGGTATGCATGTGTGCATAAGAAGAAGAAGAAGTACATACATACATGCATTCATGATCTGTATTCTTCTTCTTATATAAATTGATATAAATTGAAAATTTAATCGAAACATGTATTTTTGCTGGTACAGGGGAGAGGGATGTGAGGAGGATTCTTTCTACACAGCGAGCGATACAAGATCCTACCTAGCCTTCTTATCATACATAGTTAGTAGTAGTAGTTGTTTAGTAGACATTGTAAAATAAAAAATAAAAACATTCCCAATATATATAAAAAATAATTTTTTATGACTCTCCCGCTCTCTCCCTAATTCATCTCATTTTCTGCTAACTTTCTTCCGAATTTCTTTAGATTCCTACTTTAATTGATGTTGTAGTTATCATGGTAGGTTTGCATACATATACGTACATTCTGTTTTAACATCATCATGTTTTTTATTCTCTTCTGAATAGTAAAAATTCTAATCATATAAAAATTATTATTATTATTATAGTGTTTAGTAATTTTCTGTATTTTTTTTTCTGTTCAATTTTCGTTCATTGATCAATTTTTTCGCGCGAAAAATAATGTTCAAAATTCAATTTTTTTTTTAAGCAATCCTTATTCACTAGTTAGTTGATGAAGAGGTTAAATTGAATAGAATTCATATTATTTCTATTTTTTTTTTCTTATTTTTAATTGTAAAAAACTAGGAAACAGTAGGTAATTATCCAACTTTTCACTGATTGGTTAATAAGTCATTAACAATATGATATGAAGAGAGTTTGTTGAATAGTAAACTAACGAAATGGTCTTCGTGATATATATATATATATATATATATATATATATTTACAGAGAGAGAGAGAGAGATGGGGAGTTTCATTAGAAATCGATCATAATTTCACGTAGTAGAGGCAATGAAAGCAGGTTCCAGGCCTTTCAGGATCTACACAATGGAGAGGAAGCAACATTGGAGAACAGTTGGAAAGGGATTAAGGAGGCAATCACTTCAACATGTCACGAAGTTCTGGGTCACAAGAAGTACCATCACAAGGAATGGATCTCTGTTGGTATTCTTGAAAAAATTGAAGAAAGGAGGAACAAGAAGGCAGCAGTGAATGTCAGCCGAACAAGAGCAGAGGAAGTTAAGGCACAAGCTGCATACACAGAAGCAAACAAGGAAGTGAAGAAGAGCATCAGAGCTGACAAACGAAAATATGTGGAAGATCTAGCAATGACGGCGGAAAAGGCTGCAAGAGAAGGAAACATGAGACAATTGTACGAAACAACAAAGAAGCTCGCCGGAAACTATCGTAAACCAGAACGACCAGTGAAAAGCAAGGAAGGGAAAATAATCAGCAACACTGACGAACAGCGAAATAGGTGGGTGGAGCACTTTAAGGAACTATTGAATCGACCAGCTCCACTGAACCCACCCAACATCTAAGCAGCATCCAAGGACCTCCCAATTAATATTGGCGCACCTACGATTGAGGAGATCAGTATGGCCATCAGACAAATCAAGAGCGGCAAAGCAGCAGGACCAGACAACATTCCAGCAGAGGCAATGAAAGCAGATGTGGAAGCAACTGCGAAAATATTTCACATTCTCTTCAAGAAGATTTGGGATGAGGAACAAGTACCATCAGATTGGAAAGAAGGATACCTGATCAAAATACCGAAGAAAGGCGATCTCAGCAAGTGTGAAAACTACAGAGGCATCACTCTTCTTTCAATACCAGGCAAAGTCTTCAATAGGGTATTGTTAAACAGAATGAAGGACTTCGTAGACGCCCAACTTCGAGATCAACAGGCCGGATTTCGTAAGGATCGATCATGTACTGACCAAATTGCTACATTACGGATCATTGTGGAACAATCAATTGAATGGAACTCACCACTCTACATCAACTTCATCGACTACGAGAAAGCATTCGATAGCGTGCGTGGATAGGAAAACACTGTGGAGGCTTCTTCGAAACTACGGTGTGCCTGAGAAAATAGTTAACATCATAAGGAAATCTTATGATGGATTCACGGAGGACAGCTAACAGACTCTTTCGAGGTGAAGACCAGTGTCAAGCAAGGTTGCTTACTCTCACCCTTTCTCTTTCTCCTGGTCATCGACTGGATTATGAAAACGTCAACATCTGGAGGGAAGCACGGTATCAACTGGAGGGTTAGGACGCAGCTAGACGATCTGAACTTCGCAGATGACCTGACTCTTTTATCGCACACTCAACAACAAATGCAAGAGAAGACGACCAGTGCAGAGGCAGCAGCCTCTGCAGCAGCAGTAGGTCTCAACATACATAAAGGAAAAAGCGAAATTCTCTGATGCAACACAACATGCACCAACCAAATCACTCTTGATGGAAATGCCTTGGAGGACGTTAACACCTTTACATATCAGGGCAGCATCATTGACTAGAAAGGTGGATCCGATGCAGATGTGAGGGCGCGGATTGGCAAAGCGAGGGCTGCATTTCTACAGTTGAAAAATATCTGGAACTCCAAACAGATATCAATCAACACCAAAATAAGGATTTTCAATACAAATGTCAAGACAGTTCTAATGTATGGAGCGGAAACTTGGAGAACTACGACAGCCAACATCCAGAAGATACAAGTATTTATCAACAGTTATCTACACAAAATACTTCGTATTCGTTGGCCAGACGCCATCAGCAATGATGAAGTTTCACTACTTCATCTATTAATCTGCCATCCCTACCTAGAATTCGTTTCCTAACAACAGCATTGCTTATACAGTTGTCTAATGATATACGAGCAATGCTTCGGAGACACCGATGATCGAAGACTAGTAACCTACGAATACCCTTTTACTCTCACCGACCACGTTTCGCATCTGTATAGTAGGACGGAGAGAACTACTACACAGTACACTGGACCCTTAGGCAGCAAACGGATATCTCGCCTACGCCATAAGTGACGCAAGTTGGCAAGAGCCAACCGAGTCTTCTGCATGCGTGCTGAGATTTTGTCGGTCACCAGGCTATCAGCACTGATGAGAATCCCAAGATAAGTGAAGCGGTTTACACGCTCGACTACTTCACTCCCTATCACGAGTTCAGGTGCCAATGCAACCCAATCTTGAAGCAACATTTCGCATTTCGAGGGGGAAAACCGCATCCCGAACATGCTTGCATTGTTGCTTAGGGTGGTCAGAAGACTCTGCATTTTGTCAGCGTCTTCACCAAGTAGGACTATGTCATCGGCATATTCTAAGTCAATAAGCGAGCCACCTGGTAAAAGGTCGACTCCTGAAAATTCAGACGAGGATAATGTTATGTGTAGGGGCATGTCTCTGATAAAATTGAACAATAATGGAGAGAGTGGACATCCCTGACGGACACCACTTGATGTAGAGAATTCCGGTGACAGTTCGCCATAAGCCCTCACTCGACCAGTGGTGTTCGAGTAGAGAGCTTGTATGAGGTTAATGTACTTCTTTGGTACACCTTTCAATGACAGACACTGCCACAGAACTTCAGCAGTGAATATTAAATTTTTTTTTAGAAAAATATTAAAGTAGATACTGTGAAATATTTTTTTACCTTTATTCATCATGCCTACCAATAATTTTACACATTTAAATCATGAATCAATCATCGTTAGACCGTCGGTGCTTTCAGATTTCTAATGCTTGTCTAACATTGATCGACGACTCATGATTTCTATCTGTAAAAACAGTGATCGTCATAAATTTAAATGAAAAATTGTACAGTTTGCTCACTGATGACCAACTCCGTGAGCAGATGCTTGGAGTTCTACTGAGAAGATGTAACGAATGGAGTTTAACCCTGTTGGGTGTAGGCAGAAACTATTGAAGATCAATGGGTGAAGTCGTGGGAAATCCCTATACTGATCAGAATTAAACAATAACACCGCTGGATGACGGCTCAGTAGTTAAGAGGTTAAGCGTTCGCACACAAGACCGAAATCCTTGGTTGAAATACTAAGAGCAGTAGGAGTCGTGGATACGTACTGCTGATAAGTCTCGTACCAGGACGAACCGGCCATCCAGTGCTTCCAGGTTTCTAATGGTGGTCTAACATTGATCGATTCATGATTTCAAATGTGTACCTTAACAACATTCACAAACCCGTAATGCGATTGCCTGTACTCACTAGTGACTAGCTCTGTGAGGGATCTTCTCCGAGTTCTAGTGGAAAGTCGAGACCAGTGAAGTTCAAACCTGTTCAGGTGTAGATAGTATCTGCGGAAGGCAGTGTATGAGGTTGCGCAAGATCGTGAAATGATCGAATTTAGACATTATAACATCGTTAGATACCAGCGTTAGGTGTTCGCGCACAAGACCGGAGGTCTTGGGTTCGAATCCTGTGAGGTTTAGGAGTCGTTGATGAACACTGCTGATGAGTCCCATACCAGGAAAAAACAGCCGTCCAGTGTTTCCAGATGTCAACGTAGTTTTAGGGGATTAAGTGCTAAATATATCAACACCTATACTAATCTCATTGATCCTGTCTTAGGATGATACGCAATGTTTTGTAATGAAATGTAATGATGGAGTTTCATTCTCTGATCTCGGGATATTTTAGTTGTGGGGCTTTCATCCTTGTTCTTCTGCTGAACGAAATCGTCATCAGTAGGACAAATTTCAGATAGAAGCAGTGAAGTATTCGAATCTCTGCACGTTTGACCCGCAGCTTGTTCTGTTAACCTGGATCTTGATTGGTTGTTATTGACCTTAATTCCGTCGTTTTTTGCACCTTTGTGTTTTGATTGTATCCCCCTTTTGATCCGTTTCTTGATCCTATGTTCGCCTATGATCTGATTTGAAACCATGAATCGATCAATGTTAGACCACCATTAGAAACCTGGAAGCACTGAAAGACGGCCGTTTTGTCCTGGTATGGGACTCATCAGCAGTGCGCATCCACTAATCCTACTGCTCTCAGGGTTCCAACCAAGAGCCTTCGGTCTTGCACGCAAACGCCTAACCTGTGGACCACTAAGCTGGTATCTAACGGTCTTATAGTCCAACTTCGATCAATTCACGGTCTTGTGCAACGTCACACACTGTCTTCGGTAGTTACTGTCTACAACCGAATTGGATTGAACTTCACTGGTCTCGACGTCCCACTAGAACTAGGGGAAGATTCCACACGAAACTCCACCACAATCATTCATCTGAACTACAAACTTTTTCTCTACCATCTCCAAATCAGATGATATGTTGACAGATATATACTTTGCCTCTAAATTCAGAAAATGATTGACATCGTGGTGGTGGTGTTTCGTTCTCTCTGAGCTGGATGTTTTTGTTGTGAAGCTTTCATTGTTCTTCTTCTGAACAACATCATCAGTAGCACAAACTTCAGCTAGAAGAAGTGAAGTATTCGAATCTCTCCACATTTGACCTGCAGCTTGTTCTGCTAACCTCAATCTTGGTTGGTTGTTGTTGACCTTAAACCTCTCGTTGTTTGCACCTTTTGTGTTTTTATTGTATCCCCCTTTTGATATGTTTCTTGATCCTCTGTCACCTATGATTTTCCTGATTGATTGATAATTTGGGTCAGTGTCGCGATGTGTTTGTTGATTACTAAGTGGAATACAGGACACGTGTTTCATCCTATTCATGACTCGTCAGCTAAATATACCTTCATGTTCATTCCAAGACTCGAACCCCGTACTGTTTGCTACAAATGATATCACATTATCTCCTTAGCTAATTAGTCCTGAGTTTCACTCTCTTTTGCAGGTGGACTGAAGATTAATTAGTACTTTGAATCGTCCGACTGATATGAAGGATTGTATTTGATCAATCCCGTTGATATAAGTGGATCCAGTGTGGATTACCTCGATTCTGACTTCCTATTACAAGCATTCTATTAACAGAATTAGATAGTGATTACCAGTCACATACACGAAGAGTGTGTCTCTTACCATTTGAAACTTACCTTTAGCTAGATAATATCAACATCTTCGAGACTCGAACCCAGTACCTCACTCTGGAATTCCACCACCTCTAGCCACTCACTATCCACCACTATTAAAAATGCTCACAACCTAAAAGTCATCATTATCATCGAGATAATCCGTATAGGATGCATGTAGGCCGCGCACATTTACTTACTTACTTACGCCTGTTACCCCCAATCGAGCATAGGCCTTCTAACAGTTTTCCCTAACCAACACTGTCCCGGGCTTCCCTCTCCAGTTCTGTCCAATGTTTGTTCATTCCCCTCATATATTTCTCTATTTCTCAGCGTAGTGCGTTCTTTGGCTTTTCTCTTTTCTTTTTGCCTTGAGGGTTCCGTGTTAGGGCTTGTCTCGTGACGCAGTTAGGTACTTTTCGTAGTGTATGTCCTATCCACTTCCACCACTTCTTCCTGATTTCCTCCTCCACTGGAATCTGGTTTGTTCTCTCCCACAGTACGTTGTTGCTGATGGTGTCTGGCCAACGAATCCGAAGTGCTTTGCGTAGACAACTGTTAATAAACACTTGTATCTTCTGGATGATGGCTTTGGTAGGCCGCGCACATATTGTTGGTAAATTATATTCCTTCAATTCAATAACGAAAATTCAAACAACCAGCTAAGTACGTTTTTACTACTATTAAGAAGACTGAGGCAGGCGCGGAAGATTGTATTATGCAAATTCACACTCTAAGTCAGTTAAAAACGAAAAAATTACATTGAACACTCTATTTGCACACCATCTTTGAGTCGTGACTTCCAACGCTCCATCCTTCTTCCATTCCTGTTGTTGCTTCCTTTCCTTCCTGTTGGTACTCCATTTACTTCTTGCTTTTGCTCCATTTGCTTTCCATTTTCCTCTTGTGACTGTGAGAGTTCTTCTTTCATGTCCCTTCTTATACTACTTATATCGTTCGTATAAGTAGCACACACCACACTACTATTGGCATTTTGAGATTCAATGTGTTCAACAGTTTAAATATGATTCATTTTGTGAGTTTTTTATTTTGTTTCAATTAAAAACTCGCTTTGCATTCTATCACATACTACTTTCTAAGCATACATGTGTTTTTCAAAAGGATGCCTAAACAATTGGATGAATTTACAAATTGGAATATTGAACCTAATATTTTTAAGAAAAAAATTAATTTTTTATTTTAAAATGATGCTTTAGTACAATAAAGTTCATATCTTTGTCATGTGATGATGGCAATAACAATTTCCCCCCCCCCACCCCACTTTAAGACCACCATCAATATTATTGAGTTTCCCGCGCTTCTTTTTATACAATTAAAACAACAAAGGTTCAATCAATGTTCAATAGGAGAAAATTACCTAGATAATTTAGCTGATAATAATAATAATTATTATTATTTTTATTATTATTGGCCTTTTTTGGTAGTACACAAATTGAAAAGCACCATTTGAAGGCATATGTTTCAAGTAGCGTAGTACCACTCCGCCGCCCCCCCCCCGTACGCTCTTCGCAAATTGGTTACGAGCACAATAGGGATAATCAATGAAAAAAGGTAATGCTAATCATAATCAGAACACAATCATCGACCAGATTGTCTCTATTTGAACTGATTGATTGGCGCCTTTTTTTACAAACAAAATCCTATGTAAGTGTGTGTGTGCGCGCGCAGTTCTCTCGCTCGCTCGTTCGCTGATTGACGTTTTTTTCTGTTTCGCTTATCATAACGACTAATTTTTTTTAAACGCGATGAATTAATGTCGCGGAGATTGTTGAAAATTATTATGATTATTATTATTATTATTTTCATTAATGAGAAAAAAAAATTAACAAGCAAGCAACATGAGAAATTTTTGAACACTGGTAAAAAATTAATCAACATTAATATTTTTTGTTGAAAAAAACCCACACACCCACCCAAACACACACATACACACACAAGAAAGCAATCTGTTATCGAGATAGAGCATGATGATGATGATGATGATGATGATGATTTTTGTGTTTCATCAAGCGCGATTTCAGAGAAATTTAAATGATAGACTTGAACGGTTGGTGGGGGTGAGGTTTGTAATCTGGATATATCTACAATAAATAGACAGGGTGGAGAAGAGGAGGATTGGTTGGTCAAAAAACGGCTGGAAAATAAAATTTTTTTCTGAAATTTTAAACAAGAATGGTTAGTTAATTTTATATAATAGACAATTTTAAAATCAGTTTCTAATTAAAAATTTTCATCATGTCTGTCTGCCTGTCTATCTATCCATCTGTATATCTATATGTCTAGCTGTCTATATTTCAACGATAGACAGACACACACATACACATGCGCACACGCAAACATGGTCATTATGTTTGTTCATAGAGTAGTGTATTTATTTAATTGACAAGTTCGTCTAACCGTAATAATGAATAACTATCAAATGTAACTTTTACAATTTCGAAAGATTCAAATTGTAGTTAGTATTGGTAAATGCAAAATCAGAATTCAGTTTTAATTTCGAATTGAATAGTTTAAAGAGAGATTGAATTCAAATTTCAGGCTGATTTTTTGTTAGACCATTGAGCTGATGGTATCCAACGATGTTCTCCTTCCCTACATTTGGTATCGCTGCCTGCTCGAAGGAAGGAGCTCCCGTGGCCAAAGGAGTTTGAGGACGGAGATTTGCGGAGCTTCCTGGAGGAGTTTGAGGCCACGGTGAAGCTGGTGGGTGTGAAGAGGCCCGGGGCGGAGTCGGTGGTGCTGGGGACGATGACGGGAGGTTGTTTTTTGGTAAAAAACAATTTGTTTTTAATTGTGGTCCTGGTTGCGAACCCTGAATTTTTAGACCAACCATTGAGCTGACGGTATCCAACGATGTTGTTAGTGTGTAACTTTGACGAAACTTATGGTCTTGCTGGACGGGTGTACTGCGCAGCAGCTCGCTCCGTTCTCTTATATGGCTGTGAAACATAGCCGTTAAGAGTAAAAGATGTTCGTAGGTTACTAGTATTCGATCATAGATGTTTAAGCAGCATTGCTCGTATATCGTGGGACAATGCTGTTGTTAGGAAACGAGTACTAGGTAAGGATGGCAGATCAGTAGATGAAGTGGTGAAACTTCATCAGTTGAGTTGGTTGAGACATGTGCTACATATGGCTAACCACCGACTGCCTCGGCGAGCTTTGTTTTGTGGTGTAGGAGTAGGTTGGAAGGAAGCTAGGGGCGGCCAGACCAAAATATGGCAGAAATCCATGAAGTCACTGACAAGTGGACTGAGTCATGTTGGTAGATGTAGACTTCCTGGTTAGGGTCCGCTTGACGTAAGTCACCAATGATTAGAGACCTAGAATGACATGGCTCAAAATCGTTTGCAATGGCGCAAGTTCATCCATTCGTTGGGTGAGCTCTCTCAAATCCTAATCTTCTGGATTCGTCAAGACCTCTACCTTTGTCTTTCTAAACTTATCTCACTGAATTATACTTCTTGAATAATATCTTCAAACCCCCTAGTCCTCTTCATTACCATTAATACTTCTACTATCTTTATCACTATGGGATTTGGTTTGACATTTGCGTCCCTGTGCTAATGTGGTATGGCAACCTGAACTTATGTACATACGTACGAAGTTCTACGTTGCAACTAACTAACTAACTATGGTCTTGCTCAACCTCATTCACTGTCTTTAGAGCGGAAAACTCAAAAATCTCCACAACCCTTTAATGGTAATAAGTCATTATCGTTTAATAATTACTCACTAGTGACTAGCTTGGTCAAAAAATTTCTCCTACATTGTAGTGAGAAGTTGTGAACATTGGAGTTCAACGTTGTTCAGGTATCCAAGCAACATTGCAAGATTTAGAAATGAGATTATATATATGAATGAATTCATTGGGCCACAAGGGACTTAGAGTCAGTGAGAATGTTAAGTCAATCAACCAATCAATCAATAGCAACGTAGAACTTCGTACGTAAATACATCAGTTCTTGTTGCCATACCACAACATTAGCACAGAGATGTCATTGTCAATTCAAATCCAATAGTAGAAGAGGTAGTAAAGGTATTAGAAGTAATCGGAAAGCTTAGGATTTAGAAGATATTATTCAAGAAGTAGAATCTAGTGAAATAAACTTAAAAAGGACAAGAAAAATGTGATGAGGAATTGAAAAGTCTAGGATTTGAGAGAAAACAAAGAATGAATGCACCTGTGCCATTGCAAACGATTTTGAGACATGTCATTCACGGTCTCTAACCATCGGTGACTTATGTCTCGCGGACCCCAAACAGGTAGCCTACATCTGCCAACATGACTCAGTTCACTTGTCAGTGACTTTATGTACGTTGTGACCTACTGCTGCAGAGGCTGCTGCTACACTGGTCGTCTTCTCTTGCATTTGTTTTTGCGTGTGAGATAGAAGAGTTAAGTCATCTGAGAAGTCCAGATCGTCCATCTGCATCCTAACTGTCCAGTTGATACCGTGCTTCCCTCCAGATGTCGACGTCTTCATAATCCAGTCGATCACGAGAAGAAAGATAAAGGGTGAGAGTAAGCAACCTTGCCTCACACCGGTCTTCACCTCGAACGAGTCTGTCAGCTGACCTCTGTGCACGATATTGCAATTGAATCCATCATAAGAATTCAGTATGATGTTATCTATTTTCTCAGGCACACTGTAGTGTCGAAGAAGCCTCCACAGTGTTTTCCTATCCACGCACGCTATCGAATGCTTTCTCGTAGTTGATGAAGTTGATGTAGAGTGGTGAGTTCCATTCAATTGATTGTTCCACAATGATCCGTAATGTTGCAATTTGGTCAGTACACGATCGATCCTTACGAAATCCAACCTGTTGATCTCGAAGTTGGGCGTCTACAAAGTCCTTCATTCTGTTTAACAAAACCCTATTGAAGACTTTGCTTGGTGTTGAAAGAAGAGTGATGCCTGTGTAGTTCTCACACTTGCTGAGATCGCCTTTCTTTGGTATTTTGATGAGGTATCCTTCTTTCCAATCTGATGGTACTTGTTCCTCATCCCAAATCTTCTTGAAGAGGATGTGAAATATTATCGCAGTTGCTTCTACATCTGCTTTCATTGCCTCTGCTGGAATGTTGTCTGGTCCTGCTGCTTTGCCGCTCTTGATTTGTCTGATGGCCATGCTGATCTCCTCAATCGTAGGTGCGCCAATATTAATTGGGAGGTATTTGGATGCCGCTTCGATGTTGGGTGTGTTCAGTGGAGCTGGTCGATTCAGGAGTTCCTTGAAGTGCTCTACTCACCTATTTCGCTGTTGTTCAGTGTTGCTGATTATTTTCCCTTCCTTGCTTTTCACTGGTCGTTCTGGTTTACGATAGTTCCCGGCGAGCTTCTTTGTTGTTTCATACAATTGTCCCAAGTTTCCTTCTCTTGCAGCCTTTTCCGCCGTCGTTGCTAGATCTTCCACGTATTTTCGTTTGTCAGCTCTGATGCTCTTCTTCACTTCCCTGTTTGCTTCTGTGTATGCAGCTTGTGCGGTAACTTTCTCCGCTCTTGTTCGGCTGACGTTGATTGCTGCCTTCTTTTTTCTCCTTTCTTCAATTTTTGCAAGAGTATCAACAGAGATCCATTCCTTGTGATGGTACTTCTTGTGACCGAGAACTTCGTGACATGTTGAAGTGATTGCCTCCTTAAGCCCTTTCCAATTGTTCTCCAATGTTGTGTCCTCTCCATTGAGTAGATCCTGAAGGTCCTGGAACCTATTGGTGAGGGCTATCCTGAATTCGTTTAGCTTTACAGTATCCCGAAGAAAGGCTGTATTAAACTTCTGTCTGTCTGTTGTCTGTCCCGTTGTCCAGTGCTTCTTTAGTTTCAGTTTCATTTTGGTGATCAGCAAATGGTGATCTGAGGCTATATCAGCTCCTCTCTTGGTTCTTTCATCCTCCATGGTCCTTCTGAACGTTTTGTTGATACAGATATGATCAATCTGGTTTTGAGTGGTGTGATCTGGTGAAATCCATGTGGCTTTGTGTATGCGTTTGTGTGGGAATATTGTGCCACCGATGACCAGTTTGTTGAAGGCACATAGGTTTGCAAATCTCTCACCACTTTCATTCCTCTCTCCCAGTCCATGTCGTCCCATGATGTCTTCATATCCAGTGTTGTCCATGCCAACCTTGGCATTCAGGTCTCCCATAAGAATCGTCAAATCCTTTGGTGAACATTTATCGACGATTGACTGAAGCCTTTCGTAGAATTGATCTTTAACGTCGTCATTGTAGTCATTGGTAGGTGCATAACATTGGATGACGTTCATTGTAATGTCCTCTTTCTTTGTTTTGAAGGATGCTTTATTGATCCTCGGCCCATGAGATTCCCATCCTATTAGTGCCTTTTGTGCATGTTTGGACAGCATCAGTGCAACTCCTTGTGTATGTGAAGCATTTCTTTCTTCATGACCAGAGTATAACAGCAGTTCCCCTGAAGCAAGTCTCAGTTGTCCTACCTGTGTCCAATGCGTTTCACTGATTCTAAGCACCTCGAGGTTGTATCGTTTCATTTCTGCCGCAACTTGAAATAGTCTTCCAGTCTCCCACAATGTACGAACGTTCCATGTACCTAAAAAAATGGTTTCTCTGGTTGTCAGAAGAAGCATCGGCCCCGTGACTTCCGAGGGGACTCGGCTTTCATCACGAGACGTCATAATTCTTCTTCCAACTCCCAGGGCAGAGTTAAAATGGTTTGAATTATTTTTTCTGGTTAGCGTTTTTTTGGCAAGTTAGTTTTCGACGGAATGGGGTCGCCAACTCCATGTCCAACCCTCCTCCTTTACCCGGGCTTGGGACCGGCAGTAGCCCTGAAGGTTCTACTGGCGGATTTAGGACAATACGATGGTTGTTCAATATTTTCAGGTTTCTTATGATGCTCTCACATCACATAAATTCATGATTCTAATCAATCTTTAGACTGATCAGAGTTAGATATTAACACCGTTGGACCGTCTGACCGTCTCAGTGTTCCAGATGTTTAGCATTCATGCGCAGCACCCCAAAAAAAAACCCGGGTTCGAATCCCCCGAGTACCATGGGTCATGCATAGATGCTGTTACGATATTTACCAAATATCCTACGAAGAATTAGTTTGTAAATGTAAATTCTATTGGTCGATTCCTATTGGTCAATATTATGGTCGTACTAACTTAACTGTCAATGTCACAGAAATCAGTGTTGTTTCCCATTCGACCTAACTGTATAATTACGTATTATCTGTAACATTTTATAACCCGACCCCGTATCCCTAGTCCATGATCCTTATCCTCTTCTAGACTCGCACCTCGTACTGTCTGGATGCTTGTAGAATACATGTTCTTCTACTTCATACCAAGTCTTCTTCTTTTACTCATTGAGGTGGGGGGAGGGTTAGGACAATCGGTTTATTGTAAGTAGCCTGTTGTGTCAACGGATCCTCGATCCTCGCTCTCCTTTTCGACTACGGTAATCTCGTAATAATTCAAGCATATCAAACTGACATGTTTTCCGTGCATTCGTAATAGATGCGTACTGCTGATGAATCCCATAACAGGATGAAATAATCAATCATCCAGTACTTCCAAGTTTCTTCTAATAGTAATCTGTCTAGTTGAATGAATAAATGCTTTTGATTTTTTTTAATCGTTCACTCACTTACTTACTCCCGCCTGTTACCCACAATGGAGCGTAGGCCGACCACCAGTTTTCTCCAACCAACTCTGTCTTGGGCTTACCTCTCCAGTTCCGTCCAATGTTTGTTCATTCCTCTCATACCTTTCTCTATTTCTCGGCGTAATATGTTCAATGGCCTTCCTCTTTTCCTTTCGCCACGAGGGTTCCATGTGAGGGCTTGTCTCGTGTAGCAGTTAGGTGCTTTTCGCAATGTGTGTCCTATCCACTTCCACCGCTTCTTCCTGATTTCCTCCTCCACTAGAATTTGGTTTGTTCTCTTCCACAGTACGTTGTTGCTGACGGTGTTTCTGGCCAACGAATACGAAGTATTTTGCGTAGTTAATCGTTAACTAGTGAATTATATCAACTTATTTTCGCAACAAAAAATCCAATTATTATCCACATGCATAAAACAATATGTCCTTCCTATAAATTTTAATTTTCTCCTCATGATACTACTTATTAACATACTGAATGATAGGGTGAATATAAATTTGTCATTATTTTTAGTACACATGTCAAACAGTTTCTTTTTTCTTTCTTTTGATATTAATATCATTTACACTTGATTGTTCGCTCACAAGTAGCCACGCACACACACACACACACGCACACACAAAGGGTTACATTGGAGAAACAAATATAAGTAGTATGATGAATTATAAATTTTGATAATCGAATCACATTGCATAAATGATCACATTGCATTGATTGATATATATTTGCCTATTTCGTAATCATTCTATTCACATTTTTTTTTATCTTCATTGAATTGGTGGTGGTTCATGTGATTTGAAAATTGATGTGTTTGAATAGGAAGAGGTGGAGGCTCAGTAAAAGTAAGTTATTGACAATTGATCATGAACTATCATTTACAGATTTACACATTTGAAATCATCAATCATTCATTGTTAGACCACCATTAGAAGAAACCTGGAAGCACTGGACGGCCGTTTCGTCCTGGTATGGGACTCATCAGTGGCAGTGCGAATCCATATATATATATATATATATATATATATATATATATATATATATATATTCTATCTGGTAAGGATTGGTTTGCATCGTCACCTGAACTAGGTACAGGAAGAGAAGTAGTTAAGCGTGTTGAACGCTTCAATTATCTCGGAAGTAATCAGTCTTAATGGCCTAGTTTCTGCACGGATTTTCGTCACAGATACAGAAAGCTCGATGGGTTCTTGCCAATCTGCATCACTTGTGCTATGGCTGAGATATCCGTCTGCTAAACAGAGGACGAGTTTACTACATAGCAACTTGCTCCGTCCTATTACACATGTGTGAAACATGGCCAATAAGAATAGACGATATCGATAGGTTACTGGTTTTCAATCATAGGTGTCTTCGAAGCATTGCTCGTATATCCTGGGACTACCGATTGGGAAAAAGGTACTAGGCAAGGACCGACTCATTAGCAGCGCGCATCCACGACTCCTGCTCCTCGCAGGATCCGAACCCGGGACCTTCGACGTTTCAGGCGAACGCCTTACCATCGGACCACTGGGCCGGCATCCAACAGTGTTAATGTCTAACTCTGATTAATGATCTACGGATTTTGCGCGACCTCACCCATTTGTCTTTGGTAGTTACTGCCTACACCCGACAGGAACTCCATTGGTCACGTCTTCTCAACTAGAACTCCGAGAATTTCCTCATGAAGCTAGTCACTAGTGATCTAACCATAATTGATTTATGATTTCAACCGTCATTAGCTAACAATTGGTGCAAATTCAATTATTGATTTTATCAAAATAATCCATCAATCAACCATATTTTTTCTTCATTTGTTGTATTCAAACTGTTCACAACAATCAAGCCCATCAATACATTGTCATCTATGCGGCTGAAATGATTCTTAACGTTTTCTTGTCATTCATTATTGAAACGACAAAATAAAAATCATAATTGTACCCACGTATTGGAGTGAAGGAGAACACAGGTGGGGCAACCGTATTGTATTGTACAGAGTTACTCAGCAAAATTGGAAAACCATATCGTAACTCGTTCGTTAATTTGCAAAATATCAGTTCATCATCATATCGAACTGGACTGTTGTTCCTGTTGCAAAACATCAATCCATTGTCACTCACTATTCATGCGTTTCATACACAAATTCAATTGTGTTCTAACTCTTCCTCCTTTCTTGATCTTCCCCCACAACTTCTGCTGCCAGACATTATGTTGACGACACTCACGTCATATACTACTACTTATAAGTAGCTCACACCACAGTATGACAGTGTAAAATTAAGGTTTTTGTTTGTTGGTGTTGTTGTTCAATATTCAATTCAATTCCATTCCATGTTGTACATAGAGTACAATCGAGCAAGTACTTCTTATCTGCATGTCTCTCTCTCTGTGTGTGTGCGTGTGCGTGTGTGTGTTTATACACATGTAATTGATGAGTGTATGTTGATTGTATCCAGTGAAGCATGCAAAAATTTCAAATTTTTTGAAATCAAAATCATCAGTGATAATGCATTGACCCGAGCAGAAAAAAAATACATTTTTCTCTACAAAAAGAATTACCTCGGTTTAATTCATCAAATCATGTTTAAAGATTTGGATAAGCTTTCTTATTTGTTGATATATTATGAATCTATATCATTGTTAGACAACCATTTATCTTCTTGTATAGGATACGTCGGCAGTTTACTACATTCATGAATCCAGCTATCCCCCCCCCGAAGGAATCGAATCCAGGAACTTCGTTCTTGTGTATGAAAATGTCCAACCTCTAAACCAGTGTTGTTAATAATGTCTAACTCCTATGAATCTACAGATTTTTCCCCAACCTCACGCGATCGTCTTCGGTGGTTACTGCTTACACTAGACAGAGTTGAACTCTACTGGTCATAGCTTTTCATTAGAATATAGAGAACTCACCCACGAAGCTAGTCGTTATCAGTGAGTACGACAGGTCAAAAGTCAACAGCAACCAATCAAGATCGAGGTTAGCAGAACAAGCTACAGGTCAAATGTGGAGAAATTCGAATGCTTCACTTCACTTCTTCTATCTGAAGTTTGTGCTACTGATGATGTTGTTCAGCAGGAGAAGAACAATGATGAAAGCTCCACAACCAAAACAACCAGCTCAAAGAATGAAACACCACCAGCACCACAATCATCCACCTGAGCTACAAGTTTTCTCCACCATCTTAGAAAAACAACACCTATCTTCATAGACATTTCATGCATACAGACTAATAATTTCATAGATGTAAAACATAAAGAAAACTTTTGAATTCGATTCTCGGTGGATGAACATTGCTAAAGGTAGTATTAAGTAATCGAAATGAGATGAATCTGTGATGTCCATTGCAAGATTTATGATTACTATCATTTTCTGATTACATTTTTTTTCCATATAAAAAAAGGCAATTTTATGCAATCAAGTTGTGGGACGAAATGATTTTATGTTGAAGAATCTAACATCGTTTATAGATTTGTACTGTGGTGTGTTGAACTAATGCCTTGATGGAGATGATTTGGAGGATGTTAACACCTTTACATATCTGGTGGATCCGATGAAGATGTGAGGGCGCGTATCGGCAAAGCAAGGGCTGTATTTCTACAGTTGAAAAATATCTGGAACTCCAAACAACCAACCAACCAAAACCAAAATCAGCATTTTCAATACAAATGTGAAGACAGTTCTACTGTATGGAGCGGAAACCAAAGCCATCATCCAGAAGATACAAGTGTTTATTAACAGCTGTCTATGCAAAATACTTCGGATTCGTTGGACAGACACTATCAGTAACAACGAATTGTGGGAGAGATCAAACCAGATTCCAGTGGAGGAAGAAATCAGGAAGAATCGGTGGAAGTGGATAGGTCGCACACTACGAAAAGCACCCAACTGAGTCACTAGACAAGCCCTCACATGGAACCCTCAAGGCAAAAGGAAAAGAGTAAGGCCAAAGAATACATTACGACGAGAAACAGAGAAAGATATGAGAGGAATGAACAAACATTGGACAGAACTGGAGAGGGAAGCCCATGACAGAGTTGGTTGGAGAAAACTGGTGGGCGGCCTATGCTCCATTGGAGGTAACAGGCGTAAGTAATTAAGTAAGTGTGTACTAATGCGTCGAGCCTACAGGGTCAGTCACCCTAGCCTTTGAACAAATGAACTAAACCATTCCTTTGAAGTAACATGTCTTTTGACCTTGTCAATCTTTCGCTTATAAGTTTGTTTGTTTTTATTCCAGTGTGTGAGTGTGTGTGTGTGAGTGCGTGAGTGCTGGCTTCGTCTAATCTATTTTCACCTGGCTTATCACTTAAGAGTTATATCACTTGCTTTCTGCACTTTTTGCAGACAGGGGCAGGCACACTAGTGGGCGAATGTACAAATGAATTGATGAAGCGAATGGGAGAAGGCTAGTTAGCCAACTCCTGTCCGCTTTTGGTTTGCTGTCCCATTTTTGTGGTGTGCTAAAAATAAACGTATTCGACACTTCGTATTTGTCTTCTGATTTATAACCGTCAGGCATTATTTAGTGCTGATTGCCTAGAAGAGTCAATTGCAAAGCTTAAGAACATGTTGAAACTGGCCACCACAAACTGGTGAGCCCAACGTCGAATCTAACGCATTCGCCACACAAATTCGCGACCCCGACGAGAAGTCAAACGCAACCACTAATTGGTAATCCCGATGCCGAATTAACGCAGTAATAATATTACTGACTTCAACACCGTACATCGACAAAGCCTCCTCCCACTTCGCTTCATCCAATCATTCGCCAATTCGCTCGCTTGCTCGCTTTCCGACACTCGCATGACGATTTTATCTTTGAGTGCTTGTAGTTTGCCGATCTATTTGTGGTGTACCAGAATAAACGTATTCAATACTTCGAGTTCCCCTTCTTATATATAAACCGTCGGACGCTACTTAGTAACGCTTGTCTGAACAAGCTAATTACGAAGATTAAGAAAACACGTTTAAATTGCCCACAACAAATGAACTATGTCTTTTCCATATATACATATGTATTCTATCTGGTAAGGATTGGTCTGCATCGTCACCTCAACCAGTTACAGGAAGAGAAGTGGTTAATCGTGTTGAGCGCTTCAATTATCTCGGGAATAATCAGTCTTAATAGCCTAATTTCTGCACGGATTTTCGGCACAGATACAGAAAGCTCTATGGGTTCTTGCCAATCTGCATCACTTGTGCTATGGCTGAGATATCCGTCTGCTAAACAGAGGACGAGTTTACCACATAGTAACTTGCTCCATCCTATTACACATGGGTGAAACATGGCCAATAAGAATAGACGATATCGATAGGTTATTGGTTTTCAATCATAGGTGTCTTCGAAGCATTGCTCGTATATCCTGGGACTTCCAATTAGGAAAAAGGTACTAGGCAAGGATGACAGACCAATCGATAAACTAGTGAATCTTTACCAGTTGAGATGGTAGAGAGACATGTGTTACCTATGTCCAATCACTATCTACCTCGAAAAGCGATATTGTCTAGTGTAGAAGTAGTATGCTGAAAGCTAATACCAACCAAACCAAAAACATGACACCAGTTCATGAAGTAGTTGACAGCTGAACTGCAATCTTGTATTCTTCAAGGCCAAATGAAAATAGGCAAATCAAAGAACACATTACGCGGAGAATCGAAGACAGATATAAGAAGAATGATCAAAAACTGAACAGAACACGGAAGGAAGGCCTAGAGTAGGTTGGAGAATGCTGATCAGCGGTGAAAATCTGTAAAGTAAGTAAATTATTAGACAGATACAACGCAGAACTTCCGTACGTAAATACATCAGTTCAGGCTGCCATACCACATCAGCACACAGAAGCAACTGTCAATTCAAATCCAAGAGTGATAGTGATAGTATAAGTATTAGCAGTAATGGAGAAGATTAGGGAGCGAAGATATGATTCGAGAAGTATTATTCAGTGAGATAAATTTAGAAGGAGAATTATAGAGATGATGAGGAATTCAGAAGGTTAGAATTAGAGAGAACACAAAGAGTAGATGAATCTGCGTCATTGCAAACGATTTTGAGCCCTGTCATTCAAGGTCTCTAACCATCGATGACTTTCATCTCGTGGACCCCAACCAAAGTAGTCTACATCTACCAACATGACTCAGTCCACTTGTCAGTGACTTCATAGATTTGTGCCCTGTTTTATTCTGGCCGCCCCTAACTTTCTTCCAACCTACTCCTACACCACAAAAATAGCTCGTCGCGGCAGTCGCTTGTTAGACACACGTAACACATGTCCCATCCACCTCCGCTGATGAAGTTTCACCACTTCATCTATTGGTCTACCATCCTTACCTAGTACTCATTTCCTAACGATAGCATTGCTTACTCGGTTGTCCCATGATACACGAACAATACTTTTGAGACACCTATGATCAAAAGACAAGCAATCTATGAATATCTTCTCTTCTACACCTTCCTATACCACAAAACATAGTTCAAGTCAAATATTAAGTTACATTTTGTTTAATTCTGTTCGCCTTGACAACAATCAATTCAATATTTTCATTTTTTTTAAAAATTTAAGCTCTTGTTCAATTATCAATAAGATTTTTAATAAAACAAATTCAATTGACAAGCAGTTGCTATTTGCCTATTGCATCTCTCTCACTCTCTCTCCCTACTTACATACCACATAAATATCATCAGTTTAACCATACAATTTTTTTTTTATTTCAACCACTACATTTCTCGGATATTTCTGCACGTGAATTTTTTGTCCTAAACAAACTGACTTACTTACTTACTTGCCTGCTTACTTGTCATCTGACTGATATTCACAACCAACTGTTGCCCTATTTTTTTTTCTTTGATTATAGGTAGAAAAAACCCATCGAAAACTGTTTAAATATCAATGTGTAACATTAGTCTAGTCAAACAAATCATGATGCTTAATTTATTATTCTTTATATAAAAATATAAAACAAATACCTGGTTAGGGTATATACTACTACTACTAGTATCATAAATGCTGTTTATAAGTAGTATAAAAATAGACGAACAAAGTGTACTTTGGTTTTATACATAGATAGATAGATAGATAGTAAATTCAATGTTCAATAATGAATAAAATCACTTAATGAATATAATTCAATCACCACCTACTAATAAGTAGTATATGATGCCTAATTTTTTTTATTGTAGCGTTTATTGATTTGTGCTTACCTTGATTAGGGTGAAATGTGAAAGTGATTCATTTTTTGAAACCATGAATCGATCAATGTTAGACCACTACCATTAGAAGAAACCTGGAAGCACTGGACGGCCGTTTCGTCCTGGCATGGGACTAACTCATCAGCAGTGCGCATCCACGACTGCTGCACCCTGCAGGATTCGAACCCAGGACTTTTGGTATAGTGTGCGAACGCCCTAACCGTTAGGCCAGTGAGCCGGTATCTAACGGTGTTAATGTCTAACTTGATCAAATTCACGGAGTT
The DNA here is from genome assembly GCA_944470395.2 of Schistosoma turkestanicum. Lineage (NCBI taxonomy): Eukaryota > Metazoa > Platyhelminthes > Trematoda > Strigeidida > Schistosomatidae > Schistosoma > Schistosoma turkestanicum. Next base: position 82,338,597 of record OX103971.1, on the reverse strand, counting down.
GCGCAACCTCATACACAGTCTTCGGTAGACATTGCCTACACCCGAACAGGTTGAACTTCACCGGTCACGTCTTCCTGGGTTCGAATCCTGCGGGGTGCAGGAGTCGTGGATCCGCACTGCTGTGTAACTCAACAATCTTCACAACCCCGTATTGCAAAGTGATTAATGTTCATTCAATCAGAATTTTAAAAAAGTTTAGGAGAGTGGATTGAAAAAAAAAGTTGAATAGATGACCGCTGACAAGCACTGGACAGCCCCATTTCATCCTGGTAGTAATGCGCATCTACGACTCCAGGTGTGGTGTGAGCTACTTATAAGTAGTATATGACTCGAGTGTCAACGTAATGTCTGGCATTAGAAGATGGGGGAAGATCAAGAAAGGTAGAGTTAGAACACAGTGGAATTTGTAGGAAACGCATGAACAGTGACAATGGATTGATGTTTTGCAACAGGAACAGTCCAGTTCGATATGATGATGAACTGATATTTTGCAAATGAACGATTTACGATATGGTTTTCCGATTTTACTGAGTAACTCTGTAATTTTCGTTTAAAATACAATTCGGTTGTCCACCTGTGTTCTCGTTCACTACATTTGGTGTAGCTGCCTGCTCGAAGAAAGGGGCTCCCGTGGCCGAAGGAGTTGGAGGATGGAGATTTGCGGAGCTTCCTGGAGGAGTTTGAGGCCACGGTGGAGCTGGTGGGGGCCCGGGGCGGAGTTGGCGGTTCTGGAGACGCTCCGGGGAGGTGAGGCAAAGGCGGTGTACGACAGCCTGGATGGTGCCGCCAGAAAGACGGAGTGGGTGTAACTACCAAACATAAATAGGTGAGGTCGTGCTCAACACCTAGATTGACCCAGAGTAAGATATCAACACTGAAGAATCCCAGCTGAGTACTGTACATATTAAGCGTTCGTGCTCTGGACCTGAAATCCTAGGTTCGAATCCTATGAGTAGCCAAGAATCGTGAATGCCCACTGCTACTAGCAAGTCTTGCATTCAACCAAAATAGCCATGCTGCGAGCGCTGCCAGATTTCTTCTTTAACTCTAAATATGATAAAAAAATATTCACTTTGAAGTTTTCCCGTTTAATTTTTTTTCTTCCTCTAGAAGACGAATTATGTCGTCATTGCAAAAAAAAATTCTCATCTTTTCGTTTATACTAACAATCCTAGACACACACAAATAGACGCATACAGACACAGTATATATATGTATAAATGTAAAAATCTCCCTCTGCTATTTTTTATTTAATCTACTGAAAAATGCTATAAGTATGTCAGTAGACATATTTGCATATAGATATACTTTTTTTCTCTTATTAAGTAGTCAGTTAAAATACAACAACATTTTTATCATTCACTGATGGTAAGAGAGGAAGGAATTTGCAAAACATTCTATGGCTATCACTTAATAATATGCATGCGCCTTTTCCCAGTTGTATTCATTGATAATACACAAGTGCGTGTGTACGTAAGTACGTCCATTAATCTTCAATCTGATTTGTGTATGTGAGTGAGTGCGTGTGTGTGTGCAAGTGTGTACGTGTATGTGTATGTGTGTGTGTGTATATAGATTTCCACTAAATGATTGGGAGAAAATGGTTTTTTTTAATGAATTTCTAAATTAATCGGCAGGGAGTGAGATAAGGAAATCAACGAATAAAAATTATTCTACTCTTTCAAATCAAATCAAATTCAAATCACATAAATGATATCCAACCATAATGATGCTGCTGATGGTAGACTACGCCTCCCTACCTTACTTACCTCGTTTAATTTTATCCAATCTAAATTAAATTAAACTAGAAGAGATTGTTGTTGTAACTGACAAGTAAAAAAAAACTAAACTAAACTAAACTGAAATGAAGAAGAACAATGATTAAAAAATATTTTCAAAACGATTAATGCAATAAAAACCCAAGTAGTATGGAAATTGATGAAATAGGAGGAGAAAATTAAAACCGATTACAACTGGAAGGGGTATTTTTTTGTGGGTTGTATATATGTCTATCATAGATCTCTCTCTCTACATATATATAGTGTGTATATGGGATAAATAGTTTTCAACATTAATTAATTAATTAAAACAACGCACAAACGCATTCATTAAATTAGTTCCCAGTTCGTTTCCTTCAATTTTACTTTTTGGAAGTCAAGAATCCACAGACACACACACACACACCAGCACACATTATATAACATCATATTCATATTCAATATTAATTAACTTGTTCAATTGTCAAGTGTTTCTTGAATTATTGAACGTTGAACAAGTGACGGGATCTATATATGTTTATTTCTTATGTTATACACTTTTGATTAAACCGCTATTATTATTATTATTATTATTATTATTATTATTATTATTATTATCAGCATTCAAAATTCAATTGTGATCATTATTCAATAATCAATTTTTCCTTCAACATCATCATCATCATCATCATCAGAAATACGTAAGTTATTCTACTTATTTTTTTGGAAATTATTCTTATAAATAATTTAAAAGTTTTTACACATTTGAAATCATCAATCAATCATTGTTACTAGACCACCATTAGAAGAAACCTGGAAGCAATGGACGATGGCCGTTTCGTCTTGGTATGGCAGTAACTACTACAAAAGACAAATGGGTGAGGTCGCGCAAAATCCCTAGATCAATCAGAGTTTTAGACATTAACACCGTTGGATGCCGCCAATCTAGTGGTCCGATGGTAAGGCGTTCGCCTACACTACCAAAGGTCGCGGGTTCGAATCCTGCGAGGAGCAGGAGTCGTGGATGCGCACTGCCACTGATGAGTCAGTCGCATACCAGGACGAAGCGGACGTCTTTCAGTGCTTCCAGGTTTCTTCTAATGGTGGTCTAACAATGATTGATTTATGATTTCAAATGTGTAGAAAAAACACAAATCTCCAAAACTGTGCCCCAAAAAATCTAAAAGTTAATTTAATTTATAGTTTGAAAATGTTGATTAGGTAGGTGGCTTACCCTTTTTTTACACGTTGATTATCAATCAGTTTAGTGTTAATGAGTTTATGTTAGGATAACATAGAGAGAGAGAGAGGTGTGAGAGAACAAACAATATTACTTTCAATTAGATAGTTATCAAAATTTTATTCTGTAGACTACCTGGTTGGGGGGTCCGTGAGACGAAAGTCATCAATGGTTAGAGACCTTGAACGACATGGCTCAAAATCGTTTGCGATGGCACAAGTGCATCCATTCATTGTGTTCTCTCAAATCCTAATCTTCTGGATTAGTCAGCACCTCTACCTTTGTCTTTCTAATCTTATCTCACTTAATTATACTTCTTGAATAATATCTTCGAACCCCCTAGTCTTCTTCATTACCATTAATACCTCTATTATCTTTATCACTATGGGATTTGAATTGACATTTGCGTCTCTGTGCTAATCTGGTATGGCAACATGAACTTATGTACATATATACGTTGCAAATGACTGACTGAATATGTATATAAATATTTATTATGAAAGTTACACATTTTTGAAATCATGAATCGATTAATGTTAGACCACCACCATTAGAAAGAAACCTGTAAAGCACTGAAAGACGGCTGTTTCGTCTTGGTATGGAACTCATCAGTGCCACTGAGTATCTGTCACTCCTGCATCTCGCGTGAACGCTTAACCTCTCGATCACTAAGCCAGTATCTAACGGTGTTAATGTCTCTAACTTCAATCAATTCATGGATTTGAGGAATCTCATACACCACTGTCTTCGGTAGGTAGTTACTGTCTACACCCAACACAGGGTTGAACTTCGTTGGTCACGTCTTCCCACTAGAACTCGGAGAAGATTCCTAACGAAGCTAGTCACTAGTAAGCACAGGTAATTTGCATTATGGGGTTGTGAAGATTGTTTCTAATGGTGATGGTCTGACATTGATCGATTCATGGTTTCAAAAAATGTGTAACTTAACAATCTTCACAACCCCTTAATGCAAAGAACTTTTCATCAGTTCATGGACTATAATAAACTTTGTCACGTTCATATTCTAAACATTGATCAATTCATAATTTTAATAAAACAATAAAAATAATTATTTATTTACAATTTTAATTAATTAATTATTTTAATTAATTGCTTTTATTTTCATTGCGATTTTTCTATTTTATTCAATATTCAATTCTAGTATTCAATTGGATTATTTAAAAGTCGAAATTGAACGGAAAAACAAAAACAAAACCGAACCGAATTAATTCCTAATTGTTCCACACCGATGTGTGATCTACTGTCACAACCACGACAACAACAACAAAGAACTGGACAAAAATTATCAAATCGTCAATTAAACAAAAATCAACTTCATTTAACAACAACAACAACAACTAGTGAAATGTCATCAAATTTATGTACTAATTCAAATCGTTTCAATAATTCAATGATCAATACTACCAATAATCGTTCTTCAAAATCTTTGAATCAACAAACTACACAAAAATCCGATATAAATTCATTCATAGTTATTGATAAAGATACTACTACTGATAATGTTGATAGTAGTAGTACTGATAGTATAAATCAGATATCATGGTCACCTCCTAATGAAAATTCTAATTCAAATCATAATAATACTAATAATCATAGCCGAAGAAATTCTTCTTCCAAAGATCACATTCATGTATCTTCTTCTATAAATGGGGATTTACAACAACCACAACAACAAGACATATGTTCAACAACCAATGAAACATTGAACACCGATATGAATGATCAATGTTCAATAATAACAATTGAACAATCAATGAAAACATCCATCCATTTTGATTGTATAGATAATAGTAATCAGTCAAATTCAATAGGTTCATCAAAATCACCACGATTATCTACACCATCCCCAGCACCTTCCCCATCATCGTCCTCATCATCGTCAACAGCATCAGCTTCCATTTCAAATCATAGTGTTGTTGTTTCATTGAGAAATAATGAAAATGCCCAATGGAATACAACTACTTCTACTAATACTACTAACAATAATGATAATAGTAGTAGTAGTAATGTCAATAACGATGATGATGATGATGTCATAAATTCTTGTACTGTGAAATCTCAAACAGATATAATTGATAAATTGAATTCAGTGAGTCGAATAAGTTGCTTTACTTTTTATATACACATAATTATTAATTTTTATTAAAAAGGAAAAGATATGAGTTGTTACCTCTATCATATTACCCCCCCCCCAAAAAAAAGACTACTTTTCATCATGATACATGAAAGTCAGTCAGTCAATCAGTCAGTTAGTCAGCTACAAAGTAGAGCGACGTCATACATGTATGTATATCAATTGAAGTTGTCATAGCATATTAGTACGTAGATGTATTTTTAATTCGAAGGTAGTAGCAGTAGCAGTAGTGTGGTGCGAGCTACTTATAAGTAGTATATGACGTGAGTGTCAATATAATGTCTGGCAGCACAAGATGGGGGAAGATCAAGAAGAAAGGAAGAGTGGGAACACAATGGAATTTGTATGAAAAACGCATGAATAGTGAGTGACAATGGATTGATGTTTTGCAACAGGAACAACAGTCCAGTTCGATATGATGAACTGATATTTTGCGAATGAACGATTTACGATATGGTTTTCCGATTTTACTGAGTAACTGTGTAATATTCGTTAAATACAACTCGGTTGCCCCCACCTGTATTCTTGTTTACTACAGCAGTAGTAGTAGTAGTAGTAGTAGTAGTAGTAGTAGTAGTAGTAGTAGTAGTAGTAGTAGTAGTAGTCGGGGTAGTAGTAGAAGTGGTGATCACAAAGATTATTGATCGAAGATATTACTCAAGAAGTATAATCCACTAAGGTAAATTTAAAAAGAGTATAGGTGATGAGCAATTCGGAAGATCAGAATTTAGAAGAATACAATGATTGGATGTACCTGCACCATCGATTACTATCATCTCACAGACCTTTACCAGATAGTCTACATAAACCAACATGATTCAGTCCATTTGTCTGTCAGTGACTTCATAGATTTGTGCAACGTTTTGATTTGACCGCCTCTAGTTTTCTTCAAACCTACTCCTACACCATAAAACATAGCTTGCTGAGGCAGTCAGTAGTTGATGCGTGAAAATCATGATTTTCATTCTATCTTCATGATGATATCATGTTTGAATCTGGATGAAAGAATTCGAGCATTGACTCAAATACTTGTTTTTCAAGCGTTCTGGTTGTTACTTTATGAATGTTTTTCTTTCTCGAGTTAAAAACAAACCTTTTCTCAGAAATGAAATAGTTGAGTTGCGTTGAAACAATCAACCTATTATCAGTCAGTGGTCAATCATCATTTTAGAAAAACCTAAAAGATTTAAATGGCGGTTTCATCAGCCATGTACATCCACAACCTTACAAGGAAGAATCGATCCCGAAACTTCCAGGCTTATTTAACTAACAGTGTTTATGTCCTACGTCACCTAATCCACTGAAAATCCTGGATTTAATTCTCATGTATGAGATTTTGGATGCGTACTGTTGAGGAGTCCTATGCCATAACAAAATGTCTGTTTAGTTCTTCCACGTATCCAATAGTAGTGGTCTAACATTGATCGATTGAAAATTTCGAAAATACGAAATAATAATAATAATTATCACTAACATCATCATCGGAAATCAATAATTCCCGGTGAAAATTTATCGATCAGTTTCAATCAAACTGATAGGAAAATCAATAAATCGTAACTAATATATAACAATAAATGTTCATTGTCATTCAATTAGAATTTTCTTTAAAATAAACTAATCTGAAACTTGTGAAATAGTTCAAGAGAGTAAAAAATGATCATCATTAAAGATACATTTTATTTTGGTAATATAAGGTCTCTTAATATCAGTCAATTCGTATCTCTTTGAAGATAGTTTATTTGTCATACAAGGGTAGATCATTTGAAATCATCAATCAATCATTGTTAGACCATCATTAGAAGAAACCTGGAAGCACTGGACGATGGCCGTTTCATCCTGGTGTGTATGGGACTCATCAGTGGCAGTGCGCATCCACGACTGCTTCACCTTCGCAGGATTCGAACCCGGGACTTTCGGTATTGTGAGCGAACGCCTAATCATTGGACCACTGGGTTGGCACCCAACGGTGTTAATGTCTAACTCTGATTGATCCAGGGATTTTGCGCGACCTCACCCATATGTCTTCGGTGGGTAATTACTGCCTACACCCAACACAGAGTTGAACTCCATATCAACTGTGCTCATCCATGACCCTCGAATTTTTAACCTCTAAACTACTAGGCCGGCAAAAGGTACACTCTTATAAGTTTGTCATTTTGCATCGAATTGTTTCTAGGAAAAACAAATGTTATGATATATTTGTACTTTACATTTCAAACAATCTGATCATACACATGTACACCTGTGAAGATATTTTTCTAAGAAATTTAATAAAGGTCATTTATACATTGCAAATCGTCAATCAATCAATCAATCATTGAGTGTTAGATCAAACATTAGAAGAAACCTAGAAGAAGAATTGAATGTCTGTTTCGTCCATTTTGTATGGAACTCATCAGTAGTGCGCAACCACAACTCCTGCTATTCACTGGATTTCATTCAATCTAAAAAGCCTTAAATTTTGCGTGCAACTGCTTAACGTTTTAGACCACTGAACCGAAATCCAACAGTGTTAATGTCTAACTGTAAATTCAATGAAAGGTTTGAATTTACAAAAAAAAAGCCAAAACTTTTTTATGATTCTAAGAATTTATCCTTGACAATTAATTCCCTGTCTGAAATGATATCAATTTTCAAGCTTTAAGTATCGATGAACCTGGTTTTGTATTTCTCATGTTTATTAGATAATTTAACATTCAGTAACTTTTAAAGCATACTTAAATGCATTGTTTGATTACTCCTCTCTCATAGTAGTAGACGTAGTAAAAGTATTAGAAGTAATCGAAGGGATTAGGGTTCGAAGATATGTGATTCAAGAAGTATAATTCAATGAGATAAATTTAGAATGAGAAAGATAGAGGTGATGAGTAGTTTGTTCATAAGGTTAGAATTTCAGAGAACACAAAGAGTAAATGCACCTGCGTGCGACATTGCAAACAGTTTTTTGAGCCATGTCATTCAGGGTCTCTAACCATTTGGTGACTTTCGTCTCATGGACCCCAACCAAGTAGTCGACACCTACCAACATGACTCAGTCCACTTGTCAGTGACTTCATGTTTTTTGGTCTGGCCGCCTATATTTACTCAACCAAACATGTAAACATGATAAACGCAATGGCTTATTACGTAATGGCTCGTGTAATGTCTAGGCCTCTATGAACAATGATTATAGACTTATTCCCCCGTTTCAATCATAACTAGTTTTTGTTGTTTGAAGTGTATGCAGTATGTGTTATCTCGATGGTTACTTTTAGTTTGTCTTAAAATCGTATCAGTTCTTGAGATGGTGGAGAAAACTTGTAGCTCAGGTGGATGATTGTGGTGGTGGTGTTTTGTTCTCTGAGCTGGTTGTTTTGGTTGAGTTTCTTCACTTATTCCTGCTGTTTTTCAAGTGATGACTCTAATGCCGCGAAGAATTCCAGTTTTGAAGCATCCTTCGTGTTACAGTTTAATCATTTTTGGAGCAGTTGTTCTTCTGTTGTCGTTAGATGTTGCTTCGATAGGTTGACCACACAACTGTTTGCGTTTTCTTCTGTGGTTGGCTTTGAAATCTTGATTAGTTTTTCCATTGAGGATGCTTCTTCTTTGTTCTCTGTGTCGTCTGCTTGGCAGTTCAATCGACGTTGTCAACGTTGTTACGTGTTCTGATGTAAGTATTCCTTCTAGTTTTCTTTTTTGTTCATCCATGTTGTGTTGGTATTTGTGGATCCTGTAGTGTGCATCGGTGATCATTAATTGTACCATATGTCTCCCACTTTGCTCCGCTATTCGCCATCCTATTGGGCAGTTGATTGGTGGTCTATATCTGACACTTTTTGGCAGAACATGCTGACGAAGGCATTCGTGGAGAAAAAACAGTTTTTCTTGAATGGAAGCCTGCCTTTTGGCAAAATTCTCCCATTTTCGAACAATGAGGAACGTATCACGCTCATAGGATTTTGAGATGGTGGAGAAAACTTGTAGCTCAGGTGGATGATTGTGATGGTGTTTTGTTCTCTGAGCTCAGTAAAATCGGAAAACCATATCGTAAATCGTTAATTTGCAAAATATCAGTTCATCATATCGAACTGGACTGTTCCTGTTGCAAAACATCAATCCATTGTCACTACTATTCATGCGTTTCATACAAATTCCATTGTTTTCTAACTCTTCCTCCTTTCTGTTGATCTTCCCCCCATCTTCTACTGTCAGACATTACGTTGACACTCACGTCATATATTACTTATAAGTAGCTCACACCACACCTGTACTACTATGAAATTTGAATTGATAACTGCATCTCCTCCGTGTGTCCCCTAATGTGATATGGCAACTTGAACTGATATACGCACGTATGGACGTTATAGTTGACTGACTGACTGATTGACTGATGATGTAATCATTAATTAACAATGTTTATACTATTTTCAAACAGAATATCATTATGAAGTTATGAAAATAAGTGTTTTATGTTGATATCATGAATCGATCAATGTCAGACCACCATTAAAAACCTGGAAGCACTGGACGGCTGTTTTTTCCTAGTATGGGACTCAGCAGCAGTGTCCATCAACGACTCGTGAACTTCTCAGGATTCGAACCCAAGACCTCCGGTCTTCCGCGCGAATGCCTAACGCTGGTATCTACCGCTGTTATAATGTCTAACTTCGATCAATTCACGGTCTTGCGCAACCTCATACACTGTCTTCCGAAGTTACTATCTACTCCTGAACAGGGTTGAACTTCACTGGTCTCGACTTTCCACTAGAACTCGGAGAAGATCCCTCACAGAGCTAGTCAGTAGTGAGTACAGGTAATTGTATTACGGGTTTGTGAAGGTTGTCAAGGTACACATTTGAAATCATGAATCGATCAGTGTTAGACCACCATTAAAAACCTGGAAGCACTGAAAGACGGCCATTTCGTCCTGGTATGGGGCTTATCAGCAGTGCGCATTCACGACTTCTGCACCTTCAGGTTTCTAATGATGATCTAAGATTGATCGATTCATGATTTTAAATGTGTAACTTACTAATCTCCACAACACCGTAATGCAGTTACATGTGCTTACTAGTGACTAGCTCTGTGAAGAATCTCCGAGTTCTAGTGGGAAGTCATGAAAAGTGAAGTTCAATGCTGTTCGGTTGTAGACAGTAACTACCGAAGACGGTGTATCAGATTGCTCAAATCCGTGAACTGATCGAAATTAGACATTAACATCGTTGGGTACCAACTCAGTGGTCTAGAGGTTAGGCGTTCGCGTGAGGAGCTGGAGTCGTGGATGCTCAGTGCTGCTAAGTCCCATACCAGGACGAAATGGTTGTCTTTCAGTGCTTCCAGGTTTCTGATGGTGGTCTAACACTCATTGATCGATTTATGATTTCAAATGTGTAAATTAAAAATGTATTGAAATTCGTTTCCAATTCTTAGATAAATTTCAACCCCTCAGAGTGCAGATACATTCAAGTAGCTAATACTCAATTAGGATAAAACGCTTTTTTTCATGAATTCCTTCAGAGACCATTTTCAAACTTTGTTTAATTTCACATTTTTTTACTTACTTACACCTGTTATCCCTAATAGAGCATAGGCCGCCAACTAGCATGCTCCAACCTACTCTATCCCTGGGTCTTCTCCACCAGTTCTATCTAATGGCTGTTTATTCTTTTCACGTCTACTTTCGATTCTCTGCGTAATATGTTCTTTGGTCTACATCTCTTCTTTTGGCCTTGAGGATTCTAAGTGATGGGTTGTTGTCTTATGACACACTTTGATATTTTTCACAATATGTGTCCTATTCACCTCTAACACCCTTTCGTAATTTATTGCTTAGATAAAATCTGGTTTATTCTCTCACTGAGTAAATTGTTACTGATAGTGTTTTGACAATGAATAAGGATTATTTTTCATAGACAACTGTTAATAAACACTTGTATCTACTGGATGATGCCTATCGTAATTTTCCAAGTTTTCACTTCATACAATAGAACTGTTTTGACATTTAGAATTCGAAATTGTGACTTTGATGTTTGTCGGCAGTTGTTTTAAGTTCCAGTTGTTCTTCAATTATAAAAATACTAAGCTTGCATAATTTCATCTTATATAATCGAAATCAATCATCTTGTTGAGAGTATTCGTTTTTCGAAAGATTACAAATTGATGAGGATCAATTGAATTACGAAACTTAAGTTAAACAAAACTCCCGTAAGAAAATCAATAAATCTACTACTACTACTACTACTTAGGCCTGTTACCCCCAATGGAGCATAGGCCGCCCACCAGTTTTCTCCAACCAACTCCGTCCTGGGCTTCCTTCTCCAGTTCTGTCCAATGTTTGTTCATTCCTCTCATATCATTCTCTATTTCTCGGCGTAATGTGTTCCTTGGTCTTCCTCTTTTCCTTTTGCCTTCAGGGTTCCATGTGAGGGCTTGTCTTGTGACTCAATTAGGTGCTTTCCGCAATGTGTGTCCTATCCACTTCCACCGCTTCTTCCTCATTTCCTCCTCCTCCACTGGAATCTGGTTTGTTCTCTCCCACAGTACGTTGTTGCTGATGGTGTGTCTGGCCAACGAATCCGAAGTATTTTGCGTAGACAACTGTTCACAAATACTTGTATCTTGTGGATGATAGCTTTCGTAGTAGTTCAAGTTTCCACTCCATACAATAGAACTGTCTTGACATTTGCATTGAAAATGCTGATTTTGGTTTTGGTTGGTTGGTTATTTGGAGTTCCAGATATTTTTAAACTGTAGAAATGCAGTCCTTGCTTTGCCAATCCACGCCCTCAAATCAATAAATCAGTGTGAGTATTTGTTACTCATGTATGTTGTATGTATGTATGTATCTTTATATACAGAGTAATTATGACTAGATATGACTAGAAGCTGAATTCAGATTAAGTGAATTTTGTTCATTTCGAGATTTGTCAGACTGATAAACTTGTATCGTAATGTTGATGTCCATCCCAAGACTCGAATACAGCGGCTATCATTTCGAATATCATTGGGTTATCGACTGAATTACTAACTAAGTCATTACAACCTGGGAGCGTGACTGCTTAAGGTTGGTCGTGTACGGCATTTTTACAGGACGTTGATCTGTTAGCTCCGCCCTTTGAATGGCCTTACCGACATCGATGGAAATCTGTTAGATAATGTGAGGTGTGAAATGTTTAGAGTCAACCTTTTCTAACTTCTTCCTTCCTTGTGAAAAGGCAGCATTACTGCAGATACTGGTTGTTTGAGGGAAACACATTACTGCTGTCACGCCCCTCTGCAGTTAGCAGTACGACTTCGCCCTTAGACCTTGAGTTGCTGCTTTTAGTCTCATCGTTCTTCAATAGACTTGTCTGGCATAGTAGAACCTACATAAATATCTGTTCCAGTCAATCTAGTTCGGTTGGGTTATCACCATAGACGAGCTCGACCACCATGTCAAGGTAGCAGCTACATTCAGGTATTCAGGACATACAATCAACTAAGTTATTAAATTCATTACATAATCCAACTTATTCATTCATAATTGTCAATAATCAAATAACTGAATGTTACATAATACTTGAAATTTTAACACTTTTGTCAAGTTCAGTTGTAATCTCCTACAAATGGGTGGAGATTGAGCGAAATCCTAAGATTGATCATAGTTAGACAGAAATACCGTTGGATGTTGGCTCTCAATGGTCCACAGGTTAGGCGTTCACTTGCTGGCCGAATCCTGCGAATTACGAGAGTTTCGGATGAGCACTGCTACTCATGAGTCCCATTTTTGGAACGAAACAGCCATCCACTGCTTCTAGGTTTGTAATAGTTGGTCGTCATCATCATTTGAAATGATGAAGAAAATTTGTAACTCAAATAAATGATTATGTGGTTCGCGGCGCTCCTAGTTTATGCGGGCTTAGGATTGGCAGTAGGCCTATAGGGATTACCGCCTCACAATAGTTGTATTTCTTGACCTTAAAGTGGCATTCGACTCTAAGGATCGTAAGGTTCTGTGGTAGTGTCTGTTATTAAAAGGTGTACCAAAGAAGTACAAGCTATCTATTTGAATACTACTAGTCGAGTTAGAGCTTGTGGTGAACTGTCATCGGAATTGATTACTTCAAACGGTGTCCGTAAGAGCCGTCCACTCACTCCATTCCTGTCTAACTTTGTCGTAGATATACTTCTATAGTTAACATTATCGTCGTCCGACTTTTCAGGAGTAGACCTTCTACCAGGTGGCTCGCTTATCGACTTAGAATATGCCGATGACATAGTCCTACTTGGTGAAGACACTGACAAAGTGCAGAGTATTCTGACTATCCTAAGCAACAATGCAAGCGTGTTCGGGATGCGGTTTCCTCCCTCGAAATGCAAAACGTTGCTTCAAGATTAGGTTGCATCGGCAAATGACCTTGTGATTGGGAGTGAAGCAGTTGAGTATGTTGACCGCCTCACTTATATGGGGATTCTGATCAGAGAAAGATGAAGGTGATGAGGAATTCAGAAGGTTAGAATTTAGGAGAATTCAAAGAATGGATGCATCTGAGCCTTTACAGACGATTTTGAGTCATGTCATTCCATGTCTCTAAACACCGGTTGTGATCATCTCGCGGAGCGCAATCAACAATCTGTTCATTTCACCAAATTCATCATCTCGAAACCAGTCGATTAGTATTTCGATTAAACTCAGCTGATGAGTCCCATAGAAAGACGAAAAGGCCTTCTTCCAATGCTTCCAAATTTCTAATGGTGTTCTAACAATGATACACGCATATTTTCAACGTTTGGAAACTACAATCTCCATAATACTACAATGCTCATTACTGACTAGCTTCTTGAAGAAATTCTCAAAGTCCTACTGTTTAGATGTGACCAATGGAGCTCAATCCTCTCGGACGTAGGCAATAACTACCAAAGATAATAAATGAGATTAAGTGTTCGTACACGCAAGACCAAAGGTCCTAAATTTAATTCCTGTGAGTAAGGCTCGTAAATGAGCATTGCTGCTACTGATGAGCCTCATACAAGGACGAAACAACCCTCAAGTACTTTCAGGTTTCTAATCCTGGTCTAACACTAATTATCACACATTTGAAATCTTCAATCAATCAATCAACCATTGTTACTAGACCACCATTAAAAGAAACCTGGAAGCACCACTGAAAGACGGCCGTTTCGTCCTGGTGTGTATAGGACTACTCATCACTGGCAGTACGCATCCACGACTCCTACACCTTGCAAGATTCGATTCGCTGTTGTGCACGAACGCCTAACCATCGGACCACTGAACCGACATCTAAAACTCTAATTGAAAATTAAAAAAAATAATTGTCCAATGTAAACTTGAATTGAATTTTACACATCATTCATGGTTATTGTGGTTGTTGCTGTTAGTATGTTAAAACTTTATTTATGTGTCAACTGTTACATTTCATAACTATTAGAAGAAAAAATATATTATATATAATCCATTTTAAGCTTTCCTGTCATTATAAAAAAAACTATGGCCTGAAAGTTCAAATTTATGATTAATATTACGATTCTTAATATATATATATATATATATATATATATATATATATATATATACAAATATGTGAAGAAATATTAATATAAAAGCCTATCACAGAGGATTATTATTACGATAGTGTTTGTGTGACATAGACATATGCACACACACACATATATATATATATATATATATGGTAGTGGTTTAATATGCACATCTACACATACACACACATAGACAGACAGACAGATAAAAAGCACAGACATACACAATAAGCTTCCCTTAATTGAATTTAAATAAGAAAATAGATAATGTTGATTAGTTTTTATTTTTAGTAGTAAGTTCATTTCGTCATAGTATGATGATGATGACGATGAAGATGATGATGATGATACCAGCTGAACTTGAAGTGATCATTTTTTTTGCGCGTGTGTACACACACACATTTCCATGTGGGGGTGTATGTGTGTTTGTGGTAGTAGAACGACCGGAAAAAAGAAACTGAATCACATTTTTTTTAAGGTCACCTTAGTTATTTTTTGCACTTAATCAAACATGGTGGACATAACGAAGAAGAGATTTTTTTCTCTGTATTCTGACAATTGTAGAGTAGGATTATCAACACACACACACAAAACAATATCATAAATTCTCGGAGTTCTAGTTGAGAAGACGTCGTGACCAATAGAGTTCAACTGTGTGTCGGATGTAGGCAGCAGTAACTACCCACCAAAAAGACAAATGGGTGAGGTCGAGCAAAATCCCTAGATCAATCAGAGATTTAGACATTAAAACCGTTGGATGCCGATGGTTAGGCGTTCGAGCACAATACCGAAGGTCACGGGTTAGAATCGAATCCTGCAAGGTGCAGGAGTCGTGGATGCGCACTGCCAGTGATGAGTCCCACATCGGGGACGAAACGACCATCGTCCAGTGCTTCCAGGTTTCTTCTAACGGCAGTCTAACAATGATTGATTGATGATTTCAAATGTGTAAAAACACGGACCTCCAAAATATCAGAAATCACTATACGATAAATACTATTCACTTTCGTTTTTTAATTTATTTGGTATCTGTGGTCATTTCTTAGAAAATTCTTATAAACAGAGCCTACTACCCACCACTATCACTCCTCCCCCCCCCTCCAATCGCACTTATTTCGCCCAGTTAATAATAATAATAATCTATCTTTCTTCCAACCTACTCCTACACCACAAAACAGCTCGTCGAGGCAGATCAATAGATGAAGTGGTGAAACTTCATCATTTGAGGTGGTTGGTACATGTATTACGTATGCCTTACCACTGACTGCCTCGTCGAGCTATGTTTTGTGGTGTAGGAGTAGGTTGGAAGAAAGTTAGGGGCGGCCAGACCAAAACATGGCACACATCCATGAAGTCACTGACTAGTGGACTGAGTCATGTTGGTTGATGTAGACTACCTGGTTGGGGTCCGTGAGACGATAGTCACCAATGGTTAGAGACCTTGAACGACATGGCTCAGGATCGTTTGCAATGTCGGAAGTGCATCCATTCGTTGTGCTCTCTCAAATCCTAATCTTCTGGATTCGTCAGCACCCCTACCTTTGTCTTTCTAACCTTATCTCACTCACTGAATTATACTTCTTGAATAATATGTTCGAACCCTATTCTTCTTCATTACCATTAATACCTCCTCTACTATCTTTATCACTATTGGATTTGATTTGACATTTGCGTCTCTGTGGTGATGTGGTATGGCAACATGAACTTATGTACATACATACGTACGAAGTTCTACGTTGCAACTGACTGACTGACTGAATAATCTATAACTATGGTAATAATTGAATTTTGATTATTATTATTATAAAAATGGGCAAGATTCATCTGCCACAAACAATCATGCATGCCTGCATGCCTGTGTGTGTGTGGGTTTGTGCAGGCGTATGCGTACACGGGCGCGAGAGAGTGGATGTGTGCGTGCGTGCATACGTGTTTCTTATTTATGACAATGTTGAAATGAAGCTGGACGATACAACAACAACAACAACTGTTTTATAAATGTCATATATCTAAGGACAAACAAAGAAACTGGACGAAATCAACTTAGAATATAGAATATAATGTTGTGAATGGTCTATGACAACACGATGATAATATATAATAACCAACTAACCATCATCACCGAGTTAAATGTTAATAAACCTCAAACCAACAACCGAATTGAATGCAATAAATCTGATGTTTTAATTAATAATTTTTGCATGAAGATTTTGATTTGACGAAAAAAAAAATATGTTTTCTTCGGGTTTTTTTATTTTCACATATTTGGTGACCTACATAAATGTATGCATATATATGTAGAGAGAGAGAGAGGGAGACAGAGGATGGACAGGACAGCTGTTTCGATTAAGATTTTTTTTTGTGAAATATTTTATTTAAAAATGGTTAATAAGATTTTTGAAATTTTATTCAAATTATTAATAATGTGACTTGTAGTGAAGGAGAACACAGAGGTGAGGCCAAACGAATTGTATTTAACGAAAAAAATTACAGAGTTTGTTACTCAGTAAAATAGGAAAACCATATCGTAAACGGTTAATTTGCAAATCTTCAATCCACCATCAATCCATTGTCTGACATTTCACTTATTCATGCGTTTCATACAAATTCCATTGTGTTCCCACTCTTCTTGCTTTCTTGATCTTCCACCAGACATTACGTTTACACTCACGTCATATACTATTTATAAGTAGCGTGCACCACAGACTTACTTACTTACTTACTGACTAACTGACTGGTTGACTGATTGACTGACTGACTGATGTGATGCTTTGTGAAGCACAAACTGCTAACCAGTCAGTATTCGTCAATCAATTAATTCTATTCTGTGCTCTTCATATTCATTCTTTGACCGTGTTCTTTAGTTGTCCACGTTTTGTTTTACAGTGTGAGGATTTTTAAAGTTAGAGCTTTTGGTGGTGTTTCGTTCTCTCTCTGAGCTGGTTGTTTTGGTTGTGGAGCTTTCATCATTGTTCTTCTGCTACTGAACAACATCGTCATCAGTAGCACAAACTTCAGATAGAAGAATTGAAGTGAAGCATTCTGCTAGTTAGCAGAACAAGCTACAAGGTCAAACGTGGAGAAATTCGAATGCGCTTCACTTCACTTCTTCTATCTGAAGTTTGTGCTACTGATGACGATGTTGTTCAGTAGAAGAAGAACAATGATGAAAGCTCCACAACCAAAACATCCAGCCAGTTCAGAGAACCAAACACCACCACTACCACAATCATCCACCTGAGCTACAAGTTTTCTCCATCATCTCAAGTTAGAGCTTGTCGTTAGTTATATTGATTACAGTCAGTAATTTAATAGAATACACTTTTTAAAATTAAAACGTTTAGATTAGTTATAATATAGTAAGTTGTTAATAAGATAGATGGACAAATCGATAGTGTTTGCCCATAAGATTGATGAAGGTTGTGAGTTCGATGATCATGTGCGACTTTGTTGATTGATGCCTACTGTTTAAGAGTCAGTCTTATAGTAGAACAAAATAGCGCTCGAGTGCATCCACATTTTCAAGAGTATTCTAATCTCGGTCGATTCATGAGTGCAGTGAACGGGAATAGTCTTCACAAACTTATACTCCTTCCTATCGTTGTGTTTGTTCTGGAACTCCAAACAACTTTCAACCAAAACCAAAATAAGGATTTTCAATACAAATGTCAAGACAGTTCTACTGTATGGAGCGGAAACTTGGACAACTACGAAAGCCATCATCCAGAAGATGCATGTGTTTATTAACAGTTGTCTACGCAAAATACTTCGGATTCGTTGGCCAGACACCATCAGCAACAACGTACTGTGGGAGAAAACAAACCAGGTTCCAGTGGAGGAGCAAATCAGTAAGAAGCGGTGGAAGTGGATAGGACACACATTGCGGAAAGCACCTAACTGCGTCACGAGACAAGCCTCACATGGAACCCTCAATTTCAAAGGAAAAGAGGAAGGCCAAGGAACACACTACGCCGAGAAAGATATGAGAGGAATGAACAAACATTGGACAGAATTGGAGAGGGAAGCCGAGGACAGAGTTGGTTGGAGGAAACTGGTGGGCGGCCTATTCTCCATTTGGGGTAACAGGCATAAGTAAGTATGTAAGTAAGAAAGTCTGAAAGTCAGCCAGTCAGTCAATAACAATGTAGAACTTTGTACGTATGTAAGTACATTATTGTAAATTGCCATACCATATTAGCACGGAGATCCAATTGCCACTTCAAATCCCATAGTAGTAGCAGAGGTAGTACATTAGCACAGAGATGCAATTGTCACTTCAAGTATTAGCAGTAATCAGAGAGATTATAGGATTCGAGGATATTATTCAAGAAGTACAATCATAAAGGTGATGAGGAGCTCTATAGGGTTAAGATTTAACAGAACACAAAGAATGGATACACACACCTGCGCTATTGCAAACGATTTTCAGTCATATCATTCATTCAAAGGACTAGTTTGAAAATACAATGAAGCACATTAGGGTAGATTTCCTTACTAGTTACATAACACATAGTTTATCTCTAACAGAATTCATGATGATTGAAGTATTACTTAACTACGATATATATATATATATATATCCTCAGTTGCTTTGTCCTAATTTAACCCAACACAGCATACACCTCCCTTGCTTAGTTGAAGTCAAAAACTACACTCCTCTTCATATCAAACAACTAACTATGATTACTAGTTTATATACCTCCAAGTATTGATAACTTGTTTTTATTTCACTTTTCCCTTCCTTTCCTTCCCTCCCCTCCCCTCCCCCTCCCACGATTGATTTTATAAAAATCATTTAGCCAAATAACAATCATGACAATGTTGATGATCATTCTAGTCATGTTCAGCCATCAAGCTCATCTAGCCAGTCACAGAATCGACGTCAGTTGAATAAATCAAATTTATCAGCTTATCATAACAAAGAATGTCAACAGTTATCATCTGACAAAGAAGTAGAAATTGAAGATGATAATGAAGTCGAAGATAACAGTGTAACGATTGATTTTAAAAATGACTGTACTGATAAAGATGATCAGAATCATGCCACTATTGACGAGGATGGGGGTGATGGTGGTGATGGCGACGATGTCGACGGTGGTGAAGTCGAAGAGGATAACGACGGTACCGATCATGATGATAATGATGATAATAATAACAATTCTTATTTAATCAATCAACACCCTACTCATCCATATGTTACATCATTCCCAACGTTGATAACATCTGACAATCTTACTAATTGTATATCACCAATGTTAGCCGCTGCTGCAATGGCTGCTCTAACCACTGGTTGTTTTCCTACATCATGTAATCAATTAAATCAGTTCAATTATTCGCTATTATCAAAATCTTATGGAATATCTCAATTATCTGCACCCCCACCGCCCCCACCATTAACAACACTATTGCCACCACCTCAGCCTTCCATGTCATCGTTGTCGCTGTCGCCATCGCCATCAGCATATCCTCAGCGTTTACACACCACCACCACCACCAAACAACAATCGTCGTTTTTTAATTCAACACCAAATAAAAATTCCAAACTGAACGGTACTCATCACCATCCTCACCCTCACCAACATAATGTTCATATGAATAGTCTGTCATCATCATCATCATCCTCATCAGTAGCTATTGTCGGCGGTCATTCAGCTAATTCACCGATTCAATCAAACACTGATCATTACAATAATAATAATAAGACTCATCCCATGTCCTCCACATCACCATGTACACCAATGCAATATTCATCACGATCAAATAGTCCACATCAAGCGTCAACTAATCATCATCATCAGCATCATCGATTCATTTCATCCAGTAATGCATTGAATTATTTCTCATCTATGAATGATGACGTAGAAGGCGAGGAAGAAGAGAATGATGATGATGACGATGAAGTAGGCGGTAGTGACGATGATGATGATGATGAACTGGATGCTGATGGCGGTGGAGATGAGATGGATAAGAATTCCTCTACACCCGGTAATACTAATACTAATAATAATAACAATCATCAATGGACATTTGAAGAACAATTTAAACAGGTAAGTAAGAGTTTATGGTATTGTTTGTTGTAAAAAAGAGAGTAAGAGTTTTGTTACAGGCATCATTTTGAAAGCACTGACTGAAACATGACTGTTTCATCCTTGTATGCGATTATTCATTAGGTGCAGTGTGCATCCATGACAGCTGCATTGGGCAGGATTTGAAATCAAGACTTGCAGCACGGTCTTGCAGCACGCATGAATGCCTAAACTCTGGGAATCACTGTAGGATTTAATTTGTCCTGTAGTGAAGGAGAACACAGGTGGGGCAACCGGATTGTATTTAACGAAAATTACAGAGTTACTCAGTAAAATCATCGGAAAACCATATCGTAAATCGTTCATTTGCAAAATATCAGTTCATCATCATATCGAACTGGACTGTTCCTGTTGCAAAAAAACATCAATCCATTGTCACTCACTATTCATGCGTTTTTCACACAAATTCCATTGTGTTCTAACTGTTCCTTTCTTGATCTTCCCCCATCTTCTGCTGCCAGACATTACGTTTTCACTCGCGTCCTATACTACTTATAAGTAGCTCGTACCAGAGTCCTACTTTGTACTTGTAGAACTGTAAACGTAATATTGACGAGCACAGAGTCTATGGGAAAGCCATAGTCAAACACAAGATCAATTTGGTTGGCTTTAAACTTTATCTGTTTCTAAACAGAAAAACAATTAGATTAGTACAATAATTTAGAGAAAATTACAGTTAGTTATCAAGTAAGATGAGCACAAACATACCGACCAATACTGCGTGTCTGTCTTATGGAAAATCGATAAAACTATGAGTCATATCAATCAATAATAATAAGATAATCATGTCCTTCAAAATTAGTAGGTCATTTACAATAAAGTTAGTTTACAGACATGTCAGATCAGACCAGATCACGTGATGAACGCTAAAAACTACAATTTGATTGGTTAGTTATGTATGATATAACTACAATTAGTTAGTTATGAAAATAACTAACAATCACTGTTGTTTTCACCTTTTGGAGGAATTTCTTCAAAAAAACATAGAAATCAGAGTGGATTAAGAGTGATCATGACTACTTTGAATTGTGTTGAAAGATTTCAACCGATACACTTACTCTCTATCATGGTTATTCTCATGATTAAGCAAGCATTCAGCTTGAGATGTGAAGGTCTTGGGGTTCCACACTTAATCAGGTCATAAATTCTTAAATTATATCGTAATCTGACACCGATAAGATAAATGTCAAATATATCACCGATTTTGCATAGACACAAGAAAGAGTTATAAGTTTTTGTCTATCCTTTAACTCGCTGATTGTTTTCAGAAGAACTATCAGTCTCATAACACATTCAGTGACTTGATTTTTTCACTATGATATGTCATAACCCCCTCTCTATCTGAAGAAGACCTTTCATTTCCCATCGTAGAATTTCTTTTTTATGTCAGAGATGCTTGTGTGGTGGTGTTTCGTTCTCTCTCTCAGCTGGATGTTTTGGGTTGTGAAACTTTCATTGTCATTCTTCTGAACTACAACATCATCAGAAGAAGTGAAGCGCATTTGAATTTCTCCACGTTTGACATGTAGCTTATTCTGCTAATCTCGATTTTGATTGATATTGGGGATGTTAGATCCCTCTCAGAACTCGTTTGATAAATATCTTTATTTTGGATTTATTTCATGAACCGATCGGTTGGTTGACCTTGAAATCACATTTCTCACCAAGAAAAATCCTTGGCTGTAATTGGTTACTGTGTCCTTTTAATGTGTTATTTTTGTGACTGTCCCAAGGACGTCTCTATAGAGTATAAATAAACGCAATTTGAGTACTTTGATTCATTGTGTACTGGTTGGGTGTTTGTAGAATACAATTTCTACACACTATATCAAGACTTCTCGCTGATACAATTTGGTCAAGGGATCACAGTAGCCTGCCTGGACACTAAGGTGAACTCGTGTAATCGTTTTAAACATACCTAAACTCGAGCATAACAATTAGTTGCTGTTGACATATAGGAAGCTTCTATTTACAACATGAACCAAATATAACCTTCATCCTTTACTACTAAGACTCTTAGTCAAATCAAAAATCTATCCATACATTATAACTTCAGTTATTCAGAGTACATTCTCATCACTCACTCACTCATTCACTGACTTTCTCATTTAAAATAACTTTTCTGTCAATTTTTAAGAAGAAGATTGAGTGGTTACAAACAAAATATATTCCCATATTGTCACACTGTCATGAATTCTGATTTCCTTATTTTCGGTATCATTTAGTAGTTGTATAGAGATATTAAAAAAAAATTATAAATCCTGCATAGCATAACGCGTACTTAACTTGCTTGCTTGCTGATGAGTATTCACATACTGAAATACAATTTCATCCATCTGTTTAATACACTCATACATACTCTAATAATATTCATTTAACCCCACCCTCTCTATCTCTCTATCTATCTCTCCTTCATTATTTCTCCTCTCCTCCCCCCCCCGATTCAACTTCTCCTCATACACCATACATACATACAGACTGTTCTTTTAGAAGAATACTAATCAATATTTCAATAATAATAATAATTATTATTATTATCATCATCATAAAATTTTATGATGATAAACTTTTAAATTATTCATATTAAATCGTTTAAATGAAATGAATATACAAGGGGGATGTATGGTACAACGCACCTGCGCGTAGATGTGTGTGTGTGTATTTGTGTGTGTGCGTGTGTATGTATCGTATATTAAATTTTAAAAATAAATCACATACACACACACAAATCAGAAGTTAATTTTTTTTCAAAAAAAAAAATTACGCGCGATTCATGTCTGTTTTTTTGTGTGTATTCTTCTTCAATGTTCAATGTTTCAATATACACACTAAATTCAATCACAAATAAATAGCGATACATAAATACAGATAAATTTTTGTTATTACAAAATTATTGAAACATTTAATGAATAACTATTTATTATTATTATTATTATTATTATTATTATTACTGTTATTATTAATTAATTAATTAGGATAATTTCACTCAATCATAATATTATATCGTATTGTGTGTGTGCATGTGTGCGGGTGTGTAAGTGTGTATCTAGATAATTTTACAAGCATTTTCACTTACAACAATCTTCTAGTCCGTTTTTTTTTATTCATTCATAAAGTTTTATTTTATAACAACAAGAACAGAAAAAATTTGAACAACGATGTATATTAAATGTTTTTATGTAGGAGAATGCCTTTTGGGATAATCAGTAATAAGATTTGTAGTTGAAATCTCAAGGGATTAAATATATATATATAAATTTGACTTTTAAATAGATTTATACACAGTGTGTGAATTATTTATTGAGAAATATATATATATATATATATATATATATATATATATATATATATATATAATTATCATGATAGGATAGTAATAGTGTACTGTACTTATGCCTGTTACTCCTTAACGGAGTGTATATGATGTATGTGTATATAGACCGCCGACCAGTATTCAAGCATCAGCTCTGTGCTAAGCGTTTAATGTGTAGTTCTACACAACCTGCTTACAACTTACTTACTTAATTACTTACTTACTTACTTACTTACTTGCTTACTTACTTACTTAGTTACTTATGCACTTACTTGCTGACTGACTGACTGACTGACTGACCTATGCACTTACCTACTTACTGACTTAGTAACTCCGGTTAATCATAATTTAGCCTAGGCCACCGATTCGCATTCTCCAGTCAACTCTTTCCTCGGTCTTCCTTTCAAGTTCACTTCAAATATTGTTCATTCTTCTCATATCGGTCTCCATTTGTCGGTGTAATATTTTACTTTGTCTTCATCTTTGCCTTTGCTCTTATGCGTTCTAAGTTAGGGCTTATCTTGTAATGAGATTGGGTGATTTCCCCCAATATGCGTCCTATCCACTTTCAGAGATTTATCCTGATTTCTTCTTCCGCTGGAATCTGGCATGTTCTATCCTACAGTATGTTGTTGTTGTTGTTGTTGATGATGATGTCTGGGCAATGAATCCAAAGTATTTTGAGTAGACAATTGTTAATAAACACTTGTATCTTGTGGATGATGGTTTTTGTGGTTTTTTTAAGTTTCCGTCCCCCATACAGTAGAACTGTTACTTATGTTAGTTGGCAGTTGCTTTAAGTTCCAGTTGTTCTTCATTTGTAGAACTATTGCCCTAAGTTTCGAAATAACTTTGATCAGTTTTCAGTCAGTCAGTCAGTCAGTCAGTCACATACAACGTAGAAATTCGTACGCACATACATCAGTTCATGTTGCCATACCACATTATTAGCACAGAGACGCAACTCTCAGTTCCTTTCTAGTTCTATTCAATTATTGTTCATTCTTCGTATGTCTGTCCATTTGAAGCCCTCTAGGCCTCCTGTCGGTCTCAAGCCTTGATAAAGGGGTTCTCACTTCAATCTGTAGTGGTCGTGGTTGTGCACTGTTGATGGGTCACATTTTAGAACGAAACGGCTGTTCTGTACTTATAGTGTAACTCAACAATCTTCACAACCCTATCATGATAATAAAACTTTCACACATTTGAAATCATCAATCAATCAATCATTGTTAGACCCCCATTAGAAGAAACTTGGAAGCACTGAAAGACGGCCGCTTCGTCCTGGTATGGGATTCATCAGTGGCAGTGCGCATCCACAACCCATGTATCTCGCAGGATTCGAACACAGGATCTTCGGTATTGTGCGCGAACGCCTAACCTCTCGATCAATGTACCAGCATCCAATGGTGTTAATGTCTAAAACTCTGATTGATCTATGGATTTTGTGCGACCTCATCCATTTGTCTTTTTGGTGGGTAGTTACTGCTGCCTATACCCGACACAGAGTTGAATTCCATTTGCTTACGACATCTTCTCAACTAGAACTCCGTGAATTTCCCCACACGAAACTAGTAGTCAGTAGTCACTAATGAGCACATGTTACTACGATATTTTCAGGGCAGAGTTTTGAATTGATTAATGATTTCAAATGTGTAATAAAGTTTGTTTTACAATTGGTTTCTCGACATATATATATATATATTTAATTTTTCACCACAAACCCTAACCTTAGTAACTTTTTTTTATTTAGTAAAAAAACACAAAAATGTGATGCAGGTTTTTTTCTGTTTGGTTGTTGTATGATTAAAAGAATTTTTTCTTAATTTAGGAAAATTAAAGTCACCACCCTAAAACAAAACAAAACACATGATGTGGTTGTTGTTGGTGGTGGTGGTGGTGTGCGTGTGTGTGTGTGTAGAGTGTAGAGTGTAGTAATAATCATAATAATCATAAATATGCCTATCATTTATTTGAATAAGGCGCCAAATTAATTATCGAAACTACTACCAGGACTACGACGACTACCACTACTCCAACTGCCATCATCACCACGACCACCACCAATAATAATAGCAATAATGAGTATAAGTAATTTATCCTTAATAAAGTTTCCATTTTTAGTAATATTACTTTTTTTTTTAAAAAACAATTTTAATCAATCAATAAAATAAAGCGCAATGATTGATAATCTCATTAAAAGATAAAAAAGAATGAGAATTTGATTAGAAGTCATCATTTTTTTAAATTTTTTTATTAGATGTGATTAGTAGTCATATAGTGTGTTGATTGATTGAGTCAGTCCGTCAGTCAGTCAATCAGTCAGTCTGTCAGTCAGTCAGTTAGTCAGTTACAACCTATATATATAGTGCCAAATTAGCCACAGAGAGACGCAAAACGGTCAATTCAAATCCAATAGCGGTCGGTAGTGGTAGTAGAAGTAGTAGTGAAGGAGAACACAGGTGAGGCCAAACGAATTGTATTTCACGAAAATTACAGAGTTACTCAGTAAAATAGGAAAACCATACCGTAAATCGTTCGTTCATTTGCAAAATATCAGTTCATCATATCGAACTGGACTGTTCCTGTTGCAAGAAATCAATCCATTGTCACTCACTATTCATGCGTTTCATACAAATTCCATTGTGTTCTAACTCTTCCTCCTTTCTTGATCTTCCCTCCCATCTTCTGCTGCCAGCAGACATTACGTTGACACTCATGTCATATACTACATATAAGTAGCTCGCACCACAGCACCACAGAAGTAGTATTCACAGAAATCAGAGAAGATTGCGATTCGAAGACATGATTCGAGAAGTATTATAATTCAGGGAGATTGTTGGGGATGTTAGATAAACCCAGAAGAACTCGCTTGTTAAATGCCTTGATTTTGGATTTCACGTTTGCGAGCATGGGCGGATCAGTTGACTTTGAGATCACACAGTTCCCACCAGGAAAATCCATGACTGTGATTGGCTGCTGTGTATTTTATTAGTGTGCTATTTTCGTAACTGACCCACTAGGACGTTTCAATGATGTATAAATAAATGAGAGTTGTGTGGCTGATTGTATTGTGTGATTGCTGGGTGTGTGTAGAATATACTTTCTACGCTTACAAAGCCTTGGATTCAAGGTAGCCTAGCTGGGCACTGGTTCATTGTCTCGTTCGCGTTTATCGACCAACGTGAACTCGTAATAGCTTCAAGCGTACCTAGTGACGAACTTAACAGAGATAAACCTAAATAGAGGAAGATAAAGGTTTGAAATCATTAATCAATCATTGTTAGACTGCTATTAGAAGAAACCTGTAAGCACTGGATGGCCGTTTTGCTTTGATGATTTCAAATGTGTAAAAACACAAATCTCCTAAGCTTTAATTGAAAATATCGTGACATGTGCTCACTAGTGACTAGTTTCGTGAGGAAATTCTCAGAGTTCTAGTTGAAAAGACGTCGTGACCAATGGAGTTCAACTCTGTGTCGGGTGTAGGCAGCAGTAACTACCCACCGAAGACAAATGGATGAGGTCGCGCAAAATCCCTAGATCAATCAGTGTTTTAGGCATTAACACCGTTGGATGCCGGCCACAGTGGTCCGATGGTTAGGCGTTCGCGCACAATACTGAAGGCCCTGTGTTCGAATCCTGTGAGGTGCAGGAGTCGTGGATGTGCACTGCTGATTAGTCCCATACCAGGACGAAATGGGCATCGTCCAGTGCTTCCAGTGTTTCTTCTAATGGGGGTCTAACAATGATTGATTGATTGAAGATTTCAAATGTGTAGAAAAAACACAAACCTTCAAAGCTCTAACTGAAGATAAGGGTGATGAGGAACTCAGAAGGTTAGGGGATTTAAGAGAACGCCATACCACAAAACATAACTTCTTGAGTCTGCAGTCTGCAGTTTGTCATACGTAACACATGTCCCACCTACCTTAACTGATGAATTTTCAATACTCTTCTCATCTATTGATTTGCCATTCCTACCTAGTACTCGTTTCCTAAGAACTTCTCCATTGCTTACTGAATTATCCCAGGATATACGAGCAATGTGTTCCAAAGACAGTTATGATAGAATAGTGGCAGCATCCAACGAATATCCTCTACTTTGATTGACCATGTTTTCAACTCGTAAATTAGGATTAAGTGAATTGCTGCACAGTAGGCTCATCCTTATGTATGACCGGACTCTATATTGCTGTATCTCGTTCTCTTCGCTTTTTCAAATATCTTACTAATTACTCATACGATTTGGTATAAAAATTGATTCCGGATTGGTAAATCGAATATATATAGTTGAGATAACGAAATATTGATCGATGCAATTATTATATATAACCTTGTCATCCTGTAGACACATTCTAAAAATACCTATTACCCTCAACTACTTAATATTGTCAGACAATAGTTATCTTCCTATGCCTTAAGGCGGCATTTAACTTTGTGAATCGTGAAGTTCTGTGGCAGTGATTGTCATTAAAAGATGTACCAGAGAAGTGCAAACTCTGTACTCCAACACCACTGGTCGGGTGAGAGTTGTATGGTAAAATGTCATTGGAATTCTCTAATTCAAGTGGCATCCGTCAGGGTTGTCCACTCTCTCCATTCTTGTTTAACTTTGTTGTAGACATGCTTATAGAGTTAACGTTATCCTCGTCAGATATTTCAGGAGTGGACCTTTTACCAAGAAGATCGCTTATTGACTTAGAATATGCCGATTAAGACGCTGATAAAATGAAGAGTCTTCTGACTACCCTGGCTTGAAGAAAGCTAGGGGTGGCCAAAACAAAATATTGCGAAAATTCATGAAGTCACTGACAAGTGGAGTGAGTCATGTTGGTAGATGTAGGCTACCTGGTTGGGGTCGGCGAGACGAAAGTCACCAATGGTTAGAGACCTTGAATGAAATGGCTCAAAATCGTTTGCAATGACGCAGTTGCATTTATTCTTTGTGTTCTCTCAAATTTTAACCCTCTGAATTTCTCATCGTCTCTATCTTTCGCTTTCTAAATTTATCTCACCGAACCATACTTGCTTAATAATGTGGTGTGAGCTACTTATAAGTAGTATATGACGTCAGTGTCAACGTAATGTCTGGCAGCAGAAGATGGTGAAAGATCAAGAAAGGAAGAGTTAGAAAACAATGGAATTTGTATGAAACGCATGAATAGTAACAATAGATTGAGGTTGTTTGCAACAGGAACAGTCTAGTTCGATATGATTAACAGATATTTTGCAAATGAACGATTTACGATATGGTTTTCCTATTTTACTGAGTAACTCTGTAATTTTTGTTAAATACAATTCGGTTGCCCCACCTGTGTTCTCGTTCACTACAATAATATCTTCGAATCCATATCTCTCCGACTATTGCTAATGCTTCTACTATCTTTACCACTATGGGATTTGAATTGACAAGTGCGTCTCTGTGCTAATGTGGTATGACAACATGAACTGATGTACGTACGTAAGAAGTTCTACATTGTAACTGACCGACTGATTGACTAAATATGTTATTCTTATTTTTATGATGTAGCTTTCATTATTCTCCTACTGAACAACAACATCATCAGAAGCACAAACTTCAGGTAGAAGAATTGAAGTATTCGAATTCCGCGCGTATCATAACTTATCGATTTTTCTATTAACCTGAATATTAGTGATTGATTGATTGTGTCTGTCCTTTTTATCTGGTGTGTTTTTTGGCCTCTTTATTTTCACTCCATTTGACTTTGATTTGATGTGTGATCCTTTATTTGCCTGAGATATGTTCTTTGGAATATTTCTTTGAATAGTTTGTCTTATGCAGTTTAATTTGAAACTATGAATCGATCAATGTTAGACCTTCATTAGAAGAAACCTGGAAGTACTGGACGATGGCCATTTCGTCATTAACACTGTTAGATACCACCAACTCAGTGGTCCAGAGGTTAGGCGTTCGCGAACAATACCGAAGGTCAGGGGTTCGAGTCCTGCGAGGTGCAGCAGTCATGGATGCGCACTACCACTGATGAGACCCAAACTAGGACGAAATGGCTATCTTTCAGTGCTTCCAGGATTCTTCTAATGATGGTCTAACATTGATCAATTCATGGTTTCAAAAATGTGTAACTTAACAATCTTCACTTCAACATATTTTCGTTAACAATTACTATTTAGTTGTAAATAAAAAGGTGTTTTTTTCTGGTTGAGAGTAATTAACCAATAAAATTTTTCCTGGGTCAAACCAATCCCATGAAGTGATCGACAAGTGAACTAAGATATCTTAGTTGATGTAGATAGACAACCTGGTTGGTGTCCTCAAGACAATCATAACCGATGAATTAGACACGAATAAATGACATGATTGAAAATCGTTTTTTTTAATAAATTGCACAGATGTATAACATCTAGACCGTTGGGAATCGTGAATGTGCACTACTAAGGTGTCTTATTCATAAGACAGTCAGTTAGTGCTTCCAGATTTCTACCGATGATGATGATGATGATGTATGGTTGATGTAACATTCAACATTGTGTAGTGAAGGAGAACACAGGTGAGGGGAACCGGATTGTATTTAACAAAAATTACAGAGTTACTCAGTAAAATAGGCAAAACCATATCGTAACCACCGTTAATTTGCAAATCTTCAATCCATCATCAATCCATTGTCTGACATTTCACTCTGTTCATGCGTTTCATACAAATTCCATTGTGTTCCCACTCTTCTTGCTTTCTTGATCTTCCCCCCCATCTTCTCTTCTGCCAGACATTACGTTGACACTCATGTCATATACTACTTATAAGTAGCACACACCACAATTCTATACAATTCAATCATGAACAATGTTTTATCACTTCATTAATTTTACTGTGAACTGTTTCCCCGATTTATCTGTTTCCTCTTTTATTTTCTTTTCTGTTTTTCAGTTATACGTTATTTCAGATGATCCAAAACGTAAAGAATTTCTGGATGAATTATTTGTTTATATGCAAAGAAGAGGTAAGTGAACATTTGATATCAATTGAATCAATTTTATTCGTAACTAAAGTTGATTTTTTGTTCGTTTGCATTTCATATTTATTGATTAGTTAAAGATTTCAATGAAACTAAGTCAGTCGGCCAGTCAGATCAGATGCAACGTAGAACTTTGTACGTACGCATGTACATCAGTTCACAAGTTGCCATACCACATCAGCACAGAGATGTAATTGTCAGTTCAAATCTAAATGTCGAGGAGGTATTAAAGGTATTAGAAGTAATCGGAAAGGTTAGGATTAGAAGATATGATTCAGTGAGAAAAGTTTAGAAAGTCAAAACTAGAGGTGTTGAAGAATCCAGAAGATTATGATTTGAGAGAACACAAAGAATAAATGCACTGGCGCCATTGCGAACGATTTTGAGCTATGTCATTCAAGGTCTCTAACCATCGATTATTATCATCTCGCGGACCCCAACCAGGTAGTTGACAATTACCGACATGGCTAAGTCCACTAGTCAATGACTTCATGGATTTCTGCCATGTTTTGGTCCGACCGTCCCTAACTTTCTTCCAACCTACTCCTACACTATAAAACATAGCTCGTCGAGGCAGTCGGTGGTTAGGCATTCGTAACACATGTCCCAACCACCTCAACTGATGAGGTTTCACCACTTCATCTATTGATCTGCCATTCTTACCTAGCACTCGATTCATAATAACAACGTTCCACACTCGGATGTCCCACGATATACGAGCAATACTTCGAAGACACCTATGATCTAAAACCATTAACCTACGAATATCTTCTACTCTCACTGGCTATGTTTCACAGCCATAAAGTAAGACGGAGCGAACTACTGCACAGTACACTCGTCGTTTAATCAGAAAATGGTGAAGTAAATGGTGGAGAAGATTTGTAGCTCAGGCGGAGGATGATTGTGGTAGTGGTGGTGGTGGTGATGGTGCTGGTGTTTGGTTGAATGAATTAACAACCAAAACATCCAGCTCAGAGAACCAAACACCCCCACCACCACGATACTGAAGCAGATTTATAAGAGGAAAGGCTCGTTATTGGTCACGTAGTTGAGTAGGATATTGTTGACTATATATAAACTGACTTACAACCTTCTTTCATGTAGACATGAATGCGTTTAATCCATGCCGTTTTTATGGATTCATCTTTATCATGATAATTATCGTGTACTCATTAGTGATTAGCTTCGTGAAGAAATCTTCACAGTTTGAATAAAATAGTCGTTAACCAGCGGATTTTTTACTGAAATCGGATGTAAGATAATTAAAAACACCCAGAGACAATGGTAGATAGTTAGGAAAGTTAAACAACATCAAACCTTCAATCTTCATAATCCTAATTTGATAAACAACAGAGTTTTTTGTATTGCCCTAATGTGGATGTAATTGAAGGTATCGATTTTATTTTATATACACATTGTACAATACCTACCTACTTAATAGATTTGTTAGTGTGTATCGGCGTATTAAACAACAACCTTCTTCAATACAAACTTCAGATAGAAATGAAGTGAAGTATTCGAATTTCTCCATGTTTGACCTTGTAGGTGGTTCTAGCTAACCTTGGTCAACAGTTACCAATCGAGATCGAGGTTAGCAGAATAAGCTACAGGTTAAACGTGGAGAAATTCAAATACTTCACTTTGTTTCTATCTGAAGTCTGTGCTGATGACGATGATGTTCAGTAGAAGAACAATGAAAGCTTCACAACTAAAACATCTTCAGCTCAGAGAGAGCGAAACACCACTACAATCATCTCTACCTGAGCTACAGATTTTCTCCACCATCTCACTGGATAGTTGTTTCGTCCTAATATGAGATTCATCAGCAGTTTGCATCCAAGACTACCACTACTTGTAAGAATCGAACCCAAAGACATTTGGTCCAGTGCATGTGAACTCTCTAGACAACTGAACCGGCATCGAACCGTGGTAAGGCATAATAATTCTATGTTCAATCTAAGGATTTTTGTGCGTCCACACCAATTGTCTTTGGTAGTTAGTTACTGTTTACAACCTATAAGGCTTGTCATGAATTATTTACTAGAACTCCAAGAATTTCATCACGAAGCTAGTTACTAGTGAACACAACAATCTACATATCTATTCCGATTTGATAAAGTTGTAAGTTATACATTTTTTGAAACCATAAATCGATTAATGTTAGACCACCATTAGAAACCTGAAGGCACTAGACGATGGCCGTTTCATCCTGGCATGGGACACATCAGTGGTAGTGAGCATCCATGACTCCTGCACCTCACAGCATTCGAACCAAGGACCTTTAGCCTTGCGCGCGAACGCCCAAACCGTCAGACCACTGAGCCGGTACCCAACGGTGTTAATGTCTAACTTCGATCAATTCACGTTCTTACGCAACCTCATACACAGTCTTCCGTAGTAGTTACTGTCTATCCCCGAACAGGGTTGAACTTCACTGGTCACGACTTTCCTACTAGAACTTGGAGAAGATTCTCCTCACGAAGCTAGTCACTACTGAGCACAGGTAATTTGCGTTAAGTTAAGTTACACATTTTTGAAATCATCAATCAATCATTGTTAGACCAGCATTAGAAGAAATCTGGAAGCACTGAAACACAGCAGTTTCGTCTTGGTATGGCACTCATCAGAAACAGATTAACTAACAATGGATTAAACTATAGTTCTTGTTTCTTTTCGAGATAAAAAAAACATGCGTATAAAGAATTTTTTTATCTGTATAATCTATGTACATTACTCATCCTTCCTCAGGCTGCGCCCCCCACCCTGCGCACCACCACCACCACAATAAAAAACACTGATACACAATTTTCAAATTCCCTTTTATTAATTCGTGTTTTACAAATATTAATACACAAATATAATCTTTTCATAAAACTTACAGAAACGACAAAGATGGCAAACAGCAGGATATTTTTGTCATCCCTATTACTATAACTACGATTAAGATATTTCGTCTGATCATGGTAGATCAGTAGACTGTTGATTGTTGACTGTTGATTGATTAAGATGTTGTGGTGTTTTGTACTAACCAGCCAACTAACTAACTAATGCGTTGTAAACCAGACGTTGTTCTGTTCACTAATATTATTAACAATAATAATAATTATTATTATTATCATTATTATTAATAAATGTAAGAGTAAAAATACATTTATAAAATACACACGTGTATACATTCATGCATGTTAATTTAAATGATTTGTTTTAATTAAATAAAACTAAACGAGGTTCATATAATGAAAAAGAGCGGTGGTGTAGTCTTTAATCTCTCTCACTCTCCCTCACTCTACCCCACTCTCTCTCTCTATCTGTGTCTTTCCGTGTGTTTTATCGAATAATGTGTGTGTGTTTATGGCTGACTTGTGTGTGTGTGTCTGTGGGTGTGTTTGTCAACAACTCGTCGTCTTCTGCTGTTCCTGTCACCACTATAATAATATCATTCATAGATAGATAGACAGACACACAAAGACGCACACACACTGTAGGCAACAAACAGGCGTGCACACACACACACAGCAGGACATTTTTCTGGAAATTTATAGATAGATAGATAGGAGACAAGAAATAATTGAATTTTTTTCATCTTAAACTGAAAATATTTTTTTTTTAAAAATTAACCAGACCATGGATAATTAATCACAATACTATAAATGGAAATAAAAAAACACAATCTCATCACTGTAGTCATATAAGTAGTAGTAGTAGTAGTACTTGATGTCGTCAAATTAAAAAAATAGACTTTTTTATCTGGTATTCATTTGTGTGTGTGTGTTATTGTCGAATGCGTGTAGTAGATTTTATCAGTTTATTGGCTTGATGGATGAAATCAAAAACATGGTGAACTGCACACACAAACACACACGCACAGACACACACCCACACATGCACACATGCACATGAACAGACAAATAGTCAACAGTTGTTGTTTGATAGAAAAAAAACGAAACTATTTGAAAGTTTCTAATCAAAAAACACAATCATCACTGTGTGTCGATTAAATTTGGTGTATTTAGAAAGATAAGCCATAAGGTAAACAGACAAATTGAGAAAACCCCCTTCAGACACCCTGAACCCATCCACACAACAACACACACATAGACGACACACATTCACATCAGCCTAATCAACACAAATCATAATAAAGAATTTCTTTTTTGGTTCAAAGTTAAATAATCTATCTCACACCACCAGTAAAAGAATTAAATAATATGCGGACGAATTAAAAATTCTGTCTTGTGATGATTATTTAAGATTATGATTATTATTGCTGTGTGTATGCACGAGAATGTGTACCTTTGTAGGTGTGTGTGTGTGTGTGAGTGTGTTTGTACACACAATTCATGATAAGATGAATGAATATCCTCTTTGAATGATTTACAAATCAATTGCTAGGGCTAGTACTAGTAGTAGCAGTAGTAGTGAAAAAAACGGCACCGTCCAGGCTGTCGTATACCGCCTTTGCCTCACCTCCCCGCAGCGTCCCCAGCACCACCAACACCGCCCTGGGCCCCTTCACATCCATCAGCTCCACTGCGGCCTCATACTCCTCCGCGAATCTCCGTCCTCCAACTCCTTCGGCCACGGGAGCTCCTTCCTTCGAGCAGGCAGCGACACCAAATGAAGTGAAGGAGAACACCGGAGAGGGCAACCGAATTATTATTTAACGAAAATTACAGAGTTACTCAGTAAAATCGGAAAACCATATCGTAAATCGTTAATTTGCAAAATATCAGTCCATCATCATATCGAACTGGACTGTTGTTCCTGTTGCAAAACATCAATCCATTGTCAATCACTATTCATGTGTTTCATACAAATTCCATTGTGTTCTAACTCTTCTTCGTTTCTTGATCTTCCCCCAACTTCTGCTGCCACCAGAAATTACGTTGACACTCACGTCATATACTACTACTTATAAGTAGCTCGCATCACACTCGTCCCCCCTTTTAATAAGCTGTCGTCGTAGTCTTTCGAAACAGGGACCCTGGTCAGTTAATATCAACTTCCGTATTCCGTGACGTGCTACAATTTGCCGGATTACCACTTCGGTCATTGTTCTTGCCCGCTGATCTGGAATGGGTACGGCATCTATGCAACGTGTAGCGTTTACTAGTTCCCGCTGCTGGGACACGGCGACAGGCACACTCTCGATTAGTTGCGACGCCAACAACTGTGCCCCCGACTCCCTATCAATACTCGGCAATGCACGGCGCAGCGACACTGCCAGCACCAACGGGTCACCATCAGCCAACAGCCTCGCCAACTGGATCATCTGCGGCGCCTCCTCCCTGTCCACCAGGCTGTCGATCTCCGCCATCAGCCGCCCGGTGACCGTCTTCCATGCCGTCTTCCCGGTGGCACCGTACAGGCTGTCGTACACGACCCGCGCCCCACCTCCCCGCAGCGTCCCCAGAACGCAAGCTCCACCGCGGCCTTAAACTCCTCTAGGAAGCTTCGCAAATCTCCAACCTCCAACTCCTTCGGCCACGGGAGCCCCTTTCTTCGAGCAGGCAGCTACACCAAATTTAGTGAACGAAAGCACAGGTGGGGCAACCGAATTGTATTTAACGAAAACTACAGAGTTACTCAGTAAAATCGGAAAACCATATCGTAAATCGTTCATTTTCAAAATATCAGTTCATCATCATATCGGACTGGACTGTTCCTGTTGCAAAAAAACATCAATCCATTGTCACTCACTATTCATGCGTTTTTCATACAAATTCCATTGTGCTCTAACTCTTCCTTTCTTGATCTTCCCCCATCTTCTGCTGCCACCAGACGTTACGTTGACACTCACATCATATACTACTTACAAGTAGCTCACACCACAGTAGTAGTAGTAGTAGTAGTAGTGAAAATGAAAACTTGAACATTGAACACATATTTTCAAATTTAAACAATGCAGTTTTTTTTCCTGTGAAATTGAACACTTTTCTATCATTCAGTTATTTATTTATTTAACCTAAATATTAAAAAAAAAACATTCAACTGATAAGACGAAAGTGATTTGTGGTTTATCGATATTTACGATATTTACATACATATATATATATATATATAGACATGCACAGACAACAGCACCACCTTTTGATATGGTTTCAGTTAGATCTGGATCAGTGGTGGGTTGTTTGCTCTTTACGCGCACACACACTCACGCACACCCACACACACACACTCAGACAGGCAGAGAGACAATTTGGAGACAATGTGATTCGATTAAAACAACATGGAATTTTTGAAGCATTTGTTCTTGTATATCAAAATTTTTTAGAATTTCAGAATTCTAATCCCACCACCCCCCCCCAATTTAGCCTAACCGTATTTTTTTTTAAAAAAAATTTTATTTTATAAAATGTTTTGATGAATGATGATTATTTGTGTGTTAAAAATAAATGAGGGGGGTGTGATGCCTGTACTGTGTGTGTGTGTGCAAAAAAAGAACTTTTATGCTGCCTCTCTCTCTGTCTCTCTAAAAAAAATAAAAATATTCTCTTGTCTTGATATTTTTTGTTTGATTGTCTAAGAAGGGCAAGTAGGGGGTGTGGGGTGGCGATGTGGGTTAGCAGGAATTTTCACCTTCCTCCCTTTTTTTAAATCCGGATAAAATAAAATTTTAAAAAAAACAACAGAAATTTTTCAGAAAAAATAAATGATCAATGATTACTACTACTACTACTACCATAAATAGTAATCATCACATTGATGATGAATGGGAAATATGTTGTGGTTTTTCCCCCCCCCTGATCAGTTCCTTGAAAAAATAAGTAAATAATTGAATGAATTTATGTGAGCATCGTTCAATTGTTGACACAAAAAATACAAACAGACAAACTAGTTGATCATTAAGATAAGAAGAACAGACCAAAACACACACACACAGGTGCTGCTTTTTTGTATGCACACAGTTCGTTCATTGGGGTGGCGCGGAGGTAGGTGTGGATTAGGATGAAGCTGGTGAGGATCACAATGTGATGATATATGAAAAATAAAAAATGAAATAAATAAAAGAGGGGACACAATAAGATTTTTAAAAAAAAAGTAAATTACACATTGGCACCTCCACTCCTCACACACACACAAGCACACCCACCCACCCTTGATCGATTTGATTCTCTCTCTGTCTCTTAGTTATGCGGATAATTATTTATATAGAGATCATGGATAAAAACAGTTGGCAGTTTTGCAGAAAATAAAAACACAAATGATTCTTTCTAAATCAAATGAACCATGATAGATTAAGTCTTGCTAGACAAAATGATATCAAAGAGAGATATAAATATATATAAATATCAATAGTAATAATAAATTGATATTATCAAGTAAACAGATAATGATTTTTACATTTTTTCTTAAAAACTAATAATAATAATAATAACACCACATAGTAGTAGTAGTGTTTTTTATCAGTGAAAGTTTATGCATGCCATTGTATGTGTGTGCATATATATACCAGTGTGTTTGTGTCTGTGATTGTTCAAACCGAAAGTGCGCCTTCTTTGAGGCATGAAGTGCACTGCACACACTGTTGACATTTATTTTATTTTCTGTTTACTGAACTGTTAACCAAATAAAAAACCAGCTGTGTTTATGCGTATAGTTTGAACATTGAACAAAACTCATCATCATCAATCGTAAATAATAATCACAATAATAATAATAATAATCATTGTTTATACTGACTAAAAAAAATAGATTCTAATTTTAAATTTTGAAAAATAAACCTTGTCATCATCATCATCAACATCAGGATCATTTTTATAAACAAACACACATTTTGTTTTTCTGCACTCTAATATACATTTGTTAAATTAATTATATAGTTCATTAGGTAGATAAAAAAATATTTTTTAATTTTTGTCAAAACCAAAAAAAATTGACAATTGAATTAAAAAGATGAAAAAAAAAACATTGATCATATAGTTTTTAAAAAGAAAATTTATTTTTTTGAAAAAAAACAAGGAAAAAACAGAAAAACCATTCAACTGTTCAATGAATTTTGGTTTTTTTAAAAAAACAAGATGATGATTTGAATTAAAAGATAAATTGATATCTTTTGTCTAACAAATTAATTATACTCGTTTATGATTGATTTGACAGATTTTTGAAAAAAATAAATATTGATAAATATTGGTTTATAGTTTACATGAAATCAATGGGATAGCGAGACATTTTTGATGTATGGACAAAAAATTATTACTGATATATTGAAATGTCATTATGATTTACTTACTTACTTACTTACTTACTTACTTACTTACTTACTTACTTACTTACTTACTTACTTACTTACTTACTTACTTACTTACTTACTTACTTACTTACTGATGCCTGTTACCTGTTACCTGATACCATAACTATTGGTGTGGATCTGTGTTGAATGTCTCAGACACTTGTAGATGGTTGAACGATACTAATGTGTATTAACCTAGATTGTATACTAACCAATTCATCAAAATGTTATACGTTCACACATGAGACCAAGGACTCTCTCTGTATTGCACATTTCCATATAAAAGGTCATAGTGTGGTGCGAGCTACTTATAAGTAGTATATGACGTGAATGTCAACGTAATGTCTGGCAGTAGAAGATGGGGGAAGATCAAGAAAGGAAGAGTTAGAACACAATGGAATTTGTATGAAACGCATGAATAGTGACAATGGATTGATGATTTGCAACAGAACAGTCCAGTTCGATATGATGAACTGTTATTTTGCGAATGAACGATTTACGACATGATTTCCCGATTTTACTGAGTAACTCTGTAATTTTCGCTAAATACAATTCGGTTGCCCCACCTGTGTACTCGTTCACTACAATAGAAGTAACTGACTGACGGATCTCTTCTTACCAGTGTTTCTATCTTTTCATTAGTAATTGAACACTGAGCAATTCATAATTCCCATAAAATTAAACTTCTACACACAGATTACATTTTTAAAAACTATGAAATGATCTACTTTTAATAACCAGTCAGTATAGTGTATGTAGGTATGCGTGTATGTGTGTGTTTGCGTACTAGTATGTTGAGTCTACATGGCCACTCTTAACTTTGGCATAAATTGAATCAACCTTTTCATGAATATGAATATCGATGCCTAACATAGTCATCCTTTTTTTTTAGTTGAGATCATGTCATTAGGTACCTAGAAAGACTGGACGGTTGTTTTGTTCAGGCATAGGATTCATCAGTAGTACAAATCCATGACTCCTACACCACAGAATCGAACATAAGACCTTCTAGGACCTAGTAAGCGAGCACTAAACCTTTGAGCACCATTGAGCTGGTATTCAGTTGAATTTATGTCTAAATTCATTCAGTCCACGGTAGTGCACAATCTCACCCATTGTTTTCGGTAGATAATTGTCACGCATCCCACAGGGTTGAACTACACTGGTCATGGCTTCTCTAGAAGTTAGTTATGAGTACAATACGGCCTGTTTTACGGAAAAGGGCTTATCGAATCCTTCTACCTTATTCACTTCATGACACTATAATCTTGTTGCCTTGACAAATGACTTTGTCAGCCATAAAAGATAGGCTGGACGAAATAGCTAATGCCAATCACATGGTACAAATCCATGAAGTCATTAACTAATCAATGCATTGAGCCATGATTACCGTTAACTACCTGTACTACCTCTACTAAAATAGAATTTGAATTGACACTCGTCATCTCTTTTTTACTAATGCACTATAGCAAGTTGAATTGATGTACATATGTAGGAAGTTCTAGTCATGGTTAACCAAAGCGGATTACCGAGCCACCCAAGTAGTGCACTAGCTAACAGCCGTTCCAACCGTCTGGCCTCCAAATGCCTTGCGCTGATACAATCAATCGGAGTCCCCGAGGCCTCACACGAAGCTAAAGATCGAGTTTGTCCCACAAGGTCAGCCAGAACGTACACATTTCCATGAGGAAGATGTCATGAGCTCGACCAGGCGTAAGCGTTCAACCAAACAGGGTTCATCCCACTACGTAAATGGTCAGACATCATTGGCGTCCAGTACCAGTTCAGCACTGAAACACCGGAACCCTAATGGAGACTCTTGTTTAAGGCGCCTCAACGCCAGTTCACACACTACATCGGGTACAGAATGCAAAGGACAAACACATAGGGTCGGCGCCAATAGTTCAGGATCTTTATGGCTGCTTCCCCAAACAAATCGTCTAAGACCGCCTTCAAGCATCCTAGAAAGCTATATCCCTTAAAAATTAATTCAATTTACCTACGCTCGATGGATGGGATTCAGACTTAGAGGACATTCAGTCCTAATCCCCCAGAGTGGTCAACAGCATCCATAGCCTTGCGACAATGAACACGTACCATTATTCTGCACCATGCTAGGCACGGTATCCTAAACGTTCGAAACGGCTTTTTAGCCGCAACGCTGTAAAGAACGCCACATTGCCTGGCAGCACTACGAAGAGGTAGCCGTCACCACAACCCCCCAAAAGGCTATAGCAAATTGAACTGATGTACAATATGTACAAAGAAGTACTACGTTGTAGCTGACTTAGACTTAAGTTGTCACACATCTGTTCTCCATAGAAAAAGAAAAGCTTTCTCTTTGCACTAATTTAATTTTTGTCATCATTTTATTTCTCTCCTCTATTTTTCACTTGAATTCACTCATCCACCACCACCACCCCCCACACATTTATTTTATCATGTTCATTGAAAAAAAACTTTTAAAGAGATTCATTTTTTAAAAATCTATCTTTTAGTTACTATATAACATTACTATGATTAATAATCACAAATTTTATGATTGTCAATAAAGTTTCTGTATGGTGTATCCAATGTTTTCGTGTACATTGTGTGTGTGTGTGTGCGTGCGTGTACGTGTTCGTGTGTCATTTTCTTTCAAAAAAAAAAATAGTCTTTTTACTAATTTGGCCAATTAGTCAATAATAAGTCAGTTAGTCAGTTCGTCAGTCAATCAAATCGCATTCATGAACACACGCTCACGCACGCACACACACACGTCTACAACGATGTGTACCAAATACATCGACACACATATATAAATGTGGAAGATTGAAGACGTCGACAGCTATACAGAGGAGGTGGTGGTGCATAATAGTAAAAGGCAAGTACATAAATATGCTTGCTATAAAAATTATTTTGGTATACCAAAGAGTAAGCGACAAACGATGGCTTGATGATCTAGCTAGCATGATAACTATCATCATGATAATGATAACCAGCTGTGTTGCATAGATCTTGCTTGATATTACGGCTAGTCCGACGACCACTACTACCCCTACCACCACTACTACTACGAATAAGTAACAATCAATCAGTTGTGTTGTCATGGTGTAGCGTGTACTAACTACTAAATCTTACTTTCGATAAAAAAAATAATTAATCATACACTGGAAAAGAAATAAAAATCAGAAAAAGAATTTTTTTAATTAGACTGGGAATCACATCGTTTTCTTTTTTGATTCTCTCGTGAATCCATACACACACACTGTCTGTCTGTCTGTCTATTTGTATGTATGTTTGTTTGTGTGTCTATCTATCTATTCGTCTCCTTCTAAATTTAAATGTAGACTCAGTCAACTTGTGTTGTTTTTTCATAGGCTTAGAGGAGACACGTGTCTTAAATCGATAGGTCGGCATTCTATGGTATTAGTCATGGTTATCATAGAGAGAGAGAGAGTACAGACAGACAGGCACACACACACACAAAGGTCATGACATTCAATTCTGATTTATTATTACTTAAAGAAATAAAAAACTATTTTTTACAAAGAAGATTGACTTTACGCACACACACACACACGCACACCCATACAGATGGCATACTCACAATAGACCCTGAGACATACCGTACGCATACACACACACCCTTTAATTATATTTAATACTTTGTAAAAAAAATTGTACCGCTTATCAACCATGATGATTTGAGATTATACACTCTTCTAATAAATACAACAGAAGGCGAAAAGAGTCAAGACTAACTCATCAACAGTGAGCATCCACAACTCCTGATAATTGCAGGGTTCGAACCGTGGACCTTTGGACTTGCGCGCTAACGCCTAAAATCTTTGGACTACTACTGAGCCACACAGCATCCAATGGTATAATTGTCTAACTCTGCTGATCAGCTGGGGGATTTCGTGAGACCCTACTCATTTTTCTCCCTAACTTACGACATAGACCCGACAGAGTTGAATTCCACTGGTCATGTCTTTTAACTAGGAATTTTGAGAATTCCTTCACGAAACTAATTAATCACTAATGAGCACATGTTCTTATTGATTAAATCGAGTATAATGGGTATATTTCTAATGTGCAACTGTAAAAAAACGAAACCAGATGATAGGCGTTTGAGCGCAGGACCGACGAGCCTAGATTCGAATCCTACGAGTTACTGGAGTTGTCCAGTGCTTCCAGGTTTTTAATAGCGTTTTATTAAATTTGATCGATTTTATGATTTTAAAAGGTAACTCAACGATCTTCACAACCCCACATTGTACTCGTGACAGATTAATCTTATTTTGTTGTGTGATTAAAAATTACACAGAATTTGACATTAGTTTCTTGGTTGTATATCATCAGCTTAGATTGACTGAAATTGTCATTACACTACTGTAGTGAAGGAGAACACAAGTGCGGGCAACCGAATTGTATTTAACGAAAATTACAGAGTTACTCAGTAAAATAGAAAAACCATATCGTAAACCGTTGTTAATTTGCAAATCTTCAATCCAATTCATCAATCAATTGTCTGGCATTTCACTTATTCATGCGTTTCATACAAATTCCATTTTCGTTTTCCCACTCTTCCTTTCTTGATCTTCCCCCCATCTTCTGCTGCCAGACATTACGCTTTTTCACTGACGTCATATACTACTTATAAGTAGCTCGCACCACACTACTACTGAATGTCAAACATGAGATTCCATCAGTTCGTAATTTTCAACACAAGATCTAAAGATCCTAGATCCGTTTACACACACCACCACCTCCCCACCGGCATTATGAATTATGAGTGTGCATTGTTACGGTGTTTGAATTTTAGAACGAAATAAGTTTTCAACGAGGAATTTTTTAAGATGAAAAGGGCAAAATCGA
This sequence comes from Schistosoma turkestanicum, assembly GCA_944470395.2. NCBI lineage: Eukaryota > Metazoa > Platyhelminthes > Trematoda > Strigeidida > Schistosomatidae > Schistosoma > Schistosoma turkestanicum. Next base: position 82,294,442 of record OX103971.1, on the reverse strand, counting down.
TTACTTGTAGCTTAGGTGGATGATTATGCCTAAGCTAAGGATATATTTTGATTATGGAGCTTTCATCTTTGTTCTTCTCCTGTTGAACAACACCATCCATCATCAACAGCGACACAAACTTCACCGTCTTCGATTTTCTCGCAGCATGATTCATAGTTTGTTCTGTTGACCTCACTAACTCAGACACAATCAAAACTCACTTCACAATTATAAATACAATTTTTCAAATAAAATACTTTTATTTATTTTCTCATCTCATGTTCTCTAGGTACACCAGTGAATCGTATACCAATTATGGCTAAACAAGTGTTAGATTTATATGAATTATTCCAATTGGTTGTTGCACGTGGTGGTCTAGTTGAAGTGATCAATAAAAAATTATGGCGTGAAATAACTAAAGGTTTAAATTTACCCTCATCTATAACAAGTGCAGCATTTACATTGAGAACACAGTAAGTGATAGTTCATTTATAATTTTATTTATGTTATGACATGGATATTGACGAAGTCGTGTTCAGTTATTGTGAAATCATTGAGGTAAGTAGTGTTAGGGTTAGGAGTAGGGTACTAAGTACTGATGGCAGATCAATTGATAAAGTAGTGAATGTGTCATCAGTTGAAATGGTTCTCAACCACCGATTTGTTAGGTTCGTCACTAAGTATGCTTGAAGCTATTATGGGTTCACGTTAGTCGATAAACGCGAACGAGACAATGAACCAGTGTCCAGCCAGGTAGGCTACATTGATCCGAAATGGCTAAAGAGAAGTCTTGATATAGCGTAGATAGTGTATTCTGCAAACACCCATCAATCACACAATACAATCAAGCACACAACTCTCATTTATGCATACATCATAGAAACGTCCTTGGGACAGTTAGGAAAATAGTACACTAAAAGGACACGGCAGCCAATCACAGCCATGGATTTTTCTGGTGAGAAATGAGATCTCAAGAACAACTGATCAGCCCATGCTGGCAAACGTGAACTCTAAAATTAAGGCATATTTATCAGGCGAGTTCTGGGTTTGTCTAACGTCCCCAACATGACTACCTCAGCGAGCAGTGTTGTCTGAAGAAAGCTATGGGTAGCCAGAACAAAACATAGCAAAAATCTATAAAGTCATCGACAACTAGACTGAGCCATGTTATTACGTGTGGACTCTTTGGTTGGGGTCCACGAGGCGATAGTTAGCCGATATTTGAACACTTTGAATGACATCGTTCAAAATTATTTGCAGTAAAACAGATACATTCATTTTTTGTCGTTTACTTTCAAAAATTCTAATCCTTTGAGTTCCTCATCACCTTTATCTTTCTCTTTTGTAAGTATATTTCATCTAGATTCTACTTCTTGAATAATATCTTCCAGCCTTAACCTTCTCTATTATTGATAATACTTCTACTACTCTTACTACTGTGGTACTTGAATTGACAATTCCATCTTTGTACATCAATGTGGTATGGTTACTTCAAGTGACGTGAGTACATATGAAGTAGATGCCCTAAAGACATGTATACATGAATTCCATCTGACGTTGACTTCTTTGTATGATTGATATAAAGAAAGATTTTAAAAAAAGATGTTAAATTCTCTCATTTGGATGGTATAATTGTAAAAAACTGTATTGTTTTTCGAAGTAATATCAACCAGTAGTAAGAAATGTTGTCACAAATGTAGATAGGTTCACGTAATTGCATTATATTGCTACAGAAATATAGAATTAACATATCAGTAGTAGTAGTAGTAGTAGCAGTAGTAGTAGTAGTAGTAGTAGTAGTAGTAGTAGTAGTAGTAGTAGTAGTAGTAGTAGTAGTAGTAGTAGTAGTCGGAGTAGCAGTAGTAGTAGTAGTAGTAGTAGTAGTAGTAGTAGTCGGAGTAGCAGTAGTAGTAGTAGTAGTAGTAGTAGTAGTAGTCGGAGTAGCAGTAGTAGTAGTAGTAGTAGTAGTAGTAGTAGTAGTAGTCGGAGTAGCAGTAGTAGTAGTAGTAGTAGTAGTAGTAGTAGTAGTAGTCGGAGTAGCAGTAGTAGTAGTAGTAGTAGTAGTAGTAGTAGCAGTAGTAGTCGGAGTAGCAGTAGTAGTAGTAGTAGTAGTCGGAGTAGCAGTAGTAGTAGTAGTAGTAGTAGTAGTAGTAGTCGGAGTAGCAGTAGCAGTAGTAGTCGGAGTAGTAGTAGTAGTAGTAGTAGTAGTAGTAGTAGTAGTAGTAGTAGTAGTAGTAGTAGTAGTAGCAGTAGTAGTAGTAGTAGTAGTAGTAGTAGTAGCAGTAGTAGTAGTAGTAGTAGTAGTAGTCGGAGTAGCAGTAGTAGTAGTAGTAGTAGTAGTAGTAGTAGTAGTAGTAGTAGTAGTCGGAGTAGTCGTAGTATGTACAACAAACGGGTTACTGAGGGATAATCATTGTCATGTTTATCAAAATCTGTTAATCTCAAGTTACAATGTAGGCGCTAGTCTTAGTTGCATGAAAATAAGTGTTCAATGTTATGCTATGGATTGGTTGAAGATAGTCAAAACAGAAATGCCTTAAATCACATACTATGTTAATTTATATTTGTTAGTAAAGCAGACACCTGCCTTCTTGAGAAAATAGGATGTCATTGGAACCTATGTTGATCCATTTCACAGTTTGAGAAATTATTACTCAGCTTTTTTGGGACTAACTAACTAACTTACTTACTTACTACTCACACTTGTTACCGCGGATGGATTGTAGACTGCCAACCAGCCATCACCAACCTAGCCTATCCTGAACCTTCCTTTCCAGCTCTAATCCAGTGCTATTCACTCTTTTTATATCTGCCTAAAATTCTCGACGTCATCTATTCTTTAGTCTTTCTCTTTCCTGTCGACTTTGAGGATTTCAAGTGAGGGCTTGTGTTATCACATGATTGGGTACATTCCTCAATATGTGTCCTATCCACCTCCTAATTTTGTGTTCTCTCACCCACAGTAGATTACTGCTGATGATGTTTGGCCCCAATGGATCCTCACTATCTCGTGTAGACAGTTGCATCTTATGAATGTTAACTTTGTCAACTTCTCTCCACGTTTCCTCTTCATACAGTCTTCATACTGTCTTGAAATTTCTATTGAAAATTATGACTTTTGTATTGACTAAAGGATATTTTTATTTCGAGTAGCGTTGAAATATTATCCTTGCTTTGCTCATTCATGTCTTCATCAGTTCCGCCTTGAAGTTTTTGGGCTTAAAGTGTATTCGAAATTACCACTGTTGCGTAATAGATTGAATAACATTTTTAGTGCTGATATTTTTGATTCTCTCAAATGGTTGGTTTGATTGTGAAGCTTTCATTTGTAGTTCTTTTACTGAACAGCAACATCATCATCATCATCGGTAGCACAAACTTCAGATAGCCAAAGTGAACTATTCGACCTATTCTCCATATGTATGCCATGTAGATTGTACAGTTTGCTGACTAAAGTCTTACTTTATGGCTGTGAAACATGGCCGATGAAAGTTGAAGATATTCGTCGGTTATTAGTTTTCGATCATAGGTGTCTTCGAAACATTGCTCGTATATCGTGGGACACCCGAGTGAGTAACGCTAGATAAGAATGGTAGATCAATAGATGAAGTGCTGAAACTTCATCAGTTGAGATGGTTGGGACATGTGATGCGTATGCCCAACCACCGATTGCCTCGTCGAGCTTTGTTTTATAGTGTAGGAATAGGTTGGAAGAAAGTTAGGGGCGGCCAAACCAAAACATGGCACAAGTCCATGAAGACATTGACGAGTGGACTGAGCCATGTCGGTAATTGTCGACTACCTGGTTGGGGTCCGTGAGATGATAATAATCGATGGTTAGAGACCTTGAATGACATGGCTCAAAATCGTTCGCAATGGCGCCAGTGCATTTATTCTTTGTGTTCTCTCAAATCTTAATCTTCTGAATTCTTCAACACCTCCAGTTTTGACTTTCTAAACTTTTCCCACTGAATCATACTTCGTGAATAATATCTTTGTAATCCTAACCTCTCCGATTACTTCTAATACCTTTACTACCTCTTCTAATATTGGATTTGAATTGACAATTACATCTCTGTGCTGATTCGGTGGTATGGCAACATGAACTGATGTACATGCGTACGTACAAAGTTCTACGTTGCATCTGACTTACTGACTGTAGCTTGTACTATTACCGACGATTTTGATTGGTTGTTGTTGTTGACCTTAAACCTGTTTATTGTTTGCACTTTTATCTTGATTGTATCCCTCCCCCACTTATTGATCTGTTTCTTGATTCTATTTCTTATCCAGCTGTTGAATAATAATAATAATAATAATAATAATAATAATAATAATAATACTCATTATTATGATAAATTAATTTAATTTTTAGATATATGAAATATTTATATCCATATGAATGTGAAACACTTGGTTTAAGTTCACCAAATGAATTACAAGCTGCAATCGATGGTAATCGACGTGAAGCTAGACGTAGTTCTTATACATTTGATTATCCAATGATGAATGCACCGAATACATCACGTTCTACTTCACCAGCCAGTGTAACCACAGCTGAAGCAGTCACCACCATCACAACAACAGCAACAACGATGAACACAACGACGACAAACCACCAACAAACACCAACACTAACAACCAATATTACTATTCCAGCTAACATAATGACACCGACGACGACTACTACTAATACCAGTACATCGTCATTGTCCAGTTCTTTTATCTATCCAAATGGTTTAGGCTTTCCTTATGAAATCAATTCCGATATGAATCAATTATTAGCAAATATTGCTGGAGATTCAACTAACACCACCACAACAACAACCGCCACAACAACGCCATTTTGTACAAATCATTTAAATTTCACAACACCATTTGCACAATTCAATCCATTTCTTACCATTCCAACTGGATGCTCTTCTACGGCATTGGAAAACAATGCATTCGGATTACAACCACCAATCACTGCTATGATGACATCCACTACCACCACCACGTCGTCGTTATCAACAGCAACCACTGTATTGTCGAATCCAATGAATTTCTTCCCCGCACATTTGTTACCATCTATGATAGCAGCTAGTCATCCAAATTTCTCTATCATTGGTGGTGGATCACATTTTCAAGGTTTCAATACAGCATCATTGAATCATTCCGATGATGTATGCATTCCATCAGCATCGGCATCGGCATCCTCTTCATCGTCGTCATCGACGTCGTCTATGATACAACAGCCTGGTTTATCAGTAAATAATAATAATAATAATAATTTCACTGATCCTAATAATGCAATGGCAGCAGCTGTCGCCGCAGCAACATTATTCAGTGCAGGATTTCCAACATTACCTGGAGGGTTTACAGCTACGCATACGCCAACAACACCACCGCCAGTACCGATGTCGCTGCCGTTTCCGCCGTCGCTGACGCCGTCATTACAATCGCCAGTATCAATACCAGTAATATTACCGCCAACAGCAACATCACCAACATCCACAGTAGTAACAACGCTGAATAATAATTCATATCTTGTAAATAATACTACATTAATGATGAATCAATCTGATGAATATGTGAAATTTCCTTTATTCAATAGTATACGTCAACAAATGAATCATTCAAATTCTACTACTACTGATGGTGGATTAAATGATAGTGGATTAAGATCGAAGGTGAGTAATAAGTACATAGATTATATGGTAATAGTATCTGGAGTAGTGGCAGTAGTAGTCGGAGTGTTAGTTGTCGGTGTAGTAGTAGTAGTAATAGTAGTAGTCGGAGTAGTAGTAGTAGTAGTAGTCGGAGTAGTAGTAGTCGGAGTAGTAGTAGTAGTAGTAGTAGTAGTAGTAATAGTCAGAGTAGTAGTAGTAGTAGTCGGAGTGTTAGTTGTCGGAGTAGTAGTAGTAGTAGTAGTAGTAGTCGGAGTAGTAGTAGTAGTAGTAGTAGTAGTCGGAGTAGTAGTAGTAGTAGTAGTCGGAGTAGTAGTAGTAGTAGTAGTAGTAGTAGTAGTAGTAGTAGTAGTAGTAGTAATAGTCAGAGTAGTAGTAGTAGTAGTAGTAGTAGTAGTAGTAGTAGTAGTAGTAGTAGTAGTAGTAGTAGTAGTAGTAGTAGTAGTAGTAGTAGTAGTAGTCGGAGTGGTAGTAGTGTGAGTAGTAGTAGTAGTAGTAGTAATAGTAGTAGTCGGAGTAGTAGTAGTAGTAGTAGTAGTAGTCGGAGTAGTAGTAGTAGTAGTAGTCGGAGTAGTAGTAGTAGTAGTAGTAGTAGTAGTAGTAATAGTCAGAGTAGTAGTAGTAGTAGTCGGAGTGTTAGTTGTCGGAGTAGTAGTAGTAGTAGTAGTAGTAGTAGTAGTAGTAGTAGTAGTAGTAGTAGTATTAGTAGTAGTCGGAGTGGTAGTAGTGTGAGTAGTAGTTGTAGTAGTAGTATTAGTAGTAGTCGGAGTGGTAGTAGTGTGAGTAGTAGTTGTAGAAGTAGTAATAGTAGTAGTCGGAGTAGTAGTAGTAGTAGTCGGAGTAGTAGTAGTAGTAGTAGTCGGAGTAGTAGTAGTCGGAGTAGTAGTAGTAGTAGTAGTAGTAGTAGTAGTAATAGTCAGAGTAGTAGTAGTAGTAGTCGGAGTGTTAGTTGTCGGAGTAGTAGTAGTAGTAGTAGTAGTAGTAGTAGTAGTAGTAGTAGTATTAGTAGTAGTCGGAGTGGTAGTAGTGTGAGTAGTAGTAGTAGTAGTAGTAGTAATAGTCAGAGTAGTAGTAGCAGTAGTCGGAGTGTTAGTTGTCGGAGTAGTAGTAGTATGTTGATTATCGTATGTAAGTATCAACCGAAGAAATGAAATGTCATATAGTGATTTTTCTAATTTACGTTTTAAACATGAACATAATCATGGTGTATAGAATGGCTTGGACATGTGTTATGTATACCGATCCATTGACTGCATCGATGAGTGAGTGATGTTGTCTGATATAGGAGTAGGTTAGAAGGTAGCTATGGATGGCCAAACTAAAAACATGTTACAAATTCATGAAGTCATTAACAACTAAGCTGAGACATGTAAATATGTAAACGTGTAAACTTTTTCTCTTTTTAAATTTATTTTATTGGATTATACTTCTCGAATGATATCGTCAAACCCTTATCTTTTCCATTACTGCCAATCCTGCTACTACTACCTCAACTACTGTGGGATTCGGACTAACGACTTCATCTTTGAACTGATGTATGTACTTTTGAAGTTCTACATTGTAACTGACTGACTGACTGAGGACTTCTCAACGATGAGCATTTACGATATGCATGGGATCGAATGAACAATTTTCAAATCTCTTTCAGACTACTGGATAAAATTGATTAGATAACTGTTAGAAACCAGGAAGCACTGGACGGCTGTTTCATCCCAGTATGGGACTCGTCAGTAATGCGCTTCAGTGACTCCCACACCCCGAAATCGAACTCACGACTTTCAGTCTTGTGCGCGAACGCTTAATCTGTCAACCACTGAGCTGGTATCTAAAGTATCAAGCAACTTCACCCATTGCCTTCGGTGGTTATTGCCTTCACAGAACAGGGTTGAAATATACTGGTTACAGATTATCACCAGAATCTCGAGAATTTCTTGACGAATCTAGTCACCACTGGGTACATTTTACGATATTTTCGATTAGAGTTATGGGGATCCTTGTTCATTCATCGAAATCATGAATCGATCATTTTTAGACCAATATTAGAAGACTAGAATCACTAGATGGCCGTTTTGTCCTAGTATGGAGCTCACTATCAGTATGCATCCATACTGTACGCTTACGGGAATCAATTCATGATTTCAATGATTGAACAAGAATCTTCATAACTCTATAATGAATTATGTCGTATACAAATAAAGATATTATTTGAAATCATCAATCAATCATTGTTAGACCACCATTAGAAGAAACCTGGAAGCACTGAAAGACGGCCGTTACGTCCTGGTATGGGACTCATCGGCAGTGCACATCTACGACTCTTGCACCTCATAGGATTCGAACCCAGGACCTTCGGTATTGTGCGCAAACTTCTGGATCACTCATCCGGCATCCAGCAGTGTTAATGTCTAATTCTGATTGATCTAGGGATTTTGCGCGAACTCCATTGGTCACTTCTTCTCACTAGAGGTCACGCAAAATCCCTAGATCAATCAGAGCTGGACATTAAAACCGCTGGATGTCGGCCCAATGGTTCATAGGTTAGGCGTTCGCGCACAATACTCAAGGTACAGGGTTCGACTCCTGCGAGATGCAGGAGTCGTGGATGTGCACTACCACTGATGAGTCCCATACCAGGACGAAACGGCCGTGTTTCAGTGCTTCCAGATTTCTTCTAATGATGGGGGTCTAGTAACAATGATTGATTGATGATTTCAAATGTGTGTCATTGACTAATCTTCATAACTTTAGCTGAAAAAAATATTATTGAATATTGATAATGTTTTTGTTTTTTAAAAACGATTTTTTTCAAATTCTGATTCTCTGTTTTTATTATTATTATTATTACTAATATTATTAGAATAAGTTAATTCAACATAACTTGGATAATGATGATGATGATGATGATTGTCAATTCACTACATCAAGTTTACCATTGAATTTAACTGCAAACGAAACGAATCTCATCAAATTAGATGAAGAAGGTATGTTCAACTATGTATTTTTGTGTGTGTGTGTGTGTGTGCATGTGTGCATGTGTGTGTTGTACATGATTGTACATTATCGTGGAATAATAATAGTAATAATATTAATTAAGAACTATGTAAGAATGTAAGAAGTAGGGGTAGATAGGTAGGTAGTTCAAGCTTCAATTGTTCGAATTATTGAAATGTAGAATCTAAAATGAGGTTTGGACTGACGAGTAACTAACTGTCTAGGTAGGTTAGATATGAGCTATTGCCCAGTTGAAATCCGAAACAAGTGATTTTGGTAAATAACGGTTCTAATGAATATGAATATAAATATACATCATTACCTAAACAAACATTACCTACCACTTAGTTATTACACCAATAATTGTTCAATCAAATCAAATCTACAACAGCAACAAATAAATGCTATTCTATCCCTCCTCGATAGATCAGATTCGTTCGACAGATAATATTTGATTGCTTTATAACACAGAGTGTTTTCAATTCTGGAAGAGTGCTTCAATTCACAATAAAGATGGACAATTCCTGTCAATGCAAGCAACCGACACAATCAAAAGAGGAACAAATCACTATGGTTGTCGTCATGACTAAGTATCAGCTTAAACAACATAAATGCAGTTCAAAACGAAACATAGAAACTCAGTGAAGGTAGAAGCAATAGAAACTATGATAATAAAATACAAATATTATCATCTCAAAATGGAATCGAACAGATTAACAAAATGTACAACTGAAGGAATCAATAAGGACAAATTACAAGTGTGTATACATGGAGGGATTTTCACAAACAAAACCTTCAAAAAATGGATCTTACACTTAATCCTCTGACGTATACAACTTGTTTCATTTGTGTTCTCGTCTAATCAATACAATTAAATAAGTCAAAGTTAAAGAAACATGGAAGAAAACTAGTGAATAGTTGGAGTAGTAGTGGTAGTAGTAGTAGTAGTAGTAGTAGTAGTAGTAGTAGTAATAGTAGTAGTAGTAGTAGTAGTAGTAGTAGTAGTAGTAGTAGTAGTAGTAGTAGTAGTAGTAGTAGTAGTGGGAGTAGTAGTATTAGTAGTTATCGGAGTAGTAGTAGTAGAATATAGGATGAGCAACCAGGCGGTGGTAACGTCTCAAGAGATACGAGAACGAATCTTCGAGGGCGCATAAGTTACATTAAAATTTTAGGTGCACCTTGTTGAAAAGTGCTAAATAATACAAAACTTGGGGCAGAAACTTGGAAAACTACTAAAGCCATCATCCAGAAGAAACAAGTATTTACTAAAAGTTGTCTACGCAAAATAATTCGGATTCGTTGGTCAGACATCATCGCCAACAACCTATTATGAGAGAGAACAACCTAGATTCCAGTGGTGGAAGAAATCAGGAAGAAGCGGTGAAAATGGATAGGACACACATAGAGGCGCGAAAGCCTAACCTCTGGATCGCTGTTTTAATGTCAAACTCTGATTGATCTAGGGATTTTGCGCGACCTAATCCATTTGCCTACACCCGACAGGGTTAAACTCCATTGGTCACGTCTTCTCAACTAGAACTCAAAGAATTACCTCACCAAGCTAGTCACTTGTGAGCACATGTTACGATATTTTCTGTTAGAGCTTTGGAGATTTGTGTTTTTACACATTTGAAATCATAAATCAATGGTTAGGCGTTCGCACACAATACCGAAGGTCCCGGGTTCGAATCCTGTGGGGTGCAGGAGTCATGGATGCGCACTGCTGATGAGTCCCATACCAGTGCTTCCAGGTTATCTAACAATGATTGTTTGATGATTTCAAATGCGTACAAAAAAAACACAAATCTCCAAAAACTCTAACTCTGAAAACTTTGAATTATACTAATTAAGTTGAGAAAACACATATATATATTACACATATAAACATTGAAGTTATTATCTAGATATAGGTAGGTATGTTATTATTAACTCATAGTTTCGAACATTTTGTTTATTCTTTCTTTCATAAATGATGACTATTGAACATTGAAAGAATTTGAATTTTTTTTTAACTTTTATCATTCATTTAAACAAAACTGACCAATTGAAATAATTTAACCAGTATTGTGTTTCTTTTGAAATTTTTTCCCTTTTCAAAAAAGGTTCCTTGTATTTAGATAATGATTGTAGATCTTCATTAATGTTGGTAGAACATGACAAAAAATTGAATCTTGACAATGACTCGTTTACATTGCATTCAAATGATCAACTTATTCAAAAAGATGGTGGTAAAAATAATCATTTATTGAATAGTTATCATCATCATTCTCAACATCCTCAACATCAACACCGTCGTCGTCAGCATCATCAACATCAACACCAGTATAAAGAAACGACAACTTCCGCCGCCTCCAATGATGATGATGGTGATGAGGCTGATCACGACGATCCTCATGATAATGATGCAGATGATTGTTCGACTAGTGTTCACAATGAACAACAACACATAGAATTAAGATGTCAATCGAATTCATCTGGAGATATGAATAAACGTGAACAAACTACTACTGCTACTAGTAGTAGTACTAGTAGTAACACGACTACTACTACTACTAATAGTAATAATAATAACAGATTACCACAGGCAAATTTCACTTTTGAAAATGATGATCCCAGCATTAAAACAGCTGCACAGGTTTGTTTATTTTTTATTGAATCAATGATAATTAGTTAATATTTTTGAGATCAGTGTTTGTAACACATTTGAAATCATGAATTAATCATTGTTAGATTGTGGTGCGAGCTACTTATAAGTAGTATATGACTCCAGTGTCAACGTAATGTCTGGTGGCAGCAGAAGATGGGGAAAGATCAAGAAAGGAAGAAGAGTTAGAACACAATGGAATTTGTGTATGAAACGCATGAATGGATTGATGTTTTGCAACAGGAACAGCAGTCCAGTTCGATATGATGAACTGATATTTTGCAAATGAACGATTTAAGATATGGTTTTCCGATTTTACTGAGTAACTCTGTACAATCCGGTTGCCCAACCTGTGTTCACGTTCACTACAAGATGACCGCCATTAGAAAGCTGTAAGCATTGAAAGACGGTTGTTTCGCTCTGGTAATAGGACTCACATCAGTAGTGCACGTATCCACGACTCATGCAACTTGAATCTTACAGGTTCTAAAAATGACTGCTTCATGATTTTATTGTGTAAAAACAATGATCTCTTTAATTCTGATTGAAAAATATCGTACAATGTAGTGACTAGCTTCGTGAAGAAATTCTCAGAGTTTTAGTGAGGAGACGTGACCAGTGGAGTTCAACCCTGTTCTGTGTAGGCAGTAACTACTGAAGACAAATGGATAAGGTAGCACAAAATCCCTAGATTTATTAAAAGTTAGCCATTAAACTACTGGATACCGGTATAATGCATGCTAAAATACAAATATTAACATCACAAAAGGGAATGGAACAGACTAACAAAATGTACAACTGAATGAATCAATAAGGACAAATTAAAAATGTATGCATGGAAGGACTTTTTTCACAAACAAAGTCTTCAAAAAACGGATCTTACAGATTACTTTTCAACAGTACACATTCCCTAGGAGCTTGATAACCTTCTGAATTCCTCATAATCTCTACCTTTCTCCTCCTAAATTTATCTCACTGAATTATACTTCTCGAATCATATCTTCTCTCCATAATCTTCTCCATTACTGCTAATACTTCTATTGTCGCTATCACTCTTGGATTTGAACTGACAGTTGCACCTCTGTGCTGATCTGGTATGACTGTAGTGCCTCCACATAAACTTGAGTTCGCTCATATTTAATTTGATTACGCCTTTCGATTAACTTATGTAACCAAGCTATTTGTATAGCAACAACTCATATGTATCATTGGTATTTTTTATTATCTGGTTTGTATGAGCTTATACGACTGAGTATTGTTTACGCCTACGCGCTTATTCATCCTTTTCGATTTAATGTTAATTTCTTAATTTCTCCATGAACTCACATGATTTGTATCGCTTGCTTTTGACCCTGTCAATCATTCGTCGCTTTTATTCATGTGTGTGTACGCCTATTTCGCTTGTCATATGTCTGTCTTATTTTTGGTCTGACTATATATTCTTAGTCATATTCTATTACTTTGAGTTGGCTCTTTGCCTTCTCCAACGCGATTCGCCTATCCATTCGCTTCCTTCGTTTTATTCACTGCTTCTCCGCTTCGCTTTGTGGTGTGTCCCGAATAAACGTATTCATTACTACGAATTCATCTTCTGATTTATAAACCGTCAGATGCTACTTAGTGACGATCGTCTGGACGAGTTAATTACCAAGCTTAAGAACACGCAGTAGACAGACACACTACATGACAACCTGAACTGATGTACTTACGTACGAAGTTCTGCTTTGTATCTGTCTGTCTGTCTGTCTGTGCTAGGAGCTTGAACATGGCAATGAGGATAACGAATCTGACTTCTTCTAACGTTCAGTTAAAAATAATACTATATTTAGATATATATATCTCATTTCTAATAACTATGATTACATGTAATCATCATCATGTTAATTGTATTTTCCTTTTTATTCCAGGTGGCATGTCAACAATTATGGGCTGCTGCGGCTGCTGCCGCCGCTGGTCTACAACATTGTAGTCATCAAATAAAAACATCGGAAAAAAACACCTATGGAATGTTAACAGGAAATTTCAATGGACTATGCAAATCGAATCATGCATCTTCACAACAAATTGAAAGTTCCAACAGTATTCCTGCTGCTAGCACTACTACTACTACAACTACTACAACTACTCCAACTAGTACTCAAACTACTACTACTATTCATAATAATATCAGTAGTAATAACAAACAAACATCACATTCAACATATTCCAAATCCTTAACATCATCAACATCAGGCAAAAAAACTCATTCACGTACACCAAGTCATTTAGATACACCAAATGCTAAAATCCCAAAATTATCATTCATGAACAACAACACTAGTGGAATTGGTGCGCATGAATCCAATGGAAAACATTGTGGAACAAATTTATCAAAAAAATTATCTGATTTACGTAAACAAAATGAAGCTATTTCTATGTCAGCTAATTTTCATTTTAATAATAATACTACGAATACTACTAATAATAGTAGTGTATCAGTAGGTGCAAATAATAATCATTTATCAGCTGCTCAATTATCAATGGTAACACAGAATTTTCGAATTCAAACACAACCTGGTAAGTTTTTAATGAAAAGTAATTTATGATTGATTGATTTATGATGTCAATGATTATAGTTTTAATTACTATTGCTGATAGAAATTGATGGCGTTTGTTTTTTAAACATGAATGACAAACCAATGGTTTGTCGAATTTATTTCAAGACAATATTAAGTAATCATTAATAAAAACTTTGTTTTATTGTTAGACCAGCAATAGAAAATTGTAAGCACTGGATAGCCGCATCGTTCTGGTATGTTTTTGATCAGCATGACTCATGCACCTAGCAGGATTCGGACCCCGGGCTTGTACGCCAAACCTCTGGAACATTAGGCCGGTATCCAGCAGTGTTCATGTCTAACTCTGATCAATCTAGGAATTTTGGGCAACCTCATCCATTTGTGGTCGGTAGTTACTGGAAGCGATGATTGATGATTTCAAATGTGTAAAAAAAAACGCAAACCTCCAAAACTCTGCCCCATAATATCGTAACATGTGCTCACTAGGGACTAGCTTCGTGAGGAAATTCTCGGAGTTCTAGTTGAGAAGATGTGACCAGTGGAGTTCAACCCTGTCTGGTGTATGCGTAGATGAGGTCGCGCGAAATCCCTAGATCAATCAGAGTTTTAGACATTAACACCATTGGATGCTGGCTCAGTTGTCCGATGGTTAGGCCTTCGCGCACAACACCGAAGGTCCTGTGTTCTAATCGTGCGTGATGCAGGATTCGTGGATGATCACTGCTGATCAATCCCCTACCAGGACGAAACGGCCGTCCAGTGCATCCAGGTTTCTAACTGTGGTCCAACAATGATGATGATTTCAAGTGTGTAAAAACACAAGCCTCCAAAACTCTGCCCCCAAAAAAGAAACTTTGTTCCACTGTTAGACCACCAATACAAAACTTGAAGCACTGGATAGCGGCTTCGTTCTCCTGTGGTTCTCATCAGTAGCACGTATTCACTACTCCTGCACCTCGCAGGATTCGAACCCAGGACCTTCGGTCTTGTATGCCTAACCTCTGGACCACTAGGCTGTCACCCAACAGTGTTAATGTTTAACTCTGATCAGTCTAGAGATTTTGGGCAACCTCACCCATTTGTCTTCGCTGGTTACTGCCTAAACCTGACGGGGTTGAACTTCATTGGTCATGTTTTCTCATCCGAACACAGAGAATTTCTTCACGAAGCTATTCACCAATGAGTGCATTTTTAATTAGTACACATTTCGTTGGATAAAATTCAGTCAATACTAAGACTGAGAAGGAGATCTTATCAAGTGTTAAAAACTCTACTGCCATTACCACGGAAAAGTCTTCAACAGAGTGTTTTTGAACTGAATGAAAGATTCACTCGATACCCAACTTCCAGATCAGCAGGGTAGATTCCGTAAATATCGATGTAAAGCAAAGCAATGACAGCATTTCTACAAATGAAGAACATTTTCAATTCAAAACAACAGTCAACCAACACAAAAAAATCACAGAATTTTCAATGCGAACGTTAAAACCATTCTAATGTAGGCAGCGGAAAGTTGGCGAATCGCGAAAACCATCATCCAAGTGTTTATTAACAGTTATCTGAGAATCCATAAGCCAAACACCATCAGCAAAAAACTACTGTGCCAGAGAACAAACCAGATTCCAGAGGAGGAGGAAGAAATTTATAACAAGCCACTGGAGATGAATAAAACACCTATTGAGGAAAGCACCCCCAATTGAGGTCACAAGACAAGCCCACACTTGTAATCTTCAAGGTGAAAGGCGAACAGAAAGACCAAAGAACACAACTTTGAGAATCGGAGAAATATATGAAAAGAATGCATAGCGATTGGATAGAACTAGAAAGAAGAGTGATGGATAGAGTTGGTTGCAGAACGCTGATCGTAGCTTATGCTAAATGAAAGTTAACAGACGTAAGAGATGAACAGACTCTTAGACTTAAACAAAGATGATATTGATTACCAGTTAATCGTTATTCAGCGTATACTATTTAACGGATTAGACCATTTAATAATCAATAATTAACTCACTAAAACCGAAATATTCACATCTCAATAAAATTATTTGATTTGTTGCATCGAATAACTACGAATTCACTATTCAATATCTCAGATTATTGAAGTATATTTAAACATAGCACACAAAAAAGCATTGTTTCAAAGAAGTTGAATTTTGAACAAAAACAGAATCCAAGATGAGTTCATTTCAATCTTAATGAGACTAATCAGTCGAATTCATCATTATCCAAATGTTGATTTCAACATCTGAAATCGAAACTATAGTTAGCGATCGATCAATGTATAGGGTGTTTTGAAGCAGACGATACTAAGTTTAAATGTCAATGTGAATATTAACAGTGGGTTGCTGACAAGGCTAAAATGAAACAAAATGTCTTTCATAAATTCCGGCGATGGCTAAATCTGTCTTTTCTATAAAAAAGCAACCTTGTGTGACCTTCATGAGATGCCCATACATCAGAAAAGGTTGATTGAAATTTAGCAATGAGATAATTTGAATCGTTACTACTCCGACTATTACTACTACTCCGACTACTACTACTACTACTCCGACTACTACTACTACTACTACTACTACTACTACTACTACTACTACTACTGTGGTGTGAGCTACTTATAAGTAGTATATGACGCGAGTGTAAACGTAATGTCTGGCAGCAGAAGATGAGGGAAGATCAAGAAAGGAAGAGTGGGAACACAATGGAATTTGTATGAAACGCATGAATAAGTGAAATGTCAGACAATGGATTGATGATTTGTAAATTAACCGTTTACGATATGGTTTTCCTATTTTACCAATTAACTCTGTAATTTGCGATAAATACAGTTTGGTTGTCCTCACCTGTGTTCTCCTTCACTACACTACTACTACTCAGACTACTCCGACTACTACCGCTACTACTACTCCGACTACTACTACTACTACTACTACTACTACTACTACTACTACTACTACTACTACTACTACTACTACTACTACTACTACTACTACTACTACTACTACTACTACTACTACTACTACTACTACTACTACTACTACTACTACTACTACTACTACTACTACTACTACTACTACTACTACTACTACTACTACTACTACTACTGTAGTGAACTAGAACACAGGTGAGGGCAACCGAATTGTATTTAACGAAAATTACAGAGTTACTCAGTAAAACTGGAAAACCATATCGTAAATTGTTCATTTGCAAAACATCAGTCCATCCTATGGAACTGGACTGTTCCTGTTGCAAAACATCAATCCATTGTCACTCACTATTCATGCGTTTCATACAAATTCCATTGTGTTCTAACTCTTCCTTTCTTAATCTTCTCCCATCTTCTGTTGCCAGACATTACATTGACACTCACGTCATATACTGCTTATAAGTAGCTCGCACCACACTACTACAACTATTTCCAATAATAATAATAATAATTATTATAACAATCATAATAACGATTTAAATTTAAATGATCAAAATAGAAGCAACATGATTATTCTACTTTTTTAACATAAGTATTTATGACCTTCTATATCTTTTTTTTTGAAGAAAACTAAACAATAAATTTAGCCTTTCGAATAATTTGTTTCAATCAAATAAACAAAAGAAAATCATTTAGAGAAAAAAAATTGTCACCTTTTTCTGCAATTTGCATTAGTCAAAGTTTTATTTTAGGTCAAGTTAATAATATTGATAATAAGGAATTTTTATTTTTGTTTTAATACTTTATAAAAATTAAATTTTCAAATCAACCTCTACAAAAATTAACCTTAACTCCATTTTTGTACATTTTGTTGTACAGTTAAACAAACTAAGTATATTCTCGTTTATTCAGTAAATATGCATGCATAAACTACGCATTAATACAATCGTGCACACACACACACACACACGCACATTGTAGTACGTTGTAAATAAATAAATATAATAAATATGCTTATAAATTATTCGAACAAATGACAAACTTTTTTTTTCTTTTGTCGTTATTGTCCTTCTTGTTCAATGTTCAATGTTCAATATTCAATATTCAATTAACCTCTGAGGCTATTTTTTTAAAAAAAACAATATATTAAGTATCGTTTTCTTGTAATCTAGTGTTTTTTTTTCTTAAGGTAAAAGAGAAAAAATTACAAAAAAAAAAACAAACTAACATTTTAAATAAATGTAAACAACTGTTTTTTTTTATTTTAAAAGTAAAAATTAAGAAATTGAATACAACAACAACAAAATAAATGGCATACTTTATGACTATTATTATTATTATTATTTGTTTAAATCGGAAACCACCCGAAAGTATTGTGTTGTACTTTCGAGGTTTATGGTTGATATATCTATCTATCTATCTATCTATCTATCTATCTATCTATCTATCTATCTATCTATCTATCTATCTATCTATCTATCTATCTATAGATATATATATATATATACAGATATATATATATCCTAAAAACCATAATGATAATAATCCTTGTAATTGAAACAACAGTCAACTTTGTTATGTCCTTCTTCTTTTGCTTATTCTATTACTATCAGTATATCGGTCACATACATACATGGGTGTACGTATGTGACCGACAAAAACACTAGAACGAAACATCAATAAAGGGTCGCTTTATATATACATATAGATAAATAGATAGATAGATATATCATGAAAATAAAACTTACTTATTTGTATTATATATAGACATATATATATATATAAATATATGGACGCGCGCGCGCGAAATTTGCATATAGGTAGGTAGGTGATAATGATTATGTGAACATGAAATTAAAACACGAAAAAAAATACATAAAAAAAATTGTACATTGAATCGATTAGTTGTGTAAATATATATGTATTTGTTTTTTGATTGATAGTGTTGTACACAAAGAACTTGTAATTTTTATATTGATATATATATATATATATATATCAGTAGTATAATAGTGACATTTTATGTTTTATGTTGATGATAAACAGCTGATTCATAACATTATTATTGATGTGATAAATTTTTTTTTCCTAGCTTCTGATATTGAACATGTAAAATAGTGAAAAATATTAACAAGAGAGAGGAAACAGAAATTCAAAATTAAAGTATCAGTAATTTAGTAAAATACTGCTACTATCACTACTACTACTACTTATAGTAAATAGTAGTTAAAAATCTACAATTTTCGGGGTAAAAAAGATTAATTTCACTATTGAACAATCAAAGAGATGCGTTACATTTTATTTTTTTTTAGTGGTGGTCATTCTTCACTCTCTCACACACACACACTCTCTCAATTTCTTAATGGCTATTAATTTACAACAAATCTTCACAATTGAACAAGTATCATGTTTTTTCGTTTAAATGTAGATGTTGTTGTTATTGATACTGATTGATTTATAAGTATGAAACAAATCATGCATTGAACATGTTCATTTGTTTTAAAACAAAAAAACATTATTTTTAAACGAAATAATAATCATGTTTTTCAAATTTATTATTATTATTAATTATGTATGTTATATTACAACATTTAGTGAACAAAAATAAGGAAAATAAATTTGTGTTAACATATTTAAACAAAGAAAATGAATATGAGCAAAAAATTAATTATCACAAATTATTATTATGTATAATAACTGTTAAAAATAAATTGAGTTATTAATGAACTAGTATACTTTCATTTAATTAAGTAGTTTGTTTTAGTTAGTTAAAAAAACATTTTTCGTTGAACTATTGATAATTGAACATTGTTGATATTTATTAGTAGGATAGAAAAACAAAGTGGAAAATAAAAGCGCGGGAAAATCAAACGCATAAATATAAAGCACATACACACACATACACAGAAAAGACAATTTTTATAAACACAAAATTAATCAGTCACTGAAAAAATAAGAAGACAATTTCCCAGAAAAAAGGAATTTTTACCACAAAAAAATAATCACTTATATTTATGTTTGCTTAAATAAAATATTGTTGATTGTTAAAATTTATGATAAAAATGTACTGCGCTTAAACATGTGTAAATAAATTATATTTGTTTGTTAAGGAAAAAATATTAAAATAAGTAAGAGGAACATGACGATTAATAATTGAATTGACATAAACAACGAAAAACTACATGAAACTAATTGAAGAAGAATGTATGCAATATACTGGTAGACTATTTGATTTATTTCAATTGGTTAGTTGGACAGGAATATTGAAATTTTAGGGCAGAGTTTTGGAGGTTTGCGTTTTTTCCCCTTTTTTTTACACATTTGAAATCATCAATCAGTCATTGTTAGACCACCATTCGAAGAAACCTGGAAGCACTGAAAGACGGCCGTTTCGTCCTGGTATGGGATTACTCATCAGTGGCAGCGCGCATCCACGACTCCTGCTCCTCGCAGGATTTGAACCCGGGACCTTACCATCGGACCACTGGGCCGGCATCCAATGGTGCTAATGTCTAACTCTGATTGATATAGGGATTTTGCGCGACCTCATCCATTTGTCTTTTGTAGTAGTTACTGCCTACACCCGACAGGGTTGAACTCCATTGGTCACGTCTTCTCGACTGGAACTCCGAGAATTTCCTCACGAGGCTATTCACTAGTGAGCACTGTTAAGATATTTTTGCGCAGAGTTTTGGAGGTTCGCGTTTTTTTTATACATTTGAAATCTTCAATCGATCAATGTTAGACCACCACTAGAAACCTGGAAGCACTGAACGGCCGTTTCCTCCTGTTATAGGACTCATCAGCAGTGCGCATCCACGACTCCTGCTCCTCGCAGGCGAACGCCTTACCATTGAAATTGTTTGTGGATATGTTAAATTCAAGTGGAAAACTGTTCAATTATACTTTGGTTTTCATCATACTCTAAATATATAAATGTTGGTATAAGATTTAATGAATTTGTGAATGGGATGGGATACTACATAAACTGGACCAGGTGATTTTATGAGGACACCACTCCTTGACTATTTAACCAGCAGGTCTTATTCACATCATTCGATCCAGTCCCATGGTAGCCCATGACCAACCGTAGGTTAACACGATATTCTTTCCACCAGGATCCTGATGCTCAAGTGTACCGCTGATTTGGAGTCAAGTTTTTCCAACTCTTCTAGATAGATAGATACTTCGTACCTATAACCTGGTTTGAGCCCCACTTTTAATCCTCTTAACTTCTTCGAAAACATCCTGATCATGAAAATGTAGTGAGTATCAGCAGGACATTTGTGGTCAAATTATTTTTCTTAAACCCTGTTAATTACGTATCTATGATTTGTCTAGTTATAATTACAATTTCAATGTTCATTTGAACTAGAAACAAAAGACCATATAACAGTTGATTTGTCTAGTTTTTGACACAATTTATAACAGAAGATTTGTAGTACATCTCAAATGACTAACAATCTTTATTGTTGGTTAAGTAATTAATTACCTTACTCAACCTTTGCTAGTATTCAAATAACATGATTCAATTTGTTTTACAAAAACATTTTGCCTACTTAATAAATATTCAATAGTATATATTTTATAACTTAATTTTTAGGTGCTCCAATGGGTCTACCACAAAATGCTATGGTTGTTACTATGGAAATGGGAAATCTATTATATCAAGGTGTATTATTTGGACAATTAAAACGATAACTTTGTGATAGACATTGTAGAATTCATCTCCCTGTTTTCTTCTACATTTCTTTTTATGATTTTTTCCTTGTTTGAATCTCCTCCTCTCTTCTATTCCCCCCCTAAGCTCGATCAACAAACACATCAATACATGGAACTTACTATCTTATCAGTTTTCTAATTATATAATATAATTTTGTCTTATCTTACATGCATTTGACATAGGCTAGCTGTATTATTATTATTATTGTTATTTAATTATTTTTTCTAGCTAGTTTAATATTGCCCATTGTTGTACATACATACATACGTACATAAATTAATCTATCTATCAATATACATAAGTTTATATATATATTTAGTTATATAAAAAGTTAATTTTTTGCTTAAAAAACAAACAGGAAGTTAAAGATTTGTGGTGGGTATGGGTTAACTCGTTCTATGACCGGTGTCAGGCAAGATTGCACACTCTCACCCTTTCTTTTTCAGTCAGTCAGATGCAACGTAGAACTTCGTACATAAGTACATCACAGTTCATGTCGCCATACCACATCAGCACAGAGAAGTAATCGTCAATTCAAATCCAATAGTAGAAGAGGTAGTAAGGGAATTAGAAATAATCGGAGAGGTTAGGATTAGAAGATACTACTCAAGAAGTATGATTCAGTGAGAAAAGTTTAGAGAGTCGAAACTAGAGGGGTTGAAGAATCCAGAAGATTAGCATTTGAGAGAACACAGAGAATAAATGCACCGGCGCCATTGCGAACGATTCTGAGCCATGTCATTCAAGGTCTCTAACCATCGATTATTATCATCTCGCGGACCCCAACCAGGTAGTCGACAATTACCGACATGGCTCAGTCCACTAGTCAATGACTTCATGGATTTCTGCCATGTTTTGGTTTGGCCGCCCCTAACTTTCTTCCAACCCATTCCCACACTACAAAACAAGGCTCGACGAGGCAGCCGGTGGTTGGGCATACGCAACACATGTCCCAACCACCTCAACTGGTGAAGTTTCAATACTTCATCGATTGATCTGCCATTCTTACCTAGCACCCGATTCCTAATAACAGCGTTGCTCACTCGGGTGTCCCACGATATACGAGCAATGCTTCGAAGACACCTATGATCGAAAACCAGTAACCTACGAATATCTTCTACTCTCACTGGCCATGTTTCACAGCCATAAAGTAAGACGGAGCGAACTACTGCGCAGTGCACTCGTCCTTTGGTCAGCAAACGGATATCTCGCCTACGCCATAAGTGACGCAGGTTCGCAAAAGCCAATCGAGCCTTCTGTATCCGAGCTGAGATTTCGTCAGTCACCAGGCCATCGGCACTGATGAGACTCCCAAGATAAGTGAAGCGGTCTACACGTTCAACCACTTCACTCCCTATCACTAGTTCAGGTGCCAATGCAACCCAATCTTGAAGCAACATTTTGCATTTCGAGGGGGAAAACCGCATCCCGAACATGCTTGCATTGTTGCTTAGGGTAATCAGAAGACTCTGCATTTTGTCAGCGTCTTCACCAAGTAGGACAATGTCATCGGCATATTCTTAGTCAATAAGCGAGCCACCTGGAAGAAGGTCTACTCCTGAAAATTCAGACGAGTATAATGTTATGTCTAGGAGCATGTCTATGATAAAATTAAACAAGAATGGAGAAAGTGGACATCCCTGACGGACACCACTTGATGTAGAGAATTCAGATGACAGTTTGCCATATGCTCTCACCCGACCAGTGGTGTTCGAGTAAAGAGCTTGTATAAGGTTAATGTACTTCTGTGGTACACCTTTCAATGACAGACACTGCCACAGAACCTCACGATCAACAGAGTCAAATGCCGCCTTAAGGTCTAGGAAAACAACTATTGTAGGACGCCTAAATGTGTGTCTATGTTCCAGGACCTGTCTGAGTGTGAAGACGTGGTCTATACAGCCACGTCCAGGTCGAAAACCAGCCTGGTTTTCTCGAGTCTGCTGTTCACGAGCTTTCGTTAAGCGTCGAAGTATTATTGAGGCCAATATTTTAGATACTATATTAGTTAGACTTATTCCTCTGTGATTGTCACAAGAAGACTTTTGTCCTTTCTTATAGATTGGGACAATCAAGGATTGAGACCAGTCGGATGGGATTACGTCCAGTTCCCAGATTTTACCTAAGATCTCAGTCAATCTAGCTGCTAAAACTGGACCACCATCCCTGAATATCTCAGGGGTCAGTCTATCAGGACCTGCAGCTCGTCCTCGTTTCAGATTTCCTAACGCTTTCTCAACGTCATAAAGACTAGGGGGACTTACGTCAATTTGCCATTCAGGATGACTGGAGATCGTGGGTAACCGAAGAGTGGCTCGTGGCCAGTTGAACTGATCCCTAAAGTGTTCTGCCCATCGATCCAGTCTCCTGGATTGAGAATGGATAATAAGACCATCCTTTTCCGAGATAGTCTCACTCACATTCGGGTTCCTAATACCGGTTTCTTTGATAAGGCGGAAAAGTTGTCTACTGTTGCCTATCGCCGCTGCCTTTTCCATCGCTTTTGCTTTCGCCACCCACCACTGTTCGCGGTCGTTACGCAGACTTTTTATAAGTCTGCGCCTAAGCTGACTACGCTCTTCATCATGCTCAGAGTCAGGTGGGATGCGTTTTCGAGCATCCATCAGTTGGGTGGATGCGACTGAAATCCACGGCTTCATCCTAGCATTGTGGTTTACCTTGCTAGCAGATACCATTGCTGTTTCCACAGCCTTTTTGATATCATACCAACCTGCTTCTGGATGGGAATCGCTTGCATGGTTGCTTAACTCTCTTTCTAGTTCCTCCTGAAATATTTTCTTGGTTTGATTATCATTAAGTAAAACCCTAAGAGGCTTTCTTACGGTGTCTTTCCTACGTCCAGTAAGCCTTAAACAGATACGAGCTCGCACTAGAGCATGATCTGAATCCAAACATGTGCTCCAGAACGAGCGACAGTCCTCTATCGAACCCCTCCATCGGTGGCTGATGGCCATGTGATCTAGTTGAGTCCAACGTTGAGACGACTTTGGAGGTCGCCAGGTCAACAGATGCTTTTCCTTATGCCTAAAGTTGGTGTTCGCTAAGAATAGGCGGTTATCTGAGCACAGTTGCAACAGACGGTCACCATTGTCTGTTCTCTCAGTCGCTACACCATAACATCCACCAAGATGTCTTTCCTTTTCACCTAGTCTACCTACTTGAGCATTAAAGTCACCAGCCATTATTACTATGTCAGAGCGCTTAGCTTTTTGGAGGAGGTCCGAAAGCTTTCTGTAAAACTCATCTGTAACCTCGTCTGCACTGCAGTCAGTGGGGGCATAGGCAGATATGACGAAGAGGCAACGGCGAGTGTCCCTATCCTTACGAGTCCTTACTGTCCCGTTTAGTCGGACAGCGCACAAACGACTATCTACTGGGATCCAGTCTAGGAGAGATAATTCTGCCCTAGGACTCAACGCTATGCCTACGCCAGCAAGACCCCTGGAAGCAGCATCAGGGCTACCGGATACCCGAAGAGTAAATCGAGCTGCTTCTTCGTTTTGACAAGGTGGGATCAGGTTAATGACTTTACTAGGATCCTGTATGCGCGTTTCCGAGACGCAGCATACATCGATGGCACGAGTTTCTAAAGTCCTAGCTAATGATGCCTGTTGCCCTATTTGACACAATGTCCGTACATTAAAAGCTCCAACATTTAGTCTAGAACGGGGTTTCAAGAGACCAGGAACGACGATTCGTGATCTCGCTTCGTCTGCATTAGCGGTGCAGTGAGAAAAGGGAGTGTGAGTAGAGTTAGTTGTAGAGATAAAAGAGACATTAGGGGGTGTAGGAAGGATTTGATTTTGACCAATTTGGTCTCGCGTGCTGTTACGGGTATGAGGGCGGTTATCACTTCCCGGCTGCCCACACCGTGGAAGGTTGTTTCTTGACGAACCTGAAAAGGAAGATGGATTAGTGTTGGTGCGTGACCGCAGAGTCCAAGGGACAACTGCTTGAGGCCGGTCACGCACGGCCTTTTTATGAGAGGTATTTAGAGGATTAGCTCCGTTCTTAAAGGCCCTTAGTGGGCACCCTTACCCAGGGAGACGGAAATCCGTGAGTTAGGGGAGGTGTGACATTTTTAGGGCCGACCTTTTCTAACCCTTCCTTCCTTGTGAGAAGGCAGCATCGCTGCAGATGCTGGTTGTCCGAGGGAAACACCTTACTGCTGTCACACCCCTCTGCAGTCAGCAGTACGACTTCGCCCTCAGACCTTGGGTAGCTGCTTTTAGTCTCATCGTTCTCCAATCGACCAGCCTGGCATGGTAGGACCTGCAGGAACATATGTTCCAGCCAGTATAGCTCGGTTGGGTCATCACGATAGGCAAGCCCGACCACCACGTCAAGGTAGCAGCTTCGGTCGGGCCTTTCTTTTTCTCCTGGTCATCAATCGACTGGATTATGAAAACGTCGACATCTAGACGGAAGCACGGTATCCAATGGACAGTTAGGATGAAGATGGACGATATGGACTTCGCAGATGATCTGGCTCTTCTATCGCACACGCAAAAACAAATGCAAGATAAGACGATCAGTGTAGCAGCAGCCTCTGCAGCAGCAGTAGGTCTCAACATATATAAAGGAAAAAGCAAAATTCTCCGATCCAAGACAACATGCACCAACCAAATCACTCACTCTTGATGCAGATGCCTTGGAGGACGTTAACACCTTTACATATCTGGGCAGCATCATCGACAATCAAGGTGGATCCGATGCAGATGTGAGGGAGCGGATTGGCAAAACAAGGACTGCATTTCTACAATTGAAAAATATCTGCAACTCCAAACAACCAACCAACCAAAACCAAAATCAGGATTTTCAATACAAATGTCAAGACAGTTCTACTGTATGGAGCGGAAACTTCGAGAACTACGAAAGACATCATCCAGAAGATACAAGTGTTTATTAACAGTTGTCTACGCAAAATACTTCGGATTCGTTGGACAGACACCATTAGCAACAACGTACTGCGGGAGAGAACAAACCAGATTCGAGTGGACGAGGAAATCAGGAAGAAGCGGTGGAAGTGGATAGGACACACACTACGAAAAGTACCTAACTGAGTCACGAGACAAGCCCTCACATGGAACTCTCAAGGCAGAAGGAAAAGAGAAATACCAAGGAACACATTACGCCGAGAAATAGAGAACGATATGAGAGGAATGAACAAGAATTGGACAGAATTGGGAAGGGAAGCCCAGGACAGAGTTGACTGGCAAAAATTGGTGAGCGGCCTATGCTCCATTGGTGGGTAACAGGCGTAAGTATGTAAGTAATGACGGTCAGTAGTCGATTTACTATTTCAATTTCCTCCTGTATCACTCCTCTTGATACCTGTTACTAGATAAATCGCCTAACGGTGTATAAAACTTAATTCATAAGATGAATACGAAGCATTGATTAAAGGTTATTATCATTGTACCACAAAAAACGCATCACAAAATCACAAGAGTCGACAAGGTGAAAATGATATGCGATTACTGAAGAGCAAACAAGCGAGTGAGTGAATGAATAGGCTTAAAATGTACATAGATATATATAAATAGGAAAATGCATAAGTCATCGAATCATTTACGAGGCTAACATTAAAGTGAATTGAATGAATATGTGTGTAGGCGATAGGTGGTAATCGATGCTCAAGCCTAAACTCTCTCACACAAGCACAATGGTACAGATAAGTTCTCACAATACGAATGACTCAGTCTGTGTTCGGTTCGTCACCAAGTATGCTTGAAACTATGACGGGTTCACCTTAGTCGATAAACGCGAACGAAACAATGAATCAGCGTCCAGGTAGGCTACCCAGAATAGTTGACTAACGAAAAGTCTTGATATAACGTAGAAAGTATATTCTACAAACACCCAGCAAGCACAATACAATTAAGCACACAAATCTCGTTTATTTATACATCATAGAAACGTCCTTGGGACAGTCACAAAAATAGCACACTAAAATACACAGCAGCCACCAATCACAGCCAAGGATTTTCCTGGTGGGAAATGCAATCTCAAGGACAATTGATCAGCCCATGCTCGCAAACATGAAATCCAAAATTAAAGCATTCATCAAGCGAATTGTGGAGATCTAACGTCTCCAACAGTCTGTTAATTAAAAAGCCTTAATCAAATTAAAATGTGAACAAACTTAAATGTATGTGTAAGTACTACAGATTAAATGTGTCATTAGAAAAGTACAGTTTCCCTTTTTTTTATTGATCTAAATTCATGTTAAAACTTTGCTTATGAATAATAATGTTATTTATAAGTAATGCAAATTTGTACTATTCAAATCAAATTTCGACTGTAAGATCTTTGATATAAGAACTAAACTAGAACTTTGTACCAAGATAATGCAATGTACTCGTGTTAGTGATGTGTGTCTGTTGACCGAAAAAAAAATAGAAAGTATATATTGGAAAATATCTCTCATGTTTTATGAATATGAGATGTGAGCTACGAAAGTACAACATATCCAAAAGTTATAAGTATCGATTCGTTGAAGTATTGTTTGAGAGTATGATAGAATCATCAAGGGAATAATGTTGAGATTAAGGCACATAGTTTGTGGTAAAAACATGCAAGTCAACCTGTGGTGTGAGCTACTTATAAGTAGTATATGACGTGAGTGGAAACGTGATATCTGGCAGCAGAAGAAGATGGGGGAAGATCAAGAAAGGAAGAGTTAGAAATCAATGGAATTTGTATGAAACGCATGAATAGTGAGTGACAATGGATTGATGTTTTGCAACATGAACAGTCCAGTTCGATATGATGAACTGATATTTTGCAAATTAACGAACGATTTACGATATGGTTTTCCAATTTTACTGAGTAACTCTGTAATTTTCGTTAAATACAATTCGGTTGCCCCACCTGTGTTCTCCTTCACTATAAACCGACAAAGTTATAAATCTTGGTCAAATAAGTTGGTTGATACATGCACTTGATATACGCACTACCTATCTCAGTCAGTTAGTTACAACGTAGAATTTCGTACGTACGTACATAAGTTCAGGTTACCATACCGCATTAGCACAAACACGTAATTTTTATTTCAAATCCCATAGCAGTAGAGTTAGTCGAAGTATTTAGCGATAATGGAGAAGGTTAGGGTTCTAAGATATTGAAGAAGTATTATAATTCAGTGAGATAAATTTAGAAAGAGAGAGGTGATGAGAAATTGAGAAGATTAGAATTTCAGAGAATACAAAGAATGAATGCAACTGCGCCATTACAAACGATTTTGAGCCATGTTGTTCAATGTCTCTAACTATCGGTTAGTATCATCTTGCCAACCACGACCAAGTAGTCTACACTTACCAACGTAACTCAATCCAGTTTCCAGTGATTTCATGGATTTTTGACCGTAGCTACTACCTTGACGTAGTGGTCGGGCTAACCTATCAGGATAGACCGACCGAGTTATATTGGCTGGATCATATGTTTCTTAAGGTTCTGCCATGCCATGCAGGTCGATTGGAGAACGATCAGACTAAAAACAGCTGCTCAAAGTTTGAGGGCGAAGTCGCAATGCTGACTGACTGTAAATGGGTGTGACAGCAGTAACGTGTTTCCCTCAAACAACTAGTATCTGCAGTAATGCTACCTTCTCACAAGGAAGGAAGAGTCAGTCAGTCAGATGCAACGTAGAACTTCGTACATAAGTACATCACAGTTCATGTCGCCATACCACATCAGCACAGAGATGTAATTGTCAATTCGAATCCAATAGTAGAAGAGATAGTGAAGGTATTAGAAGTAATCGGAGAGGTTAGGATTAGAAGATATTATTCAAGAAGTATGATTCAGTGAGAAAAGTTTAGAAAGTCAAAACTAGAGGGATTGAAGAGTCTAGAGGATTAGGATTTGAGAGAACACAAAGAATAAATGCACCGGCGCCATTGCGAACGATTTTGAGCCATGTCATTCAAGGTCTCTAGCCATCGATTATTATCATCTCGCTTACCCCAACCAGGTAGTCGACACCTATCGACATGGCTCAGTCCACTTGGAAGAAGTTAGAAAAGGACGACCCTAAAAATATCACACCTCAACCTATCTCACGGGTTTCTGTTTCCGGTGGTAAGGCCTTTTAAACAAGAGTGGAGCTAACACATTACAAACCTCATAAAAAGGCCGTGTATGACTGGCTTCAAGTAGTTGTCACTTGCGCTATGCGGTCACACTCCCAGATCTCTATAATCAACACTAATCTATCTTCCTTTTCAGGTTCCTCAAGAAACACCCTATCACTTTGTGGGCGGCCGGGAAGTGACATCCACCCTCATACCTGTAACAACACACGAGACCTAATCGGTCATAATCAAATGCTTCCTACACCCACTAACATCTCTCTTATCTCCACCCTAAACCTTTCTCTAATAATTAGATTTCAACATTTTTGAGCTTTCATTTTTATTTTATTTTGAATTTCAAAGTTTATTGCTTATATTTCCAAATTTCCACTGCATTGGATAATTTCTCTCTTATATCATATAGTGAGTTACTTTTATTCTGATCAACTGTGTAGCTGTAAAATAATCACTGGTTAATTTATGACAGATTTACATATGATAAACTGCTCTTGAAATTTTGAAAAAAATTTTTAGACTAGATATTCTATATTTTTTAAAACAAAAAAATAAATCTTAAGTATGTGTACTGAAATAACAATGATGTAACACGAGTTTCGCATGTAATAAGTACGTTGTATCAATAAACTATATCTCTAAATTACAATTACTTACTTACATACTTACGCTTGTTACCCACAATGGAGCATAGGCCGCCCACCAGTTTTCTCCAAACAACTCTGTCCTGAGCCTTCCTTTCCAATTCTGATCATACCTCTCATATCCTTCTCTATTTCTCGGTGTAATGTGTTCCTTGGTCTTCCTCTTTCCCTTTTGCCTTGAGGGTTCCATATGAGGCCTTGTCTCGTGACGCAGTTAGGTGCTTTCCGTCACGTGTGTGTCCTATCCACTTCCACCACTTCTTCCTGATTTCCTCTTCCACTCGAATCTGGTTTGTTCTCTCCCATAGTACGTTGTTGCTGATGGTGTCTGGCCAACGAACCTGAAGTATTTTGCGTAGACTGCTCTCAATGAATACTTGTATCTTCTGGATGATGGCTTTCATAGTTCTACAAGTTTCCGCTCCATACAGTATAATTATCTTGATATTTGTATTGAAAATCCTGATTTTGGTTTTAGTCGAAAGTTGTTTGTAGTTCCAGATATTCTTCAGCTGTAGAAATGCAGCCCTTGCTTTGCCAATCCGCGCCCTCACATCTGCATCGGATCCACCTTTCTCGTCGATGATGCTGCCAAGATATGTAAAGGTGTTAACGTCCTCCAAGGCATCTCCATCGAGTGTGATTTGGTTAGTGAATGTTGTATTGCATCGGAGAATTTTGCTTTTTCCTTTATGAATGTAGAAACCTGCTGCTACACTGGTCGTTTTATCTTGCATTTGTTGTTGCGTGTGCGATAGAAGAGCCAGGTCATCTGCGAAGTCCAGATCGTCCATTGGATACCGTGCTTCCCTACAGATGTTGACGTCTTCATAATCCAGTCGATTGATGACCAGGAGAAAGAGAAAGGGTGAGAATAAGCAATCTTGCCTGACACCGGTCTTCACCTCGAGAGAGTCTGTTAGCTGTCCTCCGTGCACGATTTTGCAGTTGAATTCATCATAATATATTACAATATGAACCTCAAATGGAGCTGAATATATGCATCACAGTTGTAATCAAATGAAACTTGGTCTACTAAGCCACAGATTTTATACCTCTTTGTACAGTTCAAATAGATTTTAACATATGCTTAAGTTTTTCTGTCAATACTAGCAACATTCACATAAATCAATCAATCAGTCAACAGCAACGTAGAACTTCGTACGAACGTACATTAGTTCAAGTTGCCATACCACATTAGTACACAGAGACGCAATTGTTAATTCAAATCTCGTAGTAGTAGAGTTAGTGAAAGTATCAACAGTAATCGGAGGGATTAGGATTTCAAGGTATTATTCAATACAGAGTATAATTCAGTGAAATACACTTAAAAAGAGAAAGACAGAGGTGGTGAGTGATTGAAAAGATTAGAAATTGAGGGAAGGCAAAGAATGGATGCACTTGAGCCAGTGCAAATGGTTTTGAGCCATGTCATTCAGGTTCTCTAAACATCAATTACTAATTCACATAAATAGTGTTTATTGAATTATAATGAACACTAATATTTAAGTATACATAAATTTCTCGGAAAATATAAAGGTTGATAGGATAGACATGGGGGAAACCAACCGACTGTGTCACAAGACAAGTCCTGACTTTGGATCCTTAAGGTCGAAGGAAAAGAGGAAGACCACAAACACTTTAGGCCGAGAATTAGAAGCAGACATAAAAGGAATGAATAGTAATTGGTTAGAACTGGAAAGGAACGTCTAGGATAGAGTAGGTCGAAGAATGCTGGTCGGAGGCCTATGCTCCATTGCGTGAAACAGGCATATGTAAGTAGTAAGCCTCAAGTACCGGTTTGATGGTGTAGAATTCTAAATTGTTCTCCAGGAATTTTAATCAGACGGCTAGAAAAAAAGGAGATACCGTGTAGTATTGCCTATTATTTATATTATAAAACATATATGACTGGATGCAGAAAAAATAAGAGTACATCTCAAATAAAAGCTTTCAATTAAGAAAATATAGCATTCTCATAAACCGAGTATTCAATGAATACAATTTGTCAGATATGTGTACATTGAATCCCGATAGAATAAATTTTAACTCCTCAGTTTAAGAAAACATTCTTTCGGAAATAAGACATCCATGAAGTCAAGTTCAGTGGTAATTTTCGAGATTTATTTAACCGGTGAATACATTGCTACGAGATTTAGCGCAAACAGATATTCTACTTATGAGTAGTATTTTAAATTCGTCAAAAATCATCTCAGATTGTTGGTTTAGCTAAAAAATTTCGTATGATTTGTCTATAATAGAATACGTTTGGATATTCGAAGCGTCACAATGGGAGTAACTACACATGAATATATGTATGATAACACAGGTCAGAAATATTTTGCGTGAATTAACCACTAAGTTTGAATAAGTAACGTTTAGCAGATACCTCAATGTGTCCAAGGTTGCTTACAGAAATTAGACACTCATAGCTAGAAAACCTGTTCCTCTAGATCTTACCAGTACAGAAAGTTTGGTTGGAGAATGATAGTTGTCATAGCAGTATCACCAATAAAGCTCTATTCTCAGATCAGACAACGTGGTTTACGAGTGGAATCCACCAGAGTATCACTCGGAATGTGTGGCGAAATCAAAGTATTCTAAGGACTAGAACATAGCCGATAATTTACTTGTTTTGATAATGGAAGGCTGAAGATAAGGTGTTTGCATTTCACTAGTAAACTGTGTCTTCATTAAACGCATTACTTATCCTATTTAGTCCTTGTTCATTAAAATATAACCTTAGAGGTTACTTTGAAAGCCTTTTGTAGCAAAGGAACTACATCCGTAATTTATTAGACTGACTGTAATAAACATCCGAAAATTGTCAGATAAATTTCACTCGAAGTATATAATCTGAGAATTATACTGGTAAGTTGATCTAGATCAATTGTCATACATTGTAAGTCTTTGGGCAAAGACCAACTTAGACTTTTATGCAGTGCTCCCAGTGTAGCGAGGATCAATCTTCCAGTAAGCTAACGCGAGCGGCTAGGAGCAGATCGATTTAGTCCTCTACTCTATCTAAACTTTGGATCGTGGACAAGTATGCACTTTGGAGTTGAATATGAGGGTGATTAGAGATTTTATTTTAGGATTGTCTAGACTCTGTTCAGTCAGTTGCAACGCAGAACTTCATACGTATGTACATAAGTTCATATTGCCATACCACATGAGCACACAGACGCAAATGTCAAATATAACCCCATAGTGATAAAGATAGTAGAGGTATTAATGGTAATGAAGAAGAATAGGGTTAGAAGATATTATTCAAGAAGTATAATTCAGTCAAATAAGGTTAAAAGACAAAAAAACGAATCCAGAAGATTAGGATATGAGAGAGCTCAAAGAATGGATGCATTTGCGCTATTGAAAACGATTTTGAGCCATGTCGTTCAAGGTTTCTAACCATTGGTGACTTTCGTCTCGCGGACCCCAACCAGGTAGTCTACATCTACCAACATGATTCAGTCCACTTGTCAGTGACTTCACAGATTTCTGCCATGTTTTGGTCTGGCCGCCCCTAGCTTTCTTCCAACCTGTTCCTACACCACAAAACATAGCTTCTAGACTCTGTTCAGATAGAAATAGTAAGTCTGGTTGGAGCGGTAACCAAAAACTGTTCCGTAACCAGTGCGCGGAGGTTGACTCGAAACTCATCATGGAACGTGTGCAAGGGAATATACCGTTAATTGGCAACTTATTTGCTAAACTGATCTAGTTACTTGATAGCTATTCAGTACAACTAATACCACAGCGATACGGCTTGGGGGTGACTTCATCTTTGCCTGTGTTTATAGAAGTGTATGAACTTTAGTAATTATAATCTATGCATTCATATAACGTATACTTGCGTGCGGAAACCTCTATGCTAATGTCGAATTGCAGCATTGGTAGACTCATCCAAAATATCTTGTATATGTATACAACGTATACTAGCAACTACACTCATCTATGCCACTGTGCATGTATATAAATACACCTGATATGTGTACTAAATGTGTGCATGAAGCATAATTGGGATAAGTAACCACTCGTAATACGCACTTTTCTTCTCGTAATGTGGTATTTACTTTACATAAAGACTCCTTTTTCACCTACATTAAAAGCTCCAACATGTAGTCTAGAATGGGGTTTCAAGAGACCAGGAATGACGTTTCGTGAACTCGCTTCGTCTGCATTAGCTGTGCAGTGAGCTGAAGGAATGCGACTAGAGTTAGTTGTGGAGATAAGAGAGGTACTAGGGGGTGTAGGAAGGATTTGATTTTGACCAACTTGGTCTCGCGTGCTGTTACGGGTATGAGGGCGGTTGTCACTTCCCGGCTGCCCACACCGTCGAAGATTGTTTCTTGAGGAACCTGAAAAAGAAGATAGATTAGTGTTGGTCTTAGAGACCTGGGTGCGTGACCGCAGAGCCCAAGGGACAACTGCTTGAGGCCGGTCACGCACGGCCTTTTTATGAAAGGTTTTTTGAGGATTAGCTCCGTTCTTAAAGGCCCTTAGTGGGCACCCTTACCCAGGGAGACGGAAATTCGTGAGGTAGGGGAGGTGTGACATTTTTAGGGTCGACCTTTTCTAACCCTTCCTTCCTTCGTTGTGAGAAGGCAGCATCGTTGCAGATGCTGGTTATCCGAGGGAAACACCTTACTGCTGTCACACCCCTCTGCAGTTAGCAGTACGACTTCGCCCTCAGACCTTGAGTAGCTGCTTTTAGTCTCATCGTTCTCCAATCAACCTGCCTGGCATGGTAGAACCTTCAGGAACATATGTTCCAGCCAGTATAGCTCGGTCGGTCTATCCTGGTAGGCAAGCCCGACCGCCACGTGTCAAGGTAGCAGCTACGGTCGGGAATAGCCAATGACAAACATAATTGTGAATTAATAAGCTAATCAGACAAAAATCAAAGAGAGAATCAAATATTGTCAATTTTATTCTTACAACTTAATTAATAATACAATGAAATGCAAAATAACATTAAAATCACATTCATTTTCTTTCATAACTCTTCACATATTTTACAAGCATTTAAAACTATTTTCAAATCAAATGTGAAACTATTCAAACAGTTTTTGACAATAGAGAAAAACATGGAACAAATAGATTATAAAGAATTCAAAAGAAGAAAAAAAAATACACAGTCACAAATAAATGCACAATCAAAAAAATAATAAAATAAAATCAAATAAAATCAATAATTATGAATGTCATGCATAGCAATGCATACAAATAACGAAAAAAAAAGAAACTACTTGAAATGCATTCACATCGTGTTCACATTCAAAATAATCATTTTAAAAAGAAAAACTTCAAATCTTTTCAAAGTTAATCATCAGTCAGTCAGTCAGATGCAACGTAGAACTTTGTACGTAAGTACATCAGTTCATGTTGCCATATCACATTATTAGCACAGAGAAGTAATTGTCAATCATGATAAAGTACAACAATTATTGAATGGACAACATGTTTGTTGTTTTTTAAATTCATTTGGTATGGAAAGATGTAAATCCCAATCATCTGTTGAATTAGATTGATGATGATGATAATAACTGCTAAGTTGATCAGCTTTTAAATAATCACATAAACCTTTATTGGCAACATTTTGAAATAATGCAACATTGAATTCTTCACTGTAAAAATTAAAACAAAAAAACCAATAACTACTAAGTATATATATATATATATATACAACTAATTGGAAAGTGAATGATTTAACTTATGAACTGTTCAGTTGTTGCAACGTAGAACTTCGTACGTAAGTACATCAGTTCATGTTGCCATACCACATCAGCACAGAGACGCAAATGCCAAATCAAATCCAATAGTAGAAGAGGTAGTGAAGGTATTAGAAGTAATCGGAGAGGTTAGAATTAGAAGATATTATTATTCAAGAAGTATGATTTAATGAGAAAAGTTTAGAAAGTCAAAACTAGAGGTGTTGAAGAACCCAGTAGATTAGGATTTGAGAGAACACAAAGAATAAATGCACCGGCGCCATTGCGAACGATTTTGAGCCATGTCATTCAAGGTCTCTAGCCATCGATTATTATCATCTCGCGGACCCCAACCAGGTAGTCGACAATTACCGACATGGCTCAGTCCACTAGTCAATGACTTCATGGATTTCTGCCATGTCTTGGTTTGGCCGCCCCTAACTTTCTTCCAACCTATTCCTATACTACAAAACAAAGCTCGACGAGGCAGTCGGTGGTTAGGCATACGCAACACATGTCCCAACCACTTCAACTGATGAAGTTTCACCACTTCATCTATTGATCTGCCATTCTTACCTAGCACTCGATTCCTAATAACAGCGTTGCTCACTCGGGTGTCCCACGATATACGAGCAATGCTTCGAAGACACCTATGATCGAAAACCAGTAACCTACGAATATCTTCTACTCTCACGGGCCATGTCTCACAGCCATAAAGTAAGACGGAGCGAACTACTGAACAGTACACTCGTCCTTTAGTCAGCAAACGGATATCTCGCCTGGGCCATAAGTGACGCAGGTTGGCAAAAGCCAACCTGCGTCACTTATGACGTATGAACAATTATAAGTGGACTAACATGGCAGAGAGAGTGAACCCGTTGAGCGTGTTGACCGCTTCACATATCTCGGGAGTCTTATCAGCGCTGATAGTCTGGTGACTGAGGAAATCTAAGCATGGATACAAAAGGCTCGACAAGGCTCTTGTCAACTTGCGTCTCTTGTGGCGTATCCGTTTGCTAGCCAAAGGAAGAGTCTACTGCAGTTCGCTCCGTTTTACTACATGGATGCGAAACATGGCCGTTAGGAGTTGACGATATTCGTATTTAATTATAGATATCTCCGAAGAATTGCTCATGTATTAAGGGACAACCGAGTATGCAATGCTGTTTTAGGAAAAGGGTATTAGGTAAGGATGGCAGATCAATAGAGGAAGTATTGAACGTGCTACGCATGCGCAACCACCAACTGCCTAGACGAGTAACGTTTTGTGTAAGAGTAGGTTGGAAGAAACCCAAGGTGGCCAAACGAAAACATGACAAAAATCCATGAAGTCACTGACAACTGGACTGAGTCACGTAGGTAGGTGTAGAATACTTGGTTTGGGTCCGCGAGGCGATAGCAATTGGTTAGA
This sequence comes from Schistosoma turkestanicum, assembly GCA_944470395.2. Classification (NCBI taxonomy): domain Eukaryota; kingdom Metazoa; phylum Platyhelminthes; class Trematoda; order Strigeidida; family Schistosomatidae; genus Schistosoma; species Schistosoma turkestanicum. The sequence goes on along the minus strand of OX103971.1, from coordinate 82,257,078 downwards.
GACCTTGAACGACAGCTCAAAATCGTTTGCCATAGTGAAGGCGCATGCATACATTGCGCTCTCTCTGACTACTTCAACCACTATAGGATTTCAACTGACAATTGCGTCTCTATGCTAATGTGGTATGGCATCCTGAACTTAAGTATGTACGTACGAAATTTTACGTTATAACTGACTGAATACATAGTTTAGTTGTATATCCCTTCTCTTTCAATTATCTCTTTGTTTATTAGTTTTCATCCAAAATCCGAAATTCTCATTTTTTCATCAGTCAGTCAGTTACAACGTAGAACTTCGTACGTATGTACATAAGTTCATGTTGCCATACCGCTTAAACACAGAGACGCAAATGTCAAATCAAATCCCATAGTGACAAAGATAGTAGAGGTATTAATGGTTATGAAGAAGAATAGGGTTCGAAGATATTATTCAAGAAGTATAATTCAGTGAGATAAGGTTAGAAAGACAAAGGTAGAGGTGCTGACGAATCCAGAAGATTAGGATTTGAAAGAGCTCAAAGAATGGATGCACTTGCGCCATTGCAAACGATTTTGAGCCATGTCGTTCAAGGTTTCTAACCACTGGTGATTTTCGTCTCGCGGACCCCAACCAGGTAGTCTACATCTACCAACATGACTCAGTCCACTAGTCAGTGACTTCATGGATTTCTGACATGTTTTGGTCTGGCCGCCCCTAACTTTCTTCCAACCTACTCCTACACCACAAAACATTGCTCGTCGAGGCAGTCGGTGGTTAGGCATACGTAACACATGTCCCAACCACCTCAACTGATGAAGTTTCAATACTTCACCTATTGATCTGCCATCCTTACCTAGTACGGGTTTCCTAACAACAGTGTTGCTTACTCGGTTGTCCCACGATATACGAGCAATGCTTCTTAAACATCTATGATCGAATACTAGTAACCTACGAACATCTACTCTTAACGGCCATGTTTTTTTAAGAATACGGGTTTTAAAAAAACATATCCATGCAATCAACCAGTATTATTCCTTGTCAGATATAAAACTTGGCGGTTACGTTGGTGATCGAATGAAGGTAATTGAACCTTATTGTAAACTAGGATTTTGAAGTGAAACTCATCAGTCAACTGCTAAAACATATCAAAACAAGACTTAAATTAGTATTTTCATGATTAGATCTTAAATGTGTATAACTTCCGTTGATAATGCTCTTTCGAAACTTCCCACTAATTAAGTTTCCGATTCCCGTACAGTACTAGTGAGTTGAGAGTGATCATCTTCTAAAATATCCAAAGCGTTACCTAATAGATTGATGATACGGAGTTGTTGTCTAGGCATGAGAAGTGTGTTCATATTAACCAAACTTTATGCTCCTAACAATACAGTATAATTATCTGAGGCGATCTACAATGATAGTCTGTGTAGATTGTTATTCAGTTTACAAGGAAATCAAGTCTTATATAAATGGTATAACTAAATGAACAGGTTATATGGTGGGTGCCTAATGTTATAAATTAAAAATTAATCAAAGAAATGAGGGAACGAACTCATCGTTATCATAGTTGACATTGATAAGAGGCATGTGTTTGGAATAATCAGTTTTACGCCAAAATTGATGTGCATTGTCATTTCTAGGAAAACGGAGTTTATCTTTTGGTAAGAGTTTATAGCGTCTTGGATGTTTTGGTCTGACAACTGCAACAGAATAAAAGTTGGATTTGTTTGAAGTTTCTTCAGATTGAGTTAATGGTGATTTTTCAGCATTGATGTCCATAACTATCACCGTGAAATGACCGTAGATGTGATGAGAATGGTGGATTTTTCTAGAACTATTTTTAAAACAAAAGCAAATTTAGATGAGGGCAATACAACAATGAACATAACAAAACTTGTGATTAGCAGGCAATAAAACAATTAAATTGAAGTTTTTATAACTATGAAGATGACTCGACTATAAGGGAGTTTGTGGAGACTGTTGAATATCATAGTTAACATAACAGACTGGTGTACATCTGCTTTTACGTCAAGGGTGAAATGTACACTATTCAACTATAAATCAACGCCAACATACAGTCGAACGACAGAATAAGTCACGTGGACAGTTTCTTGAACTTTGATAGCTTGTCAAATGTTTATGTTAGTCCATAAGGCTCTCGAACTTGACTGCAGATCTCAAGCGAATTACAAGGGCTGTAAACTACTTCACATTTCCACCAAAGGCAAACACTACTTCTAATCTGTCGGAGTTCCGATTTTTCTGTCAACTGAGGTAGAGTTGGAGACCCTAGAAACATTTAGTACATGATGTCAAGGACAGATTCATAAGTTCACCTGTCCATTGAATAATTCATTCATATTTCAGATTGCAAATGTGGGAGACTTGATGTATGGCCGCCCGAAGACATCCCTCAAATATATGCCAGCAAACATATTTAGTCCAATATTGTCTATTAACTTCACTTCACTGTGAGCGGTTGATAGACGAGGTCTTGGTTAACTTCGATACTACAGAAGCATAAAAAGTAATGGTGAACATTAATTACCATCACAAACGTGCGGTGACGTCAAAATTAATATCCTTACTCGTAACGAAAAAAGACTCTGATGAATTCCCCTACAACACAACAAAAGCTCACATAAATGATAAGAGACAGTTTAAGCAAGTGTTATCAAGAAAGCAAGGATGATGGGAGTCATAATTTCAAATGATAGCCTTTTCTCTTCCTCAACAAAACAGAGCATTTTGTGCAACATTAGTATGATTTTCTATCTCATTTCATAATTTGTGATTGAGTAGTGTGGATTAAATCTGAGCATAACTATGTCTTTTATACGTCAGAATACATTCAACGAGGACTGCAGTTAGAGTATTGTCCAACGAAATGCCGAGTATACTGATTATTTTGTATCCTTTCAGCAAATTATTTTTGCAATGTGTCTTGTGTCGAGACCGTTCATAAACTAATAGGTTTTATCCTTTTTTTCTGATTTTAAACGATAACAATAGAACTTTTGACAGTACGAAGACGTATCACCGTTAGTGAAATTTCGCCTGCTAACTATCAGTGAATAAAATAATTTCCATATTTTGCATAACCTAATATTCTTAATCACATCCATTTTCATGTAGAAGTAATGGAAAACTTACGGGATATTCAGGCGACAAGTAGAATAAATAGCGCTGGTGTATGCGAGTTAGATTTAACGTGAATTAAGGCGAGAAAGAATTACTTCATAAAAAGCGAAAAGACCGATTTCAGATGCGCTTGAAATAAAAACAACTTTTTTCGACGGATTTTCGCTGTATTTCACTAACTTCACTCTTATTTTCATATACTTGTTTACCTAGGTACATGTTGAGTAGTGTACGTTATCACCAGACATAACATATTTACAAAATATATCCATAAACCAAGCAGGAAGAAAAATTTGGAAGATAAATAGAAGCTTTCTTGGTCCATGAGTTTATGCAAACCTGCCTTACCGGGACCTACTAGTTGAAGTACGAGTCTCACATGTCAGCACGCGCCGCAAATTTTTGAAACAGACCGTCCGGAGTACAAATGGCTGTACGATTATCAATAAGGTGGCGAAAACCCACTATGACTTTAAGCTTGATTCTAATCCTATTTAACAAAATTAGTAAATACTGTGTTATTTTAGATTTAAATCAGGATATAAGGAAATCATACTTGCTTAGCGAAGACTGAAATTCTTTTGAAAAGCTAGTGAGATTTCACTAAATCATTCAACAGACAAGTCTCTGGATATCGAGTTAGTCAAGTATAAAAAGCGTGCATCGGTCACTCTTGCTCTATGGACTGGCCTTTAGGTCACTGATCTAACATTTTTTGTCAGTCCGTCCTCCTGAAGATTTCATGGATATATAGGCCGTGACAGTAATTCGACCCTCGACGCCTTTGTGATTAAGTATCCCGAACTCACTCACTAGAAACCAGGAGTAGAGGAGTTAAAAAGCTCAGTTAGAAAATAACTGGCATATCAAGAAGCGCTTAATCTAAGTTAGCTAGTTGTTGCGAGGGATGAGCAGCACGGTATCATCAACGGTGACGTGGTTAGGTTACTTAACACGTCCAGTAAAACTAATGAGGTGGGCGACCTACGGAAGTATTTATCATGGGGAGGGGTTATTTACTGTTACAGCTCACTCACCCTTTATTTGGGTGATGACAACAGCGAGATATGACCGGCCATAAAATTTTAAATACTCTTCAGATAGTTTGCATTGTTCCACATAGTCTGGTCGTCTTTGCCTAATCTGAGGAGCCATATAGTACGCATTGATTAGTATATGAAAAACGTAAAACTAAAATTCTGGTTCATCGTATTCGTCTTCTGCATTTTGTCTGTTTCAGTCACCCTGAATAACAAGCAAAAGGGAATATAAGTGCACGTCGAAATACGCCCCCAAAAAATTGTGAAAAAATCCTGCATATATGCGCCCATATACAATAAGACAAAGATAAAAATTGTGAACTAAAAGGATTTTCGATATTTTTTAGTGAAAGAGAAGTGAATCTTTTCCTCGTGTGGAGATATTAGATTTGTGTAGCACTTATCGTACCAGCAGTTACATTCAAACTCATGTTTAAAGCTTTTAGAGCCATCCAGGCTTATAAAGTGCCATTCTAATATGTTTTAACTTCGGATTTCACCAGTTGAAAATATTTTTCTGTGTAATCATTGTATTTTCATACACCGTTTTATTACTATCCTTTTCCTGAAACGAGGTTTGCCGATCTTCTAAAGTTGTTTTACCTCAACTCTCACTGATTAAAGTCACGGTTTTCGTACATTCTTATAGTGACTGTAGTAACATTAAAAATTTTGACGGTTTTAGTTAGCTCTGCGAAAATTTTCGTTTTTTACCCACATCATTCTGGTTACAGTGATCATTCAGGGTCATTGATACAGTAGACAGTTGCTCTTCATCCCTGTTGAAGATGAGATGAACTGTGACTGGTGACAGAGACAGTTTCACGGAATGTGTACTTATCTGTTACCGGCCGCTTGTAAATGTTATTGTAAACGTTTTGCCTTCTTATTCACTTATGTTTTTGCCCATAAATTTCTGATCTTATTTTTCTTCGTATTTTTCTGTTAGCTATCTATCCTTTCCATCTCCAGCTATTTGTTGCTATTGATTTGATTAACTGAACATTTGTTGGTGGATTATCTGAGTGGTAATATTTACTTAAGTAATGATGTATATTCATATTTTTGATGAATATTAGAACCGGTATTTACCCAAATCACTTGTTTTGATTTCAACTGGGCGATAGCGCGTATCTAAAATACCTAGATAGTTATTCTTCAGTTCAAACCTCAGTTCCGATCATACAATAATTGTCAAGTTTTTAACACACTTTGCCTTTCTTCTTGGTTCTTCGGTTTCAAAATCCCAAAATCCAGCGTCTTGCTTCAACTTCTGTCCTATCCACGTTGACATACGTCACAACACACCATTCATTATTGCAGCACTCTCTAATTTGAAGATTATATTACCACCATTTATTGTAATTTTTGTGATCTGTATGGATTTTGTCTTGACTTACTATTGCTCTTCCTACTCCATGAAGAACTGATAAGCAGTTCTCCGGTCATATATATGCGATGGTCTCGTTGCATTTTTATTTCCTCTCTCTTTTATCCCTCCTCACAATCTCAGACATTTTCCTTCATCGTCCAAGTTTAACAGCACTTCATCTGAAGCTATTATTTTTTGTTCATAATAATAGTAATAATAATAATGTTTATTCTCAAATAGCTACGTTACAAGAGGCATTTCAGTTTACAGGCTACATCAAATTGTCACAAATGCTTTAACATCTACTGTAAAAGTTATCGTAGATAAATCAAGTATAAGAGTCAGTTTCTGAAAGCACAACTCCGCCTGCAGACCCTTCGGGGCTACTGCCGGTCCCAAGCCCGGATAAAGGAGGAAAGGTTGGACACGGGGTTGGCGCCCCCCCATCCCAACTAAAAACTAACTTGCCGAAAGAACGCCAACCAGAAGAAATAATTCAAACCATTTTAACTCTGCCCTAGGAGTTGGAAGGAGAATTATGACGTCGCGTGACGAAAGCCTAGATCCCTCGGAAGTCACGAGGCTGATCCCCCTTCTGACAACCATAGCAACCGTTATTTTAGGTACATGGAACATTCGTACATTGTGGGAGACTGGAAGACTATTTCAACTTGCGGCAGAAATGAAAAGATACGACCTCGAGGTGCTCGGCATCAGTGAAACACATTGGACACAGGTAGGACAACTGAGACTAGCTTCCGGGGAACTGCTGTTCTACTCTGGTCATGAACAGGAAAATGCTTCACATACACAAGGAGTTGCACTGATGCTGTCCAAACATGCACAAAAGGCACTGATAGGATGGGAATCTCACGGACCCAGGATCATTAAAGCATCCTTCAAAACGAAGAAAGAGGACATTACAATGAACGTCATCCAATGTTATGCACCTACCAATGACTACAATGACGACGATTAAGATCAGTCCTACGAGAGGCTGCGGTCAGTCGTTGATAGATGCTCACCAAAGGATTCGACGATTCTTATGGGAGACCTGAATGCCAAGGTTGGCATGGACAACACTGGGTATGAAGACATCATGGGACGGCATGGACTGGGAGAAAGAAACGAAAATGCTGAGAGATTTGCAAACCTATGTGCATTCAACAAACTGGTCATCGATGGCACAATATTCCCGCACAAGCGCATACACAAAGCCACATGGATTTCACCGGAGCGCACTACTCGAAACCAGATTGACCATATCTGTGTCAACAAAACGTTCCGAAGGACTATGGAGTATGTGAGAACCAGGAGAGGAGCTGATATAACATCAGATCGCCATTTACTAGTCGCTAAAATGAGACTAAAACTAAAGAAGCACTGGACAGCGGGACAGGAGACATCGCAGAAGTTTAATACAGGTACTAGGGGGTGTAGGAAGGATTTGATTTTGACCAATTCGGTCTCGCGTGCTGTTATGGGTATGAGGGCGGTTGTCACTTCCCGGCTGCCCACACCGTGGAAGGTTGATTCTTGAGGAACCTGAAAAGGGAGATAGATTAGTGTTGGTCTTAGAGACCTGGGTGCGTGACCACAGAGCCCAAGGGACAACTGCTTGAGGCCGGTAACGCACGGCCTTTTTATGAAGGGTTTTTGAGGATTAGCTCCGTTCTTAAAGGCCCTTAGTGGGCACCCTTACCCAAGGAGACGGAAATCCATGAGTTAGGGGAGGTGTGACATTTTTAGAGCCGACCTTTTCTAACACTTCATCCCTTGTGAGAAGGCAGCATCGCTGCAGATGCTGGTTGTCCGAGGGAAACACCTTACTGCTGTCACACCCCTCTGCAGTCAGCAGTACGACTTCGCCCTCAGACCTTCAGTAGCTGCTTTTAGTCTCATCGTTCTCCAATCAACCTGCCTGGCATGGTAGAACCTTCAGGAACATATGTTCCAGCCAGTATAGCTCGGTTGGCTCATCATGATAGGCAAGCCCGACCACCACGTCAAGGTAGCAGCTACGGTCGAAGAGAGAGAACAAACCAGATTCCAGTGGAGGAGGAGATCAGGAAGAAGAGGTGGAAGTGGATAGGACACACAATATGAACAACACCGAGCTGCTTCACAAGACAAGCCCTCACATGGAACCCTCAAGGCAAAAGGAAAAGGGGAAGGCCAATATGGCATCCAATATGTTTGAATGTTTCCAAGAACCTCCAGGTTGTATCTTTACATTTTCTTCAGCCACCCTATTGGCCCTTCCGGACCCCCACATTGTATGAACATTTAACGTACCTATGACAATAGTTGCTCAGGTTGTAAGATGGGTCGTCCGCCACGTGACTTCTAAAGAGAATTATCTTTCACCATGAGTCTTGATAACTCTTCTGGATGGCAACCTTGAGACTGCCAAGGCGAAATAATTATATTTAATCACAAATATCCTTATTATATTTGAATACGTATCAATATTACACACGTATATAATTTCATCTGTTTTCTATACAGGTTTGTCGTTTTCTTTGAATAATTCTTTCAGACAGTTGATGAGGCAATAAAGCACGTCAAAAAAATGAATTACCAATTTTCACTGTAGTCAAGAAAGGTGGAAAAAATGTTGATCACAATAAACTGGTTAGCGTCTTCTGAAAATTAATTTTCTGCAGGATTTGGTCGCGAACTACATGTAAACCCTTTCTTCCGTTATTCGAGCTTGGTAGCGACGGTAACTCTGGGAGTGCTCCAGTTAGAGTTCAGCCCAGGCTGAAACTTTGTCAAAATACTTCAGCTAGGTGTACTCTAAAGTCACTGTAAACAACATTTGTCAGTATAACACCGAAATATCAGCTATAGAGCCAATATATGTGACTGCGTAGGCTGTTCGTCAGTTTCTAGCAAGTCTCAAATCTAGTCCGTCACCGGGTTCTGATGGGTTGCACCCACGGTTGCTGTCGTTCTTCGCGCACATTGTTGTGGAACCACTTGTGATGCTGTTCAACATGTCCCTATACCAGGCCCAACCCTTTAGGTATTTGAAGAATGTGACACTTAGACCTATATATAAATACTGAGAAATAAAAAACTCGTTTAACGGCCGGCCTGTCGGTAGTAGTCACGTTACTTGAAAAAATTGTTCAGAATAAGTAACTAAGTCTTGCAGAATTATGCAGTCTGTTAGCTCTTGAGCAACTTGGGTTTCGGAATAAGCACTTGTGCTCAGCAAACTTACTTAAAGCGATGGAGGACTGGATAGCAATTCGAGATAAGGGGTTATCTGTAGGCGTAGTATTCATCGTATTCAACAGAGCATGAAGGATAACAGGTGCAGTACATGAACAGACAGAAATCGTCCTCAGTCCCCGAAGACAGAGGGTGAGAGTAAATGGGATAATATGTGAATGGAAACCGGTCCTGACTTCCAGGTTGATTTGGAAGACTTGGACAAACCGATATGTCATACGCCTCCTAGAGTATTGCAGCTGGGCGGCCGGTCCACATTTGACCAAAGATGCTATCGAACATAAGCGTATTCAGCGTGTGGGAACTACGTTACTGACGGGTCTTTCAAAACTCCCTTACGAGAAACTCTTAAACACCTAAATCTTTTCCCCGTATCTCACTACAGAACACTGAGTGATCTTATGTTGGGATTCAGTATGTTGAATAACGATCTGAGTGTTAATGTGTTATCTTTTTCCTCCTTCCGAAGTTAACCATCTTTGATACAACCGTGCTCAAACAGACTCAGGATCGGATCCCGTTCTTCGTATCGAGTGTTCAGCAAATGGAAAGCCTTATACGAACAAGTGTTATCAACCCGAACACTTTTAATGCGAAACTGTATCTCAAGTGGGATGATAATCTGCAGATTTATTAACCTACTATCCTTATTATAGAAACTGAAAAACCGTACGCACATTTATTAACATAGGCAAAATACTAGGACCTATTTTTTAATAAAATATCTATGAACATATAGAAAAATTTTGTTCGCTCTCGTTGTGTATCGCACAATCACATTCAAAACAGCAATCAAATATCTACAGTAAACATTTGAGCACAGAGAGGCTAGGCACCATACTCTCCTCTCTATTTGCAAAAACGTCTTTGAATATTTTTGATGTTTTGAATATGGATTGATGGGTAATCAGTAGGCAAAATCTTTGAGAATATTGAGCAAAATTTCTTAAACAAAGGGTATTGGCAAATGTTCATAGAGTGCAATAGAAACGACATAGCCGTTTTAGAAATGTCGTCTGCAGGTATAGGGATTCAGTTATACGTTTCGATTCAATCACTTGTTGAAAATACAGTTGTAATACCTAGAAAGATAAACCATTTCTCGACTAATGATATGCACTCGTCTCTTTAGATATTTCTGATGGTCATAAATTAAAATGTTGTTCGGCGGTTTTTGAACGGTTCTATATCGTTCTTAAACATTAAAGTGCACTTAGAATGAATCTAATCTCAACGACTAATTAGCGTACAGTTACAGTTTATTTGAAGAAGTCAAGTTATTCATGGATTATTTTTATTTTCATCAAAAATAAAATGACAATTGAATAGCCATTCAATATTAAATCGTTAAAAGTCATCATTGAATAATTCGATGATACGCTTCACTGAAAATTTATTTCATTTTCAACTACTGAATTTACATTTCATTTCAGTTAAATGGTTAGGCTAATACAATATTGCCATATTCAAATTTACGATTTCTCATGATTGACGAAATTAGGTAGATAACTTGAATAAAACCGAAGATGAAACACAGATACATTAATCTTTTTAGGCAACTTCGTACAAAGTCGTTTAACACTGTTATACATCCCTGTCAATAGTAGAAAACAGTAAACCGAATTACAATAGAGGAACATAATAGGTTTATGAGAAGCATTATACAAGCAATTACCAACTTATCACTTCACCTGTTTAAAGGCAACGAATTTCAAAATAATCGAAGATTGTCTCATCATATAAGATGAGATGAAAGGAAACGCCTTTCGTTGTGTTGTCTACAACCAAACAAGAATTTCAAATCCTACCACATGTCATTCACAAATGAAATGAACATTTCAACTAGAATGAAATTCACTTAACAATGTACTACTAGGTGATAGGGCTGAGGTAATATTGATGCTAAGTAAAACGGACTTACAAACGGACTTCAAACAACAGACTGTCTGATCAAATCCAAAGTCACATTATTGTGATGATTACAGTCAAGCACATTAAAAAAATGCAGTCACCAATTTTACACTGAATACGAGAATCAGCAACATTTCACTAATCGACATAAAACTGGTCAAGACTTTAAGTTTTCTGAAGTGAATAATTCAAATTGGCGGATATTTCCAAAAGTTTATGATAAATAAGAAAGAAATCACAATACGTATAGCAAAATAAGTCGAATTGTGAATAGTTCTCGGTACATATTGACTTACTTTCTGATAAATCAGATTTATATAATCACACGATTGAGGGATTTTTCTATGTACTACTTTTTGTTGGAAGTCCATAAGGGAATTAGCTCCACAACAATTGAACTACGCATAACACAATTTCATGATTATTTGTTTCACAAAACAAACTTTCGTTTGTAAAACGTCAAACTGCATCTGATATTCAATCTTCTTGTAGTAATCTCTCACAGTTGCATTCAGAGATTCACGAGCTAACGCAAAGAACTACAATGAACATACGAAGAGAGTGTATGTTAGTCTGCATCAAATTCAATCTACATCAAACAAACCTTGTCTTCCGTTGAAGCCACGTTCTCAGCTACACCGATCTCCATCAGTGTCACCAAACACAAAAGAAAAATATTCTAAACACACAAATCAGCAACAACAACAAATGTTTGTCCACATTGCATGCATCAATTACCACATATATGATCATTTTGTGCTGCTTCATGAATCCATAAACACCCACACATGATGCCAATACACCAAGTCCTCCTGCAATACTAGCAACCAGTAAGACCGATGGTTTGGCATTATTTAAAATTGCACTGAGTCCATTCAGAGTGACCTGTGGACCGATGCTGATTGCCAACACAACTATGCTAAATATCTTCAATGAAACGGTTGAATGAAATGAATCATGAAAGGGGCACACGAATGAAGATACTCACCACAAAACTACAGTTACATATGATGAACAATCTTCTCCAAAATTCACTTGACAATGACATTGCGCTATACTCTGATTAGTATGCACTCACAGTTATCAGCAGTTAAAACACTCTGTGGTGATAGCTAATATCATCTAGTTAGTGTCTGACGTCTCATTAAATATATCAATTTCATTGTTTCAATTCGTCATGAATCATGTGATTGATTAGCTGGTTAGTTAGTTAGTTAGCTTCATTGTCATATGTTTGTTCTATTGTGAATCTACAAACACGTATACAGGGTTAACTGACATGCAACTCTGCGAAGCATTCATTTCGTCAATTGATTTGAAGAAAATATTCGACTTTTACTTACACAAAGACACTAATGTAATCATAATAATAATTTGATTAATGAAATGTGCACACCGCTTCATTAGAATGTATGTTGTGATGCACAGATTCGTTTTGATTCCCTGCAATTGTTTTTCATTTCAACTGTTCATATGATCATGTATTCCCTAATATAATTAAAAGTTATTAATAGAATTCAAATTAACAGAATATAAGCTGTCAGTGAAATAATTGAGACTGACAATGTAGATATGTATTGCTGTTGTTGTGTTTTACACTCACATTGATGTATTGAAGCCACTGTAGTCAAATATTCAATTAAAAAAAGATTCTTTTTTGCTGAAGTAATTACTTCCAAATATAAGTTGAATTCCATAGTTTTGGTTTCATTTATGTGTATGCCACAGTGAACAATATGAATTTTTTTGATGAACATGTGAGCAGCAGGAGTAGTAGTTTGATTATCAGCAAATTAAAAATCCGATTAAGATTACATTTTCGTCATATGGATGACAATGCTAGTGTTTTGTAAAAATGCAAAACCAAACTATACATCTCACAAGAAATGTTTAATGGAGTCAACACGAACCAATTACTTTCACCAGGCACATCTTGTTGATACAAAATTCTGACGTGATATTCCACAGAAATATTCATCGTAAACCGACTGCACAAAGCAAAGTTGTTTATCTTTTTCAGTCTTCTATTTATTGTATTTTAGGAGAAACTTATACACATGCATGATTCGTTTAGTCAATAATCTAATCAAAACTTTCACTGATGTTTCCAAACATGTTATTTTTGATCAATGTGACTTGAAAAGATATATGAGTTGACTTGGTTTAATGGTTCAACATATTTGAAAGATTCGATCAGTTATTTGTAGATAGCGAACATAAAAATAAATGAGACTTACTTACTTAACTTTTAGCTTTCTTATGTCTTTCACCCTCTAGTGAAGCATGTACTGTTAACCAGCATTCTCTAACGTACTATGAACTTCATCTTTCGCATTCAGGATTCCAAGTGAGGTCTTGTCTTTTGATGCAGTTGGGCGCTTTCTTCAAGGTGTGTCCTATCAACTTCCAGCCTTCATCCTGATTTCCTTCTCCACATACCGAAGTATCTTCATGAATATAAAGAAAGCTTTCATTTACTAACTGAATTATGTAAGGCTTCCATGATGAAGTGATTGTCATTTATTTTCGATATGAACTCTCGTTCAGTTTTAAAGGAATGGTTTTACAATATCATATTGTGGGAGTTGTAGAAATTTTTTCATTATATTGTTTTAGACAGACAGTTGTTTATTGTTAAAATCGTGAATCAATCATTGAAAAGTCACCACTAGAAAGCTGAAAGAACTGGACGGCTGTTTCGTTCTGATATGCGATTCATCATCAGTGTACTCTCACGAAAGAACAAGAATCGAGCGCGAAGAAATCAAATTGGTTTACACTAGCTCGTGAAAAAGATATTGGATATTGAACTCCCGCAACTTGTGGGATTCAAACACGGGACCTTCGGTCTTGAGTGTGAATGCCTAAACTGTGGATCATTAGGCCAACATCCAGCAGCGAGGTTGCAGAAAATCCTTAGATCGATCAGACTCAGACATTAATATAGTGTTTCGTTACTGAATTTTAAAAAATTTCCTTACCGAAATCTTGAATATTGATAACTTTTCAAGTTTCAAATGTTGACATGAATGCATCAAATATATCCATTTGTATTAAGCTTTTTTTCACCAATCAGAATGCTATGGAAGTTTATTATCAATAAAACTTGAATATTTGTTTTCTTATTTCTAAATGTTATCATTCAAGTTGAGGTAACAATCAATATGGTTTTGTTCCTTTTTTCACATTTTGTGATGAAAATGTGCCTTGTGTGTGTAAATATGTCAATTATTCGCTCATATCTTTGGTTGTTTTTACTCGAATATGTGTGTGCATGCGTGTTTGAGTTAGTTTTTTTGTCTGACTTTAAAAGCTTAGTTACGTCAAAATTCATTGAGTTGTCTCACTCACCTTCTCCAATTTGCTTTGCTTTAGTTTGATTTAACGATTTTTATCCTCATGTTTATCTGTTTAATTGAATGCATGGAAAATATCATCAGCAAAACTGTATTTAGCATCTTATACCCACCATTTCACAAACGAAGCTCGTCTAGGAATTACTTTACGTCACTCATTTACTTCTGTTACCCGCGGTGGATCATAAGCCAACAACCATTATTCTCCAACATACTTTGTCCTGTGCCTCCCTTTTCATTTCTGTCCAGTTTTTGCTCCTTCTTCCCGCCTCTATTTATTGGCGTAATGTGTTCCTTAGCTTTCTTCTTTCCCTATGTCCTTGAAGAATCCAGGCAATGGGCTTGTCTTGTGACGCAGTTAGGCGTCTTTTGCAGTGTGTGTTCTATCCGCCTCCAGCGCTTCCTGACTTCCTCCTCATCTGGAAGAATTTGGTTTGTTCTTTGCCTCAGACGTTAATCACTGATGGTGTCTGGCCAACGGATCAGAAGTATTTTGCTTAGACAACTGTCAATAAATAATTGTATCTTCTGGATGATGGCTTCTTAGTTCTCCAAATTTCCGCCCCATACAGTAGAACTGTCTTGACATTCGTATTGGAAATTCTGATTTTGGTGTTATTTGATAGTTGTTTTAAGTTGCAGATGTTCTTTAGTTGTAGAGATGCAGCCCTTGCTTTACCGATCCACTCATCAACATCTGTGTCAGATCCGCCTTGCTCGCCAATGATGCTGCCTAGAAATATAAAGGTTTTGAAGTCCTCTGCGGCATCTCTATGAAGAGTGATTTGGTTGGAGCATGTTGTATTGTATAGAAGAATCTTGCTTTTCCGTTTAGTAGATTGTGACCTGTTGCTACGCTGGTCTTCTTCTCTTGCCTGTGTTGTTGCGTACTTGTTCTTCATCCCAAATCTTGTTGGAGAGAATGTGAAGTATTTTTGCGGTTGCTTCCACGTCTGCTTTCATTGCATCTGCTGGAATGTGTTCTCGTCTCGTTGATTAGCCGCTCTTGATTTGTCTGATAGCCATGCTGATCTCTTCAATTGTGGGTGCGCCAACATCGATTGTTTTATGTTTTCTGCTTGATGTAACGCCAAACCACTGTATTAATGACCCCCGAACGTTAGACTCCCACCGTTCAAAAATAAGAAGACGGAAGACGTTGGAGAACACTTATTAACAGAATCAAAAATATACAATCAAACATGCGTATTTATACAATTATACATATAATCGATATTGTCGTTTAAATATTTGAATATTAAATCCAATAGTTCATCGATCGACTGCCCTTGAAATATTTAAGCATTTAATCGATAAGTTCATCAATCCACAATGTGCGTGGCTTTCTTCTCGATTGGCTATCCCAACAGATTGGAAGGTCCGTAGATGCAGCTTCGATGTTGGGTGGGTTCAGTGCAGCTATTCGATTCAAGAGTTCCTTGAAGTGCTCTATCCACCTATTTCGCTGTTCTTCAGTGTTGTTGTTCTGGTTTACGACAGTTTTCAATGAGCTTCTTTTTTCTATCATGCAATCGTCTTTCGTTCGCTTCTCTTACAGAAAGTGCTAGATTTGCCATATATTTACGTGATAATACTTCTTGTGACCCAGATCCCCTGACATGTTGAGGTGATTGCCTCCTTGAAACCTTCCCAGTTCTTCTCCGTGGCAGTTCCTGTTCCATTGAGTCGATCTTGAAAAGCCTGGAATCTATTGCAGAAGGGCTATCTTGGATTCACTGAGATCTCCAGTATCCCAAAGAAATGCCGTATTAACTATTCGTGAAGTTGTCTGTCTCGTAGTTCAGTGTTTCTTCAATTTCTCTGATCATATGAGGCTGTATGAGCTCCTGTCTTACTTCAAACCTGCTCCATGTTGTAGTATTAATTTGTGCCTTACAGATATACTGATAGAACTGTAAATGCAATATTGAAGAATACAGAATCGGTGGGAAAGCTATTGTCAGAATAAGGACAGCTTGGTTTTAAACTATATCTGTTTCTAAACTTAAAAACAATTAAATTAGTACAATAGTTGAGAAAATTACAGCTATTAAGTGAAGCGGTCAAGCATACGGACGGCATACGGCGTATCTGATAGAAATGAATAAAATAATGAGTCACACTTATATATTAATACAGTAATGTCCTTCAATTGATAGTTCATATGCAACAGAGTTAGGTTACAGACACGTCGTGAACGTTGAAACCACGATTTGATTGGTTAATTGTGGATATCGCTAACACGTGGTCCTTTTGACCTTTTGGTCGATACATATATGAATGATTTGGTTTTGAGTAGTGTGATACGAAGAAATCCATGTAGTACTGTGTATGCGTTTGTGTGAGAATATTATGCAACCGGTGACGGGTTTATTGAAGGCAGATAGATTTGCGAATCTCTCACCATTTTCCTTCATTTTTCCCAGTTCCTGTCGTCCAATGATATCTTCATATCCGGTGTTGTCCTTGCCAAAATTAGTATTTAGTCCTCCCATCAGAATAGTAAAATCCTTTGACGAGCATCTCTCGATTGACCGCAGTTTCTCGAAGAATCGATCTTTAATGTCGTCACTGTAGTCGTTGGTATGTGCACAGCACTCATATTTATGCACTCTCGTTTTGAAGGCTGCCTTGATGATCCTGTGATCATGAGATTCCCATTCTATTAATGCCTTCTGTGCTTATTTGTTTGTGAAAGGCATTTTCTTCTTCATGACCGGAGTATAACAGCAGCTCTCCTGAAGCTAGTTTCAGTCGTCTTACCTGCATCCAATGGCTTTCACTGATTCCATGCACCTCCAGGTTGCATCTTTTCCCTTCAAATGCTATGTGGAAGAGTCTTCCGGTCACCCACATTGTTCGAACACTCCAGATACCTAAAAGAATGATTTATTTGCTTATCAGAAGGGGCATCGGCCCCGTAACTTCATCGTGAGACGCCATAAACCGTGTACACTATTGTAGAGCTATAATGCAAAACCAAAGATGTCTTCGATATTTGGAGTTGGAAAATGAGTTTTTCTGTAAAATATTTCAGATAAAGAATATCCAAAGGCAAATTAAAACAGAAGTCAGAAATGAAGAGGATCGAATATATATTGAACAATTGTTGAACTAAGCTTGTTAATTGATGTGCGGATATGCGTTACTCAATGCACTGGTGGTTTGGGACGAATGTGTGATCTAGTGGCATCAGCTGGGGGTGTCAGTACAAATAAAGATGTCATCATCAGTGTCTAAAATTTATAGAACTATTCACTTTGAGGGTTTATTTACCCTTACATCCAAGTGGCAGGAAAAAGTGCCATCACGCCCGTCGGTAAACACTTAAGGAAAAACCGAGTTTTCATTGGGATAAAAAGCTGCCAGGGTTGATACAGCTCTTCCGAATTACTGTCCTTATTACCGAAGTCTGTACTCCATCAAGCACAGTTGGAATTCGAAATAAATTATGTCCTGCAACATATTAAGTACACCAAACCATCACGCGAGTCGTTGCAACTTGGAATGCTCTCCCAGACGAGGTGACCACAGCCCCCTCAGTGGACAGCTTTAAGAGACTTGATAATTACCTACTCACATACGGATTATCATCTCCCTCTTTGACAAGCTGTTCATGATGCATATCTTGAGACCTGCTAGTTGTTATCATTGCCATCTCCTCAGATCACTCAATTAATCTATCTCGCCTATTATCTCTGTTTCCTCTCTCTTGCTTACACTTCGGTCCTCTCTCACAATCTTCACTACCAATTAATAAACTAAACTATCTGTTGGCTTGCTTAGTTCTGAAATCTTATTCATACTGGCACTAGAATTGTATTCTTATTATTCTCCACATTGCGACTAACTGATCTCCGGTCTGGTAATGTGACAGATGCTGGTATGCAGAAACCATACTGCCCTGAAACAAACGTTTTCATTTAAATCCCGAGACATACAAACTCACAACCAACTGCCAACTGACTGGAATTAGACAGTCGAGTGGCTAGACCTTGGAAACCATCAAACACCTGCAGCCGTACCGAGAGAGCAGAAATTGACCGCAAAGAAATCTATTGGTTTATACTCGCTCGTGAAATAGATATTGGATATTGGCAATCCGCCAACTTCATATTCTACGTCACTCAGCTGGTGATGTTCAACAACCTCAAAGGTCTTGTGAAGAAGGAAGGGACAAACAAGGTGAATAGTGTTGAATTTATGCTCATCTCATTTTCCGTACACGTATCCATTAAAATGTTGACTAAGTTAATTGAATGTCACGTTTCCGAAAACGTCGATACTAACTGGATCCCTAAAGTCTGTATCTAGTCTAAGTATTGTCGGTAAAATTTTCGGTACTTTTTCAAAGTCATCCATCTTATTTAGTGCCAATGAAGCCATATTTTGTATACGAGTAGTTTCTCTCTCCATACCAGTGTTATTTTAGGTGATGATGGTTGCTTGATTATGCTGCCTTCCTCTCTGCTCCGCTGTCACTAATTCTAAGTATGACCCACGCTTCTAATATGGGATATTCCCAGTTCTCAACAAGCTAGTTGTACTACCTGACGCAATCCAAACACAGTTGTCTCTAAGTATTATTAATCCAGACTGTCTTACCTGAATGGGATGTACATTAATTTGTGGCCCCTTAACATTTGTCCAAATTAGTCGGTAGTGAATTAATTAGCTAGCTTATCATAATAATAAGTGAATAGTTAGGAGCTTTATACAGTAATTCTCTGCTGCCCACAAGACTCCATGGCGATTAATTTAGGAGCTGACTAGAAAGTCTTTGGACCGTTGCACCGAAGCACGTTTCACACGAGACCTGATTGGTCAGGATAAAATCCTTCCTGCACCCCCTAACATCTTTATTATTTCCACGACTAACTTTGCCCACATTCCTTTATCACCCCCTTACCGCTAATGCGAATAGTGTGAGTTCACGTAAAGTTATTCCTGGTCTCCCGAAACCCCGTTCTAGACTGGATCCCAGCAGATAGTCGGTTGTGCGCTGTTCGACTAAACGGGACAATAAGGATTCGGAAAGATAGGGACACTTGCCGTTTCCTCATCGTCGTATCTGCATACGCTCCCACTGACTGCAGTTCAGACGCGGTGAAAGGAACCAGTTCAGCTGGCCTTTAACAACACTTCGGTTACCCACGATCTCCAGTCATCCTGAATGGCAAGTCGACGTAGGCCCTCCGAACCTTTATGAAGTTGAAAAGGCTGTAGGAAATCTGAAGCGAGGGAGAGCAGCAGAACCTGATAGATTGACCCCTGAGATTTTTAAGGATGGTGGTCCAGTTTTAGAAGCCAGATGGACCGAGATCTTCGGTAGAATCAGGAAACTGGGCGTGTTACCATCCGACTGGTCTCAATCACTGATTGTCTCAGTCTAAAAGAAAGGGCAAACGTCCTTTTGTGACAGTTACTGAAGAATCATTCTAACTAATATAGTTTCTATAATGTTAGCCTCCATTATCCTTAGACACCTAACTATGGCTCGTGAAGAGCAGACTCGAGAAAACCAGTCTGGTTTCAGACCTGGACGTGGTTGTATAGACCACATCTTCAAACTAAGACAGGTCCTGGAACACAGACACACGTTTAGGTGTCCTACAATAGTTGTGTTCCTGGACCTACAGGCGGCATTCGACTCAGTGGATCGTGAGGTTCTGTGGCAGTGTTTGTCATTGAGAGGTGCACCAAAGAAATACATTAATCTTATACAGGCTCTCTACTCAAGTGAGAGAATATGGCGAACTGTCTTCGGAATTCTGTACTTCAATTGGTGTCCATCAGGGCTGTCCACTCTCCCCATTCTTGTTTAACGTTGTCGTAGATATGCTTCTAGGGTTAACATTATCATTGTCTGACTGTTCTTGACTGGATATTTTACCAGGAGACACGCTTGCTGACTTAGAATATGTTGATGACATAGTCTTATTTGGTGAAGACGCCGACGAAATACGGTCTTCTGACCACCTTAAGCAACAGTGCGTGCATTTTCGGGATGCGATTCTCCCCTTCAAATTCAGAATATAACTTCAGAGTTGGCTTGCATCGGCACATAAACTAGTGATAAGGAGTGAAGCAGTTGAGCGTGTTGACCGCTTCACTCATCTTGCGAACCTCATCAATGCTGATGGCCTGGTTTGTGACGAAATCTCAGCATAGATACACAAGACTCGACTGGCCTTTGGCAAATTGTTATATGGCGCAGGCGCCGTTTACTAACCGAAGGACGAGTCTACTGCGTAGCAGTTCGCTCCATCCAACTTTATGGCTGTCAAAAATGGCCAGTAAGATTAGGGGATAGTCGTGGGTTACTGGTTTTGAACCATAAGTGTCTTCGAAGCATTGCTTGTATATCCTGGGACAGCCGAGTAGGCAATACTGTCCTTAGGAAACGAGTACAAGGTAGGGATGGCATATCAATTGACGAAGTATTGAAACTTCATCAGTTGAGGTGGTTGAGACATGTGTTACGTATGCCTAACCACCGACTGCCTCGACGAGCTATGTTTTGTGGTATAGGAGTAGGTTGGACGACAGCTGGGGGCGGCCAAACCAAAACATGGCAGAAATCCATGAAATCAATAACAGGTGGACTGAATCATGTTTGTGGATGTAGGCTACCTGGTTGGAGTCCGTGAGACGATAGTAATCGATGGTTAGAAACCTTGAACGACATGGCTCAAAATTGTTTGTAGTGGCGCAGGTGCATACATTCTTTGTGTTCTCTCAAATTCTAACCCTCTGAATTCCTCATTATCTCCATCTTTCGCTTTCTATAGTTATCTCACTGAACTATACTTCTTGAATAATATCTTCGAACCCTAATCTTCTCGATTACCAGTAATACTTCTACTATCCTTACCACCAAGTAATTTGAACTGATAGTTGCATCTCTGTGTTTATGCGGTATGGCAATCTGAACTGATGTACGCACGTACGAAATTCTGCGTTGTAACTAACTGACTGATTGACCGATGCATATTTACTGACTGTTAGTTTAAGGTGTTTTAAAAATTTTACCATTTATTTCATACCTGCGAGGCAAGGACAATTAATAGTTTGAAATCTTTACGCGATGTCTTTTAAAGCCAGTGGCATCAACTGAGATATCTCTGCTATAAGTCCTTAACTTACCATTCCTTATCTTTCGCTTTGTCAATCAATATAACGTGAGCTTACTCAAATTATTGCAGTAATTTTCTTTGCTGTTTCGAAGCGTAAGCGACCGAACTAGTGAACCATTTTTTTTTGAGACCTTGCATCTTGTTATATATATCTGCTTGACTGCACTCTACCATTTAAGTTATTCCCTCAGTTGTATACGTTTGATCCTCTGCTGATTTTCAGAGCTGCCGGTCAGATTGTGGAAGCGTTGATGGACGAGTGTCTTATTCACGTTTTCTGGTGAGTTTTTTAGAGCTCGAAAGGTTGTATTTTTACCTCATACTTACTTCTCCGAGTTCTTACTATTCCGTTTATCTCGGCAGTACATGAGCAAGGATCTACTGGAATCTAGCCCAGGACAGATACTTCTCCCTTACTACTTAATGCTATGCCTGCACCAGCGAGGCCACGGGAAGTAGCAGTGGCGCTGCCACATACACTGCGAGTAAATCGCTATGCTTTTGTATGAAGTTCTTCATTTACTTGGATTCTGAATGCGCGTTTCGGATATGCAGCATACATCAATGTCACGGGATTCTAGAGTCCTAGCTAAGGAATCCTGTTGTTCTATTTGTCCCAAAGTTAGAACAATAATCGCTTCAAAATGTAGTTTGGAGTTGTGTTTCTGGAGACAAGGAATATCCTTTCGAGTACTCAAATCGTTATTATTAGCGGCGCAAGTTGATAGAAGTATACGAGAAATCAGTCAGTTGCAACGTAGAACTTCGTACGTAAGTACATCAGTTCAGGTTGCCATACCACACCAGCATAGAGGCGCAATTGTCAATTCAAACACCATAGTGGTAGAGATAGTAAAAGTATTACTGGTAATGCAGATTAGAATTTGAAGTTACTATTCAAGAAGTATAATTCAGTGAAATAAGTATACGAGAAGTGTTATTCGTGGAGGTAAGGGAGTTATTAAGAGGTATAGGAGAGATTTGGTCGTGACCACTTTGGTCTCGTGTGCTATTATGGGTATGAGGGTGGATGTCACTTCCTGGATGCCCACAACGTCGAATAGAGTTTGCTGATGAACCTGAAGGAAGTAGAGTAGCGTTGTCCTTAAACACCTGGTAGCGCGACTTCAGAGCCCAACAGACAACTTCTTGAGGCCGGTCACACCGTCTTTTTGTCGGATGTTTTTAGAGTGTTAGCTCCGCACTTCAAGTGGCCTTACCGCCTGAGACGAAAATCCGTGAGGTAAGTCAAGGTGTGACGTTTTTAGAGTTGACGTTTTCTAACGCCCTCCTTCTTTGTGAGAAGGCAACATCGTTTCTGATGCTGGTTGTTCTGAGGGAAAAACCTTACTGCTGTCACACCCATTTACAGTCAGTCAGCAATATGACTTCTCCCTCAGACCTTGAGTAGTCTTACCGTTCTCCAACCAACCTATCTAGCATGGTGTAACCTAAAGGATCATATGTGCGAGCCAATATAGCTTGGTCGACCACCACATCAAGAGGTAGCAGCTACGGTCGGGATTTCACGATTTGCTACATTCTATTGCGTAGCAGTGAACGAATATAGGCGGCAACCAATAGGAGTTAAGGACGCAAATAGACAATTTACGATTTTTTTTTTCAATCACACTGACAACAAATTACATACACGTCGTGAACTTGATAATTTTAAAGAATGATAATCGCAGTAACTAATTCCTGTTGATCATTTTTTCTCTCTCATTACTTTCAATGAATGAACAACACAGGGTGAATCAGAGAGAACCGATGCTGATATTGCTTTTGAAACACGAACATTATCTGTACAATCTAGACAAATTTCATCGTCAGCTGTAAGCAATCATGGTTGTATTAATGACAATATGACTGGCAGTAACAATGATATTAATGCATTTCAAAATAAATCATCAACATCCAAAGAAATAGATAATGTTAATTTGTTAAAATGTACTAGTCCATTCAGTGAACAAGATGATTCTGATTGGGGTTCGCTGATATCGTCAACTTTTCGATTATCTACCGAAACATCTGATATTCAATCACGTTATCATCGTGTTTATCAAATGGCACGTAGCTACAAAATTAAATATCAACAGGTTAGTTGATTTTTAATAGAAATAAATACTCTAGTTATTTTATTTTAAGATTGATGTAACCTAATTGTCTGTAACAGCACACGAGATCACACGAGGTCACAATCAAATCCTTCCTCCAGCCCCCCCTAACATCTCCCTTATCTTCACGCCTAACTCTATCAACATTCATTTATCACCCTGCACCTCTGATGCAAACGATTCGAGTTTCCGAAACGTTATTTATGGTCTCCTGAAACCTCGTTCTAAACTATATGTTGGAGCTTTTAATGTACGGAAATTGTGTCAAATAGGCCAACAGGCTTCATTAACTAGGACTTTAGAATCTCGTGTCATCGATGTATTCTGTGTCTCGGAAACGCGCATACAGGATCCGAGTAGCTTCAATCACTTGACCTTACCATTTCAAGATAAAGAAGCAACTCAATTTACCCTTCATGTATCTGGAAGTCCTGATGCTTCTTCCCTGGAGTATTGCTGGCGTAGGTATAGCATTGAGTCGTAGGGCAAGACTAGCTCTGCTAGACTGGATTCCTGTAGATAGTCGCTTGTGCGTTGTCCGACTAAACGAGAAAGTAAGTATTTGGGAAGATAGGTACACTCGCCGTTGCCTCTTTATCGTATCTGCCTACGCTCCCACTGACTGCAGCTCAGACAAGGTGAAAGATGAGTTTTACAGAAAGCTTTCAGACCTCCTCCAAACTTTTAGGCGCTCTGATGTAGCAGTAATAGCTGGTAACTTCAGTGCTCAAGTAGGTAGACTTAGTGGAAAGGAAAGACACCTGAGTGGATGTTATGGTGTCGCGGCTCAGAGAACAGATAATGGCGACCGTCCGTTTCAGCTGTGCTCATATAACCGTCTATTTCTAGCAAACACTAACTTTAAGCATAAGGAAAAGCATCTTTTGACCTGGCGACCCCCGAAGTCGTCACAACGTTGGACCCAACTAGATCACATCTCCATCAACCAACCACTGATGTACTTTAGTACGAAGTTCTACGTAGTAACTGACTGACTAATAAACTGTAATTTCAATCTCTGTTTTATACTTAAATTGTAACTAAGTTGGGTCCCAGATCCTGCTATTATCTTGGAACAATGGTCGGGTTAGCTTATTGTAATGAAGCAAAAGATCTATATTGAATGAAGTATTTGTTCCTGTAGATTCTAATGTGCCAGGAAGGTCGGTTACAGAACGGCTAATCTAAAAGCAACAACTTGAGGTCTAAGGTCAAAGTCGTACTGCGGATTATGTTTTTGTATGATGGAAGTAAAGAGTTCTTTTTAGACAGCCGAAATCTACTACGATTCTTCCGTTGCACAACAAGAATGGGTTAAAAAAGGTCTACCTTGAAATATCAGAACTCATTTCATCCAACATAGTTTTCCATTGCAAACAGTAATGGCTTTAGTGTAAAGAGTGAATACATCAAAAATGACCCACAGAAAGGCTGTTTATGACCGACCTCAAGCAGTTTTTCACTCAGTGCTGGGACCAATCCCAGCAAACCAAACAGACAATTACCAAGTTTCTTTTGTGCCGACCCTTCAAGAATTCATCAACTTGTTAACTTGAACCTGCTGAATAGACTTAACATAAAAGACAAGACCACTAGCCAGAAGATTATGTTTTTTCTTTTAATGTTGTATATTAATCCAGTATCTTTAAATGGAACCTAGAATTATCGTAAAGACCTGAAACAAGAAGTGTGAACCTATCAATGCGGTTGAGAGTATCAATTTATAAAACCACCCTTTCTAATACTGTCTCACTTTCTTATTCGTAATCATTTTCAACTTACTGCTACAGTGACTAGCTTAACTTATGAAATTAGATGGTGATTAGCTTTCTGTAGTGCCTGTTGTAATATCCAGTCAATAAGTAACTGATCGATCATTGAGTAGTTACTAAACATTGTTTATTGTTTACACTGGTACAGGTGCATCGATTATTTGTTTTGCCTTAAATTTTAATCTTCTGAATTCTTTATGACCTTTTTCCCTCATTTTTAAATTTATTTCATTGGTTTGTATTTGACTCGAATCTTGTCTTCGATCTCTAATCTTTTCCAGTACCGCTAATACTGCTACTACCTTTACTACTATGAGATTCGACTTGACAATTTCACCTTTATGTACTAATGTGTTATGGAAACTTGAACTGATATATATACATACGCACGAAGTTCTACATTACAATTGACTGGCTGACTGTTTGTTTAGTTCTATCTTGATTGGGCTAACCACCGATTACCGCGACGAGCTATCTTTTGCAGTGTAGGAGTAGGTTGGAAGAAAGGTAGGGGCGGCCAAACGAAAACATGGCACAAATGCATG
The DNA here is from genome assembly GCA_944470395.2 of Schistosoma turkestanicum. NCBI lineage: Eukaryota > Metazoa > Platyhelminthes > Trematoda > Strigeidida > Schistosomatidae > Schistosoma > Schistosoma turkestanicum. The sequence continues at coordinate 82,231,469 of OX103971.1, read as the reverse complement.
AAGTCACTGACAAGTGGACTGAGTCATGTTCGTAGATATAGACTACCTGGTTGTGGTCCGCGAGACGATAGTCACCGATGGTTAGAGACCTTGAATGACATGACTCAGAATCGTTTGCAGTAACGCAGGTGCATCCACTCTTTGTGTTCTATGAAATTCTAACCTTCTGCATTCCTCATACTCTCTACCTTTTTCCTTCTAAATTTATATTACTGAATTATACTTCTCGAATCATATCTTCGCTCCCTAATCTTCTCCATTACTGCTAATACTTCTATTATTGCTATCACTCATGGATTTGAATTGACAGTTGCGTCTCTGTGCTGATGGAGCATGGCAACCTGAACTGATGTACTTATGTACGAAGTTCTGCGTTGTATCTGTCTGTCTGTCTGTCTCCTGTCTTGATTGAATCCTGTTCATTAAGTTACACTATAACCACTAGTTTAAGTGACTGACTCAACATTGCCTTCACCATACAGAGAAATATTAGTTGATTAAAAAATGATCTAGAGAAAACCGTAAACCATTTAAGTTCTGTACTGATTGTTTGTTACTAATTTGACTTGCGCAAAATCTAGATTCAGGTTTCCCTACCCGACTATATCTTCTTTTATTTAAAACCATATTTTTACAATAATCAGTCCATGTGTATATATGTTTCTTTCTTGGTTTCGAATCGTAAGATATATTATATGCTGTTTATTGATTATTGATTTGATATACATATATGTTACACATTTTTGAATGCGCACTGCTGAGGAGTCCCATAGCAGGACGAAACGGCCGTCCAGTGCTTCCAGGTTTCTAGTGGTGGTCTAACATTGATCGATTCATGGTTTCAAAAATGTGCAACTTAACAATCTTCACAACCCTTGTAATGCATACATATATATGTATATAAAATTCATTTTACATGTTATTCAGAGTGTCGAAGCGTTTAAAGCTATGGAATCTGAAAGAAATAATCTACAACAATTATTAGCATCACATCAAACAAAAACATTGAAATCTGTTGAAGAAGTACACAAGAAATTGGAATTGGATAGACAAACGAAAGATGAATTAGAACGTGATTTTCGTCAACTTTTGCATGAAAAAGATGAAGTGATCAAGTCATTACGTTTGCAAGTATGTTGTAGACAACTTTTTTTGTTTTTGTTATTGGTAAATCTTAAATTCATACTGATTAATAATTATTGACTTAGCCAATCTATCAGGAAAGTTCTACTCACTGGTTTCCTCCTGCATTGGAGGTATCGTGTACGAGATTGAAAGGACTCTGAAACTAGGTCGATATAGATAAGAGGGATCCTTATTAATTAGATTGGGTTTCATCGACACCTGATCTAGTGATGATGGGGAGTGCAGTAGTTGAGTTGAGTGTGTAGACTGCTTCACTTATTTCGGGAGTCTCATCAGTGCTGATGACCTGTTGACTGACGAAATTTCAGCACACATAGAGAAAGCTCGATTAGCTATTGCCGACTTGCGTCACCTATGACTCAGGCGAGATATCCGTTCGTTAACCAAAGAACGAGTGTACTGACTAGCAGTTCGCTCCGTCCTGCGGATGCGAAAGATGGCCGGTGAGAGTACAGGACATTCGTAGATTGCTTGTCTTCGATCATAAGTGTCTCCGAAGCATTGCTCGTATATCCTGGGACAACCGAGTAAACGATGCTGTCCTTAGAAAACGAGCACTAGGTAGGGATGACAGATCAATAGATGAAGTATTGAAACTTCATCAGTTGAGGTAGTTGAGACATGTGTTGCGTATGCCTAACCACCGATTGCCTCGAAGAGCTATGTTTTGTAGTGTAAGAATAGGTTGGAAGAAAGTTAGGGGCGGCCAAACCAAAACATGGCAGAAATTCATGAAGTCACTGACAAGTGGACTGAATCATGTTTGTGGATGTAGGCTACCTGGTTGAAGTCCGTGAGACGATAGTAATCGATGGTTAGAAACCTTGAATGACATGGCTCAAAACCGTTTGTGATGGCGCAGATGCCTTCACTCTTTGTATTCTCTCACCGTCATACCCGTAACAGCACACGAGACCAAAATTAGTCAAAATCAAATTCTTTCTATCAATAACTAATCAATATCAATGTGTTCATTAAATTCTATTGGAATCAAATTATAAATCTACTTTCTTTTTGTTTGTTTGTTTTGCTTTTTTTCAGTCTGATCAACAACTTATTAATAAATTACGCTCTGAATTATCTGATAGTAAACTATCACAAATAGCATTACAAGAACAAGTTCAATGTTTAAAAGCAACATTTTTTAATAAATCAAATGTTAGTACACAATGTCAATTTTCAGATAAACAATCAGTAGTAGTACCTACAGAATCAAATTATATTCAACATTCTAATGAAATAATAATTCAAAACAATGATGAACAACAACAGCAACAGCACGAACAGTCTAGTGAAATTCAATCATTATCTTGTCAATTAGAAGAATTAAATAAAAAATTAATTGATTCTGAAGAAATTCGAATACGTTTAACTAAAGAATGCAATGAATTGAAATCAACATTCACTTCAGCGAAATCCGAACTGCCCGCCACATTGACATTAAATGATGACGATGATGAATTATCTCATTCCAAATTAATTCATTTACAAACATTGAATTCCAAATTAACTAACGAATTAAATGAATCCAAATTGAAAATTGAACACCTTGAATCAATACACAGTGAACAATTAAAACAAATGGATCATATGAAATTACAACTAAATTCATATGAAAATATTCAACAAGAGAATGAAAATTTTAAATTATATTATGAACATTTATTGCAAAAAATTGACCAATTCAAATTGGATATATTTAATTTAAATAATGAACAATTAATGCAATTGTATCCTATCAATAATAATAATAATGATCATGATAATTCAATCAGTTCAATGTTCAATGTTGAAAATTTGCAAAATTTACAATTATTCACTGAATTATTACTACAGCATACATTACAAACGATACATCAATTGAAAAGTACTACTCATCATGAAAAACAACAAGAACAACAACAGCATTCAATGATCAATGCATTGAATGAAAAAATTAATCAAATTGAAAAAGATTATACGCATCAATTGTCAATTATTGAGCATAATTATCAATTGGAAAAAGAAAATTTTGCAAATTTACAAATGAAATATACTGAAGTTGAATTACAATTAAATACTATTAAAAATCAATTAGAATCAACAACGACATTAAAAGAAGAGCTGGAGTTGAAAGTATCACATCTACTGGAGGTAGAAAGAGATTTGTCGAATCGATTGTGTGATAGTGAACAACTACATGAGAAAGATAAACAACTGATTGAACAATTGACGAGTGATCAAAGTGAACATGATAATTTGAACCGATCGGTTGTTGAATTGAAACAAGAGTTAGACTCGTCGAATGCGAAGTATTTGCAGTTATTAAGTGATTACGAGAATTTGAATAAACAATTGTTAGATAGTGAGGAGCAATTGAAAATTGAACGGAATAAATTAGTTGACAAATCGAACGAATTGTCAGTTGTCGCAGAGGAATTGAAGTGTTCGAAACAATCGATAATAGACTTGAGTACATCGAAAGAGGAATTGGAGCTGAAAGTATCACATCTAGTGGAGGTAGAAAGAGATTTGACGAATCGATTGTGTGACAGTGAACAACTACATGAGAAAGATAAACAACTGATTGAACAATTGACGAGTGATCAAAGTGAACATGATAATTTGAATCGATCAGTTGTTGAATTGAAACAAGATTTAGACTCGTCGAATGCGAAATATTTGCAGTTATTAAGTGATTACGAGAATTTGAATAAACAATTGTTAGATAGTGAGGAGCAATTGAAAATTGAACGGAATAAATTAGTTGACAAATCGAACGAATTGTCAGTTGTCGCAGAGGAATTGAAGTGTTCGAAACAATCGATAATAGACTTGAGTACATCGAAAGAGGAATTGGAGCTGAAAGTATCACATCTAGTGGAGGTAGAAAGAGATTTGACGAATCGATTGTGTGACAGTGAACAACTACATGAGAAAGATAAACAACTGATTGAACAATTGACGAGTGATCAAAGTGAACATGATAATTTGAATCGATCAGTTGTTGAATTGAAACAAGAGTTAGACTCGTCGAATGCGAAGTATTTGCAGTTATTAAGTGATTACGAGAATTTGAGTAAACAATTGTTAGATAGTGAGGAGCAATTGAAAATTGAACGGAATAGATTAGTTGACCAATCGAATGAATTGTCAGTTGTCGCAGAGGAATTGAAGTGTTCGAAACAATCGATAATAGACTTGAGTACATCGAAAGAGGAATTGGAGCTGAAAGTATCACATCTAGTGGAGGTAGAAAGAGATTTGACGAATCGATTGTGTGACAGTGAACAACTACATGAGAAAGATAAACAACTGATTGAACAATTGACGAGTGATCAAAGTGAACATGATAATTTGAATCGATCAGTTGTTGAATTGAAACAAGATTTAGACTCGTCGAATGCGAAATATTTGCAGTTATTAAGTGATTACGAGAATTTGAATAAACAATTGTTAGATAGTGAGGAGCAATTGAAAATTGAACGGAATAAATTAGTTGACAAATCGAACGAATTGTCAGTTGTCGCAGAGGAATTGAAGTGTTCGAAACAATCGATAATAGACTTGAGTACATCGAAAGAGGAATTGGAGCTGAAAGTATCACATCTAGTGGAGGTAGAAAGAGATTTGACGAATCGATTGTGTGACAGTGAACAACTACATGAGAAAGATAAACAACTGATTGAACAATTGACGAGTGATCAAAGTGAACATGATAATTTGAATCGATCAGTTGTTGAATTGAAACAAGAGTTAGACTCGTCGAATGCGAAGTATTTGCAGTTATTAAGTGATTACGAGAATTTGAGTAAACAATTGTTAGATAGTGAGGAGCAATTGAAAATTGAACGGAATAGATTAGTTGACCAATCGAATGAATTGTCAGTTGTCGCAGAGGAATTGAAGTGTTCGAAACAATCGATAATAGACTTGAGTACATCGAAAGAGGAATTGGAGCTGAAAGTATCACATCTAGTGGAGGTAGAAAGAGATTTGTCGAATCGATTGTGTGACAGTGAACAACTACATGAGAAAGATAAACAAACGATTGAACAATTGACGAGTGATCAAAGTGAACATGATAACTTGAATCAATCGGTTGTTGAATTGAAACAAGAGTTAGACTCGTCGAATGCGAAATATTTGCAGTTATTAAGTGATTACGAGAATTTGAGTAAACAATTTTTAGATAGTGAGGAGCAATTGAAAATTGAACGAAATAGATTAGTTGACAAATCGAACGAATTGTCAGTTGTCGCAGAGGAATTGAAGTGTTCGAAACAATCGATAATAGACTTGAGTACATCGAAAGAGGAATTGGAGCTGAAAGTATCACATCTAGTGGAGGTAGAAAGAGATTTGTCGAATCGATTGTGTGACAGTGAACAACTACATGAGAAAGATAAACAACTGATTGAACAATTGACGAGTGTTCAAAGTGAACATGATAATTTGAATCGATCGGTTGTTGAATTGAAACAAGAGTTAGATTCGTCGAAGGCGAAGTATTTGCAGTTATTAAGTGATTACGAGAATTTGAGTAAACAATTGTTAGATAGTGAGGAGCAATTGAAAATTGAACGGAATAGATTAGTTGACAAATCGAATGAGTTGTCAGCTGTGAATGAGGAATTGAAGTGTTCAAAACAATCGATAATAGACTTGAGTACATCGAAAGAGGAATTGGAGCTGAAAGTATCACATCTAGTGGAGGTAGAAAGAGATTTGTCGAATCGATTGTGTGACAGTGAACAACTACATGAGAAAGATAAACAACTGATTGAACAATTGACGAGTGATCAAAGTGAACATGATAACTTGAATCAATCGGTTGTTGAATTGAAACAAGAGTTAGACTCGTCGAATGCGAAATATTTGCAGTTGTTAAGTGATTACGAGAATTTGAATAAACACTTGTTAGATAGTGAGGAGCAATTGAAAATTGAACGAAATAGATTAGTTGACAAATCGAATGAATTGTCAGTTGTCGCAGAGGAATTGAAGTGTTCGAAACAATCGATAATAGACTTGAGTACATCGAAAGAGGAATTGGAGCTGAAAGTATCACATCTAGTGGAGGTAGAAAGAGATTTGTCGAATCGATTGTGTGACAGTGAACAACTACATGAGAAAGATAAACAAACGATTGAACAATTGACGAGTGATCAAAGTGAACATGATAATTTGAATCGATCAGTTGTTGAATTGAAACAAGATTTAGACTCGTCGAATGCGAAGTATTTGCAGTTGTTAAGTGATTACGAGAATTTGAGTAAACACTTGTTAGATAGTGAGGAGCAATTGAAAATTGAACGGAATAGATTAGTTGACAAATCGAACGAATTGTCAGTTGTCAATGAGGAATTAGAGCGGTCAAAACAATTAATTATTGATTTGAAAAATACTAATCAACATGAATTGGAGCAAATGCAAATTTCTTCAAATAATCCTCAATATTCAGAAGTAAATGATTTACTTACCGAAAATGTGAATTTAACTAAAAAAGTAAGAATAATTAACTTTTCTAGTAGTTTACTAGATAAATGTGACATTGTCTAAGAATATTATAACTGATTCTATTCATAAATCGTGCTAAACCTACTGTTAGTTAGAATTTGTGTTAGATTTTTAATACTGTGGATTGGTCCTATTCTCTCTTCTTGTTCATTTGTGTTACTTACTTGCTTACTTACGCCTGTTACCCCCAATGGAGCATAGGCCGCCCACCAGTTTTTCCAACCAACTCTGTCCTGGGCTTCCCTTTCCAGTTCTGTCCAATGTTTGTTCATTCCTCTAATATCCTTCTCTATTTCTCGGCGTAATGTGTTCTTTGGCCTTCCTATTTTCCCTTTGCCTTGAGGATTCCATGTGAGGGCTTGTCTCGTGATGCAGTTAGGTGCTTTTCGTAGTGTGTGCCCTATCCACCACTTCCACCGCTTCTTCCTGATTTCCTCTTCCACTGGAATCTGGTTTGTTCTCTCCCACAGTACGTTGTTGCTGATGGTGTCTGTCCAACGAATCTGAAGTATTTTGCGTATACTACTCTCAATGGATACTTGTATCTTCTGGATGATGCCTTTCGTAGTTTTCCAAGTTTCCGCTCCATACAGTAGAACAGTCTTGACATTTGTATTGAAAATCCTGATTTTGGTGTTGATTGATATTTGTTTGTAGTTCCAGATAATTTACAACTGTAGAAATGCAGCCCTTGCTTTGCCAATCCGCACCCTCACATCTGCATCCGATCCACCTTGATTGTCGATGATGCTGCCCAGATATGTAAAGGTGTTAACGTCCTCCAAGGCATCTCCATGAAGAGTGATTTGGTTGGTGCATGTTGTGTTGGATCGGAGAATTTTGCTTTTTTCTTTATGTATGTTGAGAGCTACTGTTGCAGAGGCTGCTGTTACACTGTTCGTCTTCTCTTGCATTTGTTGTTGAGTGTGCGATAGAAGAGCCAGGTCATGTGCGAAGTCCAGATCGTCCAGCTGCGTCCTAGCTGTCCACTGAATACCGTGCTTCCCTCCAGATGTCGACGTCTTTATAATCCAGTCGATTGATGACTAGGAGAAAGAGAAAGGGTGAGAGTAAGCAACCTTGCCTCACACCGGTCTTCACGTCAAACGAGTCTGTCAGCTGACCTCCGTACACGATTTTGCAGTTGATTCATTTGCGTGGAGCATATTTAGTATGATGGCTTGGTTGTTCCAGTGATTACATGAATGAAAAATTTGGTTGCGTAAATGCTGCTAGGAAGTTATTGAATGAAAGATTCTAATGGTAAACTTACTTCATTGTAAGAACGATAAACTTGTACTTTGAAGTTACTTTTTCAGTGGATTTGTAGTTTCCATGGTAGTTATTAGAAGGGGTTACAGCTTCTGTTCAGTCAGTCAGTCAATCAGTCAGCTAGGTATGTACACATCACTTCAAGTTGCCATACCACATTAGCACAGAGATGTGATTGTCAATTCAAATCCTATACTAGTAGAACCCGAATACTAGCTGCTACCTTAATGTGGTGGTCGAGCTTGCCTATCTTGATGAACCAACCAAGCTATATTGGCTCGCACATATGATCCTGTAGGTTCTACCATGTCATATAGGTCGATTGGAGAACTTTAAGACTCAGAGCAGCAACTCAAGGTCTAAGTACGAAGTCGTGCTGCTGAATGAGAGGTGTGTGACAGCAGTAAGGTGTTTCTCTTGGACAGCCAGCATCTGCAGCGATGCTGCCTTCTCACAAGGAAGGAGGGCGTTAGAAAACGTCGACTCTAAAAACATCACACCTTGACTTACCTCACGGACTTTCGTCTCAGGCGATAAGGCAACTTGAAGTGCGGAGCTAACACTCTCAAAACATCCGACAAAAGGCCGTACGTGACCGGCCTCAAGAAGTTGTCTGTTGGGCTTTGAAGTCACGCTACCAGGTGTCTAAAGCCAGCGCTATTCTATCTCCTTTTTCAGGTTCACCAGCAAACACTCTTTGACGATGTGGGCAGCCAGGAAGTGGCATCCACCCTCATACCCATAATAGCACACGAGACCAAAGTGGTAAGGCAGAACTAGCTGTTCTAGGCTGGATTCCAGTAGATAGTTGCTCATGTACTGTCGATATAAACAGAACAGTAAGAACTCGGAGAAGTAGGAACACTCGCCGTTTCCGTAGTAAAACTAAGAATATATTTCAGGATCAACTAGAAAGACAGGCGACCATCTAAGCGATTCCCATCCGGAGGTAGCTTGGAATGGTATCGAAAAGACTGTGAAAAAAAACAGTGATACCTGTTAGTAAGGTAAACCACAAGATTGGGGAGAAGCATTGGATCTCATTAGTATCCGCCGAAAGGATAGATGCTCGTAAACTCATCCCGTCTGGCTCTGAAGATGACGACGAGCGGAGTCAGCTTAAGCGCAAGCTGATAAAAAGCCTATGCAATGATCACGAACAATAGTGGGTAGTGAAAGCAAGAGAGATAGAAGAGGCAGCGGTGATAGGCAATAGTAGACAGTTGTTCGGACTTCTCACAGAAACCTGTTTTAGGAATCCGACTGTGAGTGAGACTATCTCGGAAAAAGGATGGGCTTATGATTCATTCTCAATCCAGGAGACTGAATCGATGTGCAGATATCAGTTCATTAGGTCTTCAACAACACTTCGGTTACCGACGACCTCCAGTCAACCTGTATGGCGAATTGGTCTAAGTCCTTTGAATCTTTATGAAGTTATGTTGATGTATGGCTAAGAAATTAACCTCGATCATTGTGTAAGTTTGAGCCTTGAAACAATTACTGCCAGCTTTTTCTGTGGATTGATTATCGACTTTGAATTAGCTCCAGGAGCACACAAGCTTTAAGATTTCAGTCGTTGTTTATTGGTCACTGGGTCCTTGGTAAAATGCGTCATCAGTTCTAAAGGTATACGACACATTTAATCAGTAATCAGACCAGAAATATACAATTACTCCCAAAATAACAGTCTGATCATACTTACTTACTTACGCCTGTTACACCCAATGGAGCATAGGCCGCCCACCAGTTTTCTCCAACCAACTCTGTCCTGGGCTTCCCTCTCCAGTTCTGTCCAATGTTTGTTCATTCCTCTCATATCTTTCTCTATCTCTCGGCGTAATGTGTTCCTTGGCCTTCCTATTTTCCTTTTGCCTTGAGGGTTCCATGTGAGGGCTTGTCTTGTGACGCAGTTAGGTGCTTTTCGTAGTGTGTGCCCTATCCACCACTTCCACCGCTTCTTCCTGATTTCCTCTTCCACTGGAATCTGGTTTGTTCTCTCCCACAGTACGTTGTTGCTGATGGTGTCTGTCCAACGAATCTGAAGTATTTTGCGTATACTACTCTCAATGGATACTTGTATCTTCTGGATGATGCCTTTCGTAGTTTTCCAAGTTTCCGCTCCATACAGTAGAACAGTCTTGACATTTGTATTGAAAATCCTGATTTTGGTGTTGATTGATATTTGTTTGTAGTTCCAGATAATTTACAACTGTAGAAATGCAGCCCTTGCTTTGCCAATCCGCACCCTCACATCTGCATCCGATCCACCTTGATTGTCGATGATGCTGCCCAGATATGTAAAGGTGTTAACGTCCTCCAAGGCATCTCCATGAAGAGTGATTTGGTTGGTGCATGTTGTGTTGGATCGGAGAATTTTGCTTTTTTCTTTATGTATGTTGAGACCTACTGCTGCAGAGGCTGCTGTTACACTGTTCGTCTTCTCTTGCATTTGTTGTTGAGTGTGCGATAGAAGAGCCAGGTCATGTGCGAAGTCCAGATCGTCCAGCTGCGTCCTAGCTGTCCACTGAATACCGTGCTTCCCTCCAGATGTCGACGTCTTTATAATCCAGTCGATTGATGACTAGGAGAAAGAGAAAGGGTGAGAGTAAGCAACCTTGCCTCACACCGGTCTTCACGTCAAACGAGTCTGTCAGCTGACCTCCGTACACGATTTTGCAGTTGAATCGATCATAAGAATTCCGTATGATGTTGACTATTTTCTCAGGCACACCGTAGTGTCGAAGAAGCCTCCACAGTGTTTTCCTATCCACGCTATCAAATGCTTTCTCGTAGTCGATGAAGTTGATGAAGAGTGGTGAGTTCCATTCAATTGATTGTTCCACAATGATCCGTAATGTAGCAATTTGGTCAGTACACGATCGATCCTTACGAAATCCGGCCTGTTGATCTCGAAGTTGGGCGTCTACGAAGTCCTTCATTCTGTTTAACAATACTCTGTTGAAGACTTTGCCTGGTATTGAAAGAAGAGTGATGCCTCTGTAGTTCTCACACTTGCTTAGGTCGCCTTTCTTTGGTATTTTGATGAGGTATCCTTCTTTCCAATCTGATGGTACTTGTTCTTCATCCCAAATCTTCTTGAAGAGGATGTGAAATATTTTTGCAGTTGCTTCCACATCTGCTTTCATTGCCTCTGCTTGAATGTTGTCTGGTCCTGCTTCTTTGACGCTCTTGATTTGTCTGATGGCCATATTGATCTCCTCAATCGTAGGTGCGCCAATAATAATTGGGAGGTCCTTGGATGCTGCTTCGATGTTGGGTGGGTTCAGTGGAGCTGGTCGATTCAATAGTTCCTTAAAGTGCTCCACCCACCTATTTCGCTGTTGTTCAGTGTTGCTGATTACTTTGCCTTCCTTGCTTTTCACTGGTCGTTCTGGTTTACGATAGTTCCCGGAGAGCTTCTTTGTAGTTTCGTACAATTGTCTCAAGTTTCCGTCTCTTGCAGCCTTTTCCGCCGTCATTGCTAGATCTTCCACATATTTTCGTTTGTCAGCTTTGATGCTCTTCTTCACTTCCCTGTTCGCTTCTGTGTATGCAGCTTGTATGGTAACTTTCTCTGCTCTTGTTCGGCTGACATTGATTGCTGCCTTCTTGTTCCTCCTTTCTTGAATTTTTTCAAGAGTACCAACAGAGATCCATTCCTTGTGATGGTGCTTCTTGCGGCCAACGACCTCCTGACACGTTGAAGTGATTGCCTCCTTAATCCCTTTCCAATTGTACTCCAATGTTGCTTCCTCTCCATTGAGTAGATCCTGAAAGGCCTGGAACCTATTGCTGAGGGCTATCTTGAATTCATTGAGTTTTACGGTATCCCGAAGAAAGGCCGTATTAAACTTCTGTGATGTTGTCTGTCCCGTTGTCCAATGCTTCTTTAGCTTCAGTTTCATTTTGGCGATCAGCAAGTGGTGGTCTGAAGCTATATCAGCTCCTCTCTTGGTTCTCACATCCTCCATGGTCCTTCTGAACGTTTTGTTGATACAGATATGGTCAATTTGGTTTTGAGTAGTGTGATCCGGTGAAATCCATGTGGCTTTGTGAATGCGTTTGTGTGGGAATATTGTGCCACCGATGACCAGTTTGTTGAAGGCACATAGGTTTGCAAATCTCTCACCGTTTTCGTTTCTTTCTCCCAGTCCATGTCGTCCCATGATGTCTTCATATCCAGTGTTGTCCATTCCAACCTTGGCATTCAGGTCTCCCATAAGAATCGTCAAATCCTTTGGTGAACATTTCTCGACGATTGACTGAAGCCTTTCGTAGAATTGATCTTTAACGTCGTCATTGTAGTCATTGGTAGGTGCATAACATTGGATGACGTTCATTGTAATGTCCTGTTTCTTTGTTTTGAAGGATGCTTTGATGATCCTAGGTCCATGAGATTCCCATCCTATCAGTGCCTTTTGTGCATGTTTGGACAGCATCAGTGCAACTCCTTGTGTATGTGGAGCGTTTTCCTCTTCATGACTGGAGTATAACAGCAGTTCCCCTGAAGCAAGTCTCAGTTGTCCTACCTGTGTCCAATGCGTTTCACTGATTCCAAGCACCTCGAGGTTGTATCTTTTCATTTCTGCAGCAACTTGAAATAGTCTTCCAGTCTCCCACAATGTACGAACGTTCCATGTACCTAAAAAAATGGTTGCTCTGGTTGTCAGAAGAGGCATCAGCCCCGTGACTTCCGAGGGAACTCGGCTTTCATCACGAGACGTCATAATTGTTCTTCCAACTCCCAGGGCAGAGTTAAAATGGTTTGAAATATTTTTTCTGGTTAGCGTTTTTTTGGCAAGTGAGATTTCAACGGAATGGGGTCGCCAACCCCATGTCCAACCCTCCTCCTTTATCCGGGCTTGGGACCGGCAGTAGCCCCTACGGTTCTACTGGCGGAGTTAATATTTATATATATATATATATTAATCTATTTTCTTATTTCTCAATAAATAAAACAAAAAATTTTTTTTTAGATTCATTCACTTCAACAAACATTAACTACTACTAAAAGCCAATTTGACAATAGTCAATCTCAATTCCACAATAGTTGTACACCAGAATCAGCGACAATCAAAGAACAACATATGAACAATTTGGATGAATATCACCACCAGCACCGACAACAACAACAAGAACAACTTGTGTATGAATTAATCAATTTGTCAAATGAAGCATGTCAACTACTACTGGAACATTGTGAACAATGGAGCAATCGATTCAATCCTTTATGGAATGCGCTGAACACTACTGATCATCGACTTGCATTGATCAATACTAGCGTAGATTCAATATCTGCAATTATGGAGAAACGTTGTTGTCAAGATGATGATCGATTATCTTCTATTGAACAATTACAAAATGAATTGTCAATGGTAAACAATAATTTAACTATTTGTAATAATGTTGTCAATGAATTGAAAATGAAATTAGAAACAAAAGAAAATGAGGTTAGTTTTGGTGTTTGGTTTTTTTTCTTTGTTCTTTTAATCGTTACTCTATCTAGTGTTCTACCTAATTGTTGTTCATTGTTTTCATGTATGTATGTTGTAACCAAAGGGCGAGTGTACTGCGTAGCAGTTCGCTCCATCCAACTTTATGGCTGTCAAAAATGGCCAGTCAGAGTAGAAGATATTTGTAGGTTACTGGTTTTTGATCATAGGTGTCTTCGAAGCATTGCTCATGTATATCATGGGACAACCGAGCAAGCAGTGTTGTCCTTAGGAAACGGGTTCTAGGTAGTGATGGCATATCAATTGGTGAAGTATTAAAACTTCGTAGGCTTAACCACCGACTGCCTCCATGGGCGATGTTTTGTGGTGAAGGAGTAGGTTGGAAGAAAGTTAGGGGCGGCCAGACCAAAACATGGCAGAAATCCATGAAGTCACTGACAAGTGGACTGAGTCATGTTAGTAGATGTAGGCTACCTGGTTGGAGTCCGTGAGACGATAGTAATCGATGGTTAGAGACCTTGAACGACATGGCTCAATATCGTCTGCAAATGGCGCATATTGCATCCACTCTTTGTGTTCTCTGAAATTCTAGTTTTCTGAATTCCTCATCATCTCTACCTTTCTCCTTCTAAATTTATCTTACTGAATTATACTTCTCGAATCATATCTTCGAACTCTAATCTTCTCCATTACTGATAATACTTCTGTGGTGTGAGCTACTTATAAGTAGTATATGACGTGAGTGTCAACGTAATGTCTGGCAGCAGAAGATGGGGGGGGGAAGATCATGAAAGTAAGAGTTAGAAAACAATGGAATTTGTATGAAACGCATGAATAGTGACAATGGATTGATGTTTTGCAACAGGAACAGTCCAGTTCGATATGATGATGAACTGATATTTTGCAAATTAACGATTTACGATATGGTTTTCCGATTTTACTGAGTAACTCTGTAATTTTCGTTAAATACAATCAGGTTGCCACACCTGTGTTCTCGCTCACTACACTTCTACTATCTATACCACTGGGATTTGAAGTGACAATTGCATTTCTGTGCTAATTTGGTATGGCAACCTGAACTGATGTACGTACGTACGAAGTTCTACGTTGTAACTGACTGATGAGTGTAACTAATTATTGACCTAATGTGTTCTTTGGTCTACTATTTTTTTCTCTGACCTTGAGGGTTCGAATTGATGGCTTACCTTAGGTAACGCAACTAGGTTCCTACCTCTAGTAGTATATGATTTATATTAATTTTCCAAGTTAATTTATGAATTTTTTCCAGAAGATTTATCAAACGTTAGAGAAAGAGACTGATATCCAAACTAGCAATTATGATTGTATAATTATGTCAGTCCACAAATAAGAGACACTTCTCACGATTAAAAAAAAAATGAGGAATTTCGGCTAACAGACAGGAATTCAAAATTTTGAAGAAAGAGATACAATAAGTTTGTTAACTATATGACTTCATTGAAACCCAACAATCTCCACAACCCTATGATCAAAACTATCGTCTGCTCACTAGTGACTAGCTTCATGACGGAATTCTTGGAGTTTTGGTGAGTAGCCGTAGCGAGCGGAGTTTAACCCCTGTTGAGTGCGAGGCGGTTACTCTCTGAAGGCAATGGATGTGGTGTCACAATACCGTGGATTGATCATAGTCAGACATTAATGTCGTTGGATGCTGGCTCATTGGTCTTTAGGGTTAAGCTTTCGCGCGTGAAACCGAAGGTCCTGTACAGGGTCCATGGGTGTGTACTACTGACAAGTCCCATATTAGAACGAAATAGCTATTCAGTGCTTCTAGGTTTCTAATGGTGTTCTAACGTTAATCGATTTATCATTTCAATAATAAAATTTTTATTTATGGGAAAACGAGGATAAAAAAAATGAAATATAAGAAAAACTACAAAAGTGTGAAAGATTATGATAATGTTTGTAACAGGAAAAGCAACTGAACAAATTGTTTCTGTACATTAGGTCGACAGGAGACTCTACTTGATCATAGTGACATGCAAATTGACCAATTTTCAACGAGATGTATCTGTAATCGTAATTGTTGTAACGGTTGCTTAAATAATTTACGGCTTAGTATTCTCTGACCACAATACTCTGGACAAGTTCCCAAGAATCAAAAACACGGTTGAACAGGGAAAGATTATATTCCAAATAGCAAGGTTAAATGGAAATAAGAAGCCAAAGGTGATGGCGAAGGCGAAGGCAAAGATAGATACAACGTTAGTCTATTTATAGCATTTACATGAGAAAGCTTCTGGATAGAAATTCACGTGATCGACTGGATTAGATTTAACCAATCAGCACGCACCTAATAATACGAGAATCTCCTACCCTGTTCTCCAAGATTCGATCAGGCGCTGATTGGATAGGAAATTAGCCAATCAGCGCGCAGCAACGTAATCATGCTTTAATTCATATATGTCCAACTAACAGTAGTGCAACTAGTGCTCCCTGTATGCGACACAGTTGACCAGAGTTTCTATTATGTTTCAATAACACTTTTGTAACAGGAAAGCTAAAAATGTATGTGTAGACTTTTTAGCAGATTCGTTTTCATAATGAATCTCCCGACCGTAGCTGCTACCTTGACGTGGTGGTCGGGCTTGCCTATCGTGATGACCCAACCGAGCTATACTGGCTGGAACATATGTTCCTTCAGGTCCTACCATGCCTGGCAGGTCGATTGGAGAACGATGAGACTAAACGCAGCTACTCAAGGTCTGAGGGCGAAGTCGTACTGCTGACTGTGATGGAGGGGTGTGACAGCAGTAAGTTGTTTCCCTCGGACAACCAGCATCTGCAGCGATGCTGCCTTCTCACAAGGAAGGAAGGGTTAGAAAAGGTCGGCGCTAAAAGTGTCACACCTCCCCTACCTCACGGATTTCCGTCTCCTTGGGTAAGGGTGCCCACTAAGTGCCTTTAAGAACGGAGCTAATCCTCAGAAAACCTTTCATGAAAAGGTCGTGCGTGACTGGCCTCAAGTAGTTGTCCCTTGACTTTCTAAACTTTTCTCATTGAATCATACTTCTTGAATAATATCTTCTCATCCTAACCTCTCCGATTACTTCTAATACCCTTACTAACTCTTCTACTATTGGATTTGAATTGACAATTACATCTCTGCGCTGATGTGGTATGGAAACATGAACTGATGTACTTACGTACGAAGTTCTACGTTACAACTGACTGACTGATAATGAATCTAACACTATATGTGATAACCATTAACCTACTACTATATACTTCCTAATGGACAATTTCCTATTTCTTCATTGTAATCTATCAAGTCATACTGAGGAGTATTCCATTGTATATCGTGAAATGTTCTTCAATCAATCAATCAATAGTAACATAGGACTTTGTACGTACGTACGTATATCAGTTCATGCTGCCATACCACATTAGGACAGAGATGTAATTGTCAATTCAATTCCCATAGTAGTAGAGGTAGTAATGGTATTAGCAGTAAACGGATTAAAAGATATCATTCAAGAAGTAGAATCTATTGAAATAAGCTTAACAAGAAAAAGATAAAGGTTAGGATTTGAGAGGACACAAAGAATGTATGCACCTGCGCCATTGCAAACGATTTTGAGCCATGTCGTTCAAGGTCTCTAACTATCGATTTTTATCATCTTGCGGGCCCCAACCAGGTAGTCGACACCTATCGACATGACTTAGTCCACTTGTCAGTGACTTCATGGATTTCTGCCATGTTTTGGTTTGGCCGCCCCTAGCTTTCTTCCAACCTACTCCTACACTGCAAAACATAGCTCTTCGAGGCAGTCGGTGGTTGGGCATACGCAGCAGATGTCCCAATCACCTCAACTGATGAAGTTTCATTACTTCATCTATTGATCTGCCATTCTTACCTAGCACTCGATTCCTAATAACAGCGTTGCTTACTCGGGTGTCCCAGGATATACGAGCATATATATGTATATATATATATAGCACTCCTACGAGGAGCAGGAGTCGTGGATGCGCATTGCTGATGAGTCCCATACCAGGACGAAACGGCCGTCCAGTGCTTCCAGGTTTCTAATGGTGGTCTAACATTGATCGATTCATGGTTTCAAAAATGTGTAACTTAACAATCTTCACAACCCCGTAATGCATTTTAAGGATTATCAAAAATTTTAAAAAACGAATTGAAATTCTATATATGTATATATATATTTGTCGCATTTATTTTCTCTCCTCCCTTGTTACCCATAGATAAATAATTTACTTTCAACATTGAATCAATACAATTCATTCAGTAAAACAATTCATCATTACATATGTAATGATCATCGTCAATTATATGAAAATTTAATGAAACTATGTCATTCTAAACTTACTGGAATTATAACTGAAATTTCTGAATTTAAACAACAACAACAACATTTAAATTTAAACAACATTAACACTCATCACAATAATAACAGTAATGACCAAGATTCATCATATAACAAATATAATCAAATTGAATTGACCGCGAAAACTTTAAATGAATCATTCAATACAATTATTGAACATTTATTAACATTGAACATATTCACTGATCAACAAGAATTCATCAATTCAAATTATTTAGAATTATTTTGTAATTTAATCAATTCTGAATCTTATACCATAAATATAAATAATCTTTACAAAAATTTCAATCAATTAAATGAATTAGATCGACATTGGCAATTAGTACATAAAGAAAGTAGTATGAATACAAATTCCATTGAACATCATTATCAATTGATTATTGATCAGCTAAATGATCAATTAAAGATAGTCAATAATCAGCTGTTGGAATTACAATCAGATAAACAAACATTGATTGACGATCAAACAGTAACAAATGAAAAATGCAATTCAATGGAAACAGCATTAATGAAAGCTAATCAAATGATTATGAATCATGAACAAAATGAATTGATTCTTAAAGATGAATTAAGTAAACAATTAAAATTAATTGAAGAAAATCAACAGACAATGAATGAATTAAATAAACAATTAGAATTATTTAAAGAAAAATCAAATTATCTTTCAAAGGAATTAGTAGAGAAAGAAACTGTGGTTAGTTAGTTTGTTTTTTAATATTTCTCTAATATAGAGGGAGTTTGTTGCGGGGTACTTTCTAAGAAGCGTGAATGTTTTGGGGTGAAGCTACATCAGTTGTGAGGTGGTTGGGATGAATGTCCAACGACTGACTGACTGCCTTGTCGAGCTATGTGTTTTGCGGTGTAGAGGAGTAGGCTGTGAAACATGGCCGTTAAGAGTAGAAGATATTCGTAGATTACTAGTATTCGATCATAGATGTTTAAGAAGCATTGTTCGTATATCGTGGGACAACCTAGTAAGCAATGCTGTCGTTAGGAAACGAGTACTAGGTAAGGATGGCAGATCAATAGATGAAGTGGTGAAACTTCATCAGTTGAGTTGGTTGGGACATGTGTTACGTATGGCTAACCACTGACTGCCTCGACGAGCTATGTTTTGCGGTGTAGGAGTAGGTTGGAAGAAAGCTAGGGGCGGCCAAACGAAAACATGGCACAAATGCATGAAGTCATTGACAAGTGGACTGAGTGATGTTGGTAGATGTAGACTACCTGGTTGGGGTCCGCGAGATGATAGTCACCGATGGTTAGAGACCTTGAATGACATGACTCAGAATCGTTTGCAGTAACGCAGGTGCATCCACTCTTTGTGTTCTCTCAAATCCTAACCTTCTGAATTGCTCATCAGTCCTATCTTTCTGTTTTTAAGGTTATTTTACTACTTGTTGAATATTAATAACTTTGAACCCTAATGTTCTCCATTTCTGCTAATACTTCTGTAGTGAACGAGTACACAGGTGGGGCAAGCTGATTGTATTTAACGCCCGGGTACCGTCTTCTCGGCGGCACCGTCCAGGCTGTCGTATACCACCTTCGCCCCACCTCCCCGCAGCGTCCCCAGCAGCGCCAACTCCGCCCCGGGCCCCTTCACACCCACCAGCTCCACCGCGGCCCCAAACTCCTCCAAGAAGCTCCGCAAATCTCCGTCCTCCAACTCCTTCGGCCTCGGGAGCACCTTCCTTCGAGCAGGCAGCGACACCAAATGTAGTGAACAAGAACACGGGTGGGGCAACCTGATTGTATTTAACGAAAATTACAGAGTTATTCAGTAAACTAGGAAAAGCATATCGTAAATCGTTAATTTTCAAAATATCAGTTCATCATATCGAGCTGGACTGTTCCTGTTGCAAAAAATCAATCCATTGTCACTCACTATTCATGCGTTTCATACAAATTCCATTGTGTTCTAACTCTTCCTTTCTTAATCTTCCTCCATCTTCGGCTGCCAGACATTACGTTGACACTCACGTCACATACTACTTATAAGTAGCTCGCACCACACTTCTACTACCTCTTCCACTATGGTATTTGAATTGACAATTATGTCTCTGTGCTAATGTGGTGGTATCGCAATCTGAACTGATGTACCTACGTACGAAGTTCTACTTTGTAGATGATTGATTAACTGGGGTTTGATCTTCAGTGAAGTCATGGGTGAGAATTGTTAAGAAGTCTTTTAATGGGAAGATAAAGCTCTACGGTCCTTGATGGTTGTCAATATTTATCCAACTAAAGTCAGATTGATGTTACCCCTGAGTGTCCTGATTCTATTGAGGGTGGGGAGAGTCCGCTTTCCCTCTCCGAATGCTCTTATATAGCCACGCGCCTATAGCATCTCCCGAGGAAGTCCTACTAGCTGACTTCTCGGGGCGGGATAGTTGTTTACGTCCTTGAGAGGACAAAAAACGAATGTCCGTCCAGGTGTTTAACTTGGGATGGTGGGTACAGAGTATCCTCCTAAAGTAGTTGTTGAAACTGATTCCAAACCAATTGTGCACATGTGCTGAGGAAATAAATAACGTACGAATCTACTATTGGTCGCCGGCTACCACGGAGCTGCATTTCCCTACGTTGTTCAACTGCCAAACCGTGAAAACTAACTCCATCTAAATTTTCGTTCAAACCTCGAAATGAACTGATAGCAAACAGAAAACAAACTACTAGCCAGGAGATCAGTTTTTTTTATCTAGTAAGATAAAACACATCAATAAACAATAACATATTTGTACTATCCCATTGAATAGAAAATTAGATTTTCTGACATTCTGTGACTTTGTAGTTTAGGCTACTTTTTTTTTTTAGAAAACTAACAAATCTTCCCGGTGTTCAATTGATTTGAAATGCTCAAATTCAACTTTGGTAACAATACTTCTAAAACTAAGCATTATTAAATCGTATAAATGATTAGAGGGATTTAGTTATCATAATAGAGTCGTGAAGATGGTTGAGTTTCCTTCAAATCACGATCATTGTTAGACCCATCATTGGAAGGCCATTTCGTCCTAGTATGGGACTCATCAGTCAGTGCGTCTCCGCAACCCAGGACCTTTGGTCTCGCGCACGGATGCTTAACCTCTAGACCATTGAGCTGGCATCTAACAGCGCTAATGTTTAACTTCAGTCGATTCACGATATTGTGCAACGTCACCCATTGTCTTCGTAGGATAACTACTTCACATCCGACAAGGTTGAACTTCACTAGTCACGGGTGCTTTCAGATTTCTAATAGTGGTCCGATACTGATTGACTCATGATTTCGATGGTATATTTAGGTTTCATTCCGATAACTTATGACCACCTAAATGTTGTGTTTAGTTCTTAGTTATGCTATCAGCTACCTACTTCAGTTTAGCTGGATATATATATGATATGACTTAATCAGTCAATCAGTCGGTTAGTCATAAGCAGCATACTCATGTATCATCTTAAGTTGTTATATTATATCAGCTTAACCAGATAAAATAAACCAATTAGTTGCCAGATTCGTTGAAGGTATCACACACTACGAGTAGTAGTCGAAATGATAAAGTATAATAGGATTCGAGAACAATGAATAAATTCACAGAATAAAGGATAAATATTATAAAACAAACGTTAAATGCATAGCAGTTAATTGATGTTTTCATTTTCTTACTGAAATCATGAATCAGTCATTGTGAAACCACTATCAGAAACATGAAAGCACTAGACGGCCGTCTCGTCCTATTATGGGACTCATCAACAGTGTGCATCCACGACTCCTGTTACTCACGGGATTCGAACCTAGGACCTTCGGTTTTTGCGCGCGAACGCCCAAACGCCTGTGCCACTGATTCAGCATCCAATAGTGTTAATGTCTAATTCTGATCAATCTAAGGATTTCGCACAACCTCACCCATTTGTCTTCGACACTCAACAGGGTTGAACTACACTGGCACCTTTCAATTTAAAATACACACTACATTCTAACTTTATTCATTATAATTATCATTTTATTTCATTCATTAAATTCAGCTTAATAGTACATTAGATGAATCAGACAAAGTTGTCGCTTCACTTCATTCAAAATGTGATCAATTACAAAATCAATTACAACAAATACAAACAGAACATGCTAGCATATTGGAAAATTATAAAACGAAACATACTAACGAATTGAATGATTTAAATAAAAAACATGAATTAGAAAAGTCACAATGCATTGAACAATTGAATGCTGAACATCGAGCAGCATTAACCAATGCTATCGACACTGCTGTTGGCGCCAAAGAGAAACAATTAAAACAACAGAATTTAGTAAGTTTTTGTTTCTTTTTCATTTTAAACAAACTATTTGAATATGCGCCTTTTTTTCTTACAGTTTAACAAACATTGACTACTCGTCTCGATCATCGATGTCTCCGAAGCATTGCTCGTGTATCCTTGGACAACCGAGCAAGCAATGCTGTCGTTAGGAAACGAGTTCTAGGTAAGGATGGCAAATCAATAGATGAAGTAGTGAAACTTCAGTTGAGGTGGTTGGGACATGTGTTACGTGTGGCTAACCACCGACTGCCGCGGCGAGCTATGTTTTGCAGTGTAGGAGTAGATTGGAAGAAAGCTAGGAGTGGCCAAACCAAAACATGGAAGAAATCCATGAAGTCACTGACAAGTGGACTGAGTCATGTTGGTAGATGTAGACTACCTGGTTGGGGTATGCGAGACGAAAGTCACCAATGGTTAGAGACCTTGAACGACATGGCTCAAAATCGTTTGTAATGGCACAAGTGCATCCATTCGTTGTGCTCTCTCAAATCCTAATCTTCTGGATTAGCTAGCACCACTACCTTTGTCTTTCTAACCTTATCTCACTGAATTATACTTCTTGAATAATATCTTCGAACCCTATTCTTCTTCATTACCAATAATACCTCTACTATCTTTATCACTATGGGATTTGATTTGACATTTGCGTCTCTGTGTTAATGTGGTATGGCAACATGAACTTATGTACATACGTACGAAGTTCTACGTTACAACTCACTGACAATGAATAGAGTAATCGTCACAGTGTATTTACAAATTACCATGTTAAAAATAAAATTAGAAACTTTCTACTGAATAAATCGATAATATGTATGTTGTAACAATCGACTGAAATTCAATGAATAAAATCTACTTCAAATCAATTTTAGTACACTAAGTTTACATATCCTCAATACCTTGTTCTTTTAAATAGTATTATACTTCGCTTGGATCCAGTTGATTGTCGGAGTGAAAACAAAAGTTCTGTAGGTATCGGGATCATCCATGCGCGTTTGTTGCTTTTTACACAACACAAAGATTTACACGACTACCTCCTGGTTGGGGCCCGCGAGATGATAGTAAGAGATGGTTGCAGACCCTGAATGACATGGCTCCATACAGTTTGCAGAGGCTCAGGTGCATCCATTCTTTGTGTTCTCTCAAATCCTAACCTTCTGAATTGCTCATTACTCCTATCTTTCTGTTTTTAAGTTTATTTCACTACTTCTTGAATAATAATAACTTCGAACCCTAATCTCTCCGATTATTGCTAATACTTTTACTACCTCTACTACCATGGGATTTGAATTGACAATTGTGTCTCTGTGCTAATGTGGTGGTATAGCAGTCTGAACTGACGTACTTACGTACGAAGCTCTACGTTGGGGTTGATTGATTAATTGACATGACTGCTGAAACATGATCACCCTTGTCCAAAAAGGAACGTACATGTTATCTAGTTTCTTACAAAGGTCAGTCGGACATCCAATTAGTGTATCCATAAGAAGTCATCCTTATACGGGTGCTTATGAATCGATTCTATCCTTCCAACCACACACCACAACCCACTTTTCCCCCTCGGCATGGGCAGCAAGCGGGTTAACCCAGCCAGACCAGGCACCTTGTACAGGTTATCGAGCTTGTCCAGGAGTGCATTAATCAGCAGCCATTCCAACCAACTAGTCTCCAACTCCATCACAAACAAGATAATCGACTGAAGCCTTAAAAAATCCACATAAAGCCAAGGATTGATTATCTCACAAGGTCAGCCAGAACGTCGTACAAACTCTCATGAGGTCAATGTCACTTAAAAAATGGAGTAATATTTTAAAATTTTAATTACAAAATGAGTTGAATTGTAAGTTTCTATGATCACTGATCACAATACATACAGTATAAGAAGAATGTAAATAAATTTTTTGTAGACTGAATAAGTTTCTGTAAATATTTATATAATCATCTTGTGCAAAAGAACATTGTACACTATTGATAATCACAAAAGTACCAAGGGCCACAAACAACTGGTTACGTAATCAATAAATGTTTTTTAATTAGTAAGAATAAAATGAGTAAAAAGTTCAGTTAGTTAGTAATTGCACTAGTCAAAGTAGTCTTTAATGGCCTTTAATGATCTGACTCCAGTTTGGATGAACGACTGAATATGCTATGAAATCAATCTTCTCTTCTGTTTCCATAGATCACATGCTTAGGCGATTCCCGGTTGTGTGTGTGTGTGATGGCGATAATAAGAAGAGGTTAAATACGGATTCATTTTGGGATGAGTTTATTTCATGCAACCGTCGAAGCAGGCAGACATGAGAATCACAAAGCGTAAAAGCAACAAGAAACGAAGTGGACTTAGGCGACTGAGCCAACTTGATGGTGGGATAAGGCATGAATGACTAAGTATTTATAGTTAGACAAAAAGAGGCTAAACATGTAATAAGCGAAGTAATCAATGCACACACATACACACGTATTTTAAGTAAGAACAACTAAGAAAGATACAACTGAATAATAATTGATATGGTCAAAAGACATGTGCGATTAGTAACTCGGGTTACAAAAAGTTAATTAGTTTTTATTCACAAGCGCTAGGATAAGCCATATGGACTCAACATATACAAGTCTTTCTACCAACTCATGTTGGTAGGTGTAAACTACTACCTGGTTGGGGTCCGTAAGACGATATTGATCGATGGTTAGAAACTTTGAATGATATGGCTCAAAATCGTTTGCAAATGGCGCAAGTGCATCCACTCGTTGTGTTCTGTGAAAGTTTAATCTTCTAAATTCGTCATCACCTCTACCTTAGTCTTTTTAACCTTATCTCATTGAATTATACTTCTTGAATCATATCTTCAAACCCTAATCTTCTTCATTACTGCTAATACTTCCGCTATATATCCACCACCACTATGTGATTTGAACTGACAGGTGTATCCTCGTGCAGATGCTTGCTGTATGGCAACCTGAATTGATGTATTTACGTATGAAGTTCCATGTTGTAACTGACTGACTGACTGACTGAATATGTCATATACCATCGTCGAGCTTTGTTTTGTAGTGCAGGAATAGGCTGGAAGAAAGCTAGGGGCGGCCAAACCAAAACATGGCACAAATCCATGAAATCATTGACGAATAGACCTAGCCATGTCGGTAATTGTCGACTACCTGGTTGGGGTCTGCGAGATGATAATAATCGATGGTTAGAGACCTTGAATGACATGGCTCAAAATCATTCGCAATGGCGCCGGTGCATTTATTCTTTGTGTTCTCTCAAATCCTAATCTTCTGGATTCTTCAACTTTGTAAACTTATCTCACTGAATCATATTTCTTGAATAGTATCTTCTAATCCTAACCTCTCCGATTACTTTTAATACCTTTACTACCTCTTCTACTGTAGGATTTGAATTGACAGATACATCTCTGTGCTGATATGGTATGTCAACATGAACTGATGTACTTACGTACGAAGTTCTACGTTGACTGACTGACTACCTATCTCTAAACTTATCTCATTGAATTATACTACTTGAATCATATCTTCAAACCCTAATCTTCTTCGTTACTGCTAATACTTCTACTATATCCCCACCATCACTATGTGATTTGAACTGACAGGTGTGTCCTCGTGCAGATGCTTGCTGTATGGCAACTTGAATTGATGTACTTACATACGACGTTCCATGTTGTAGCTGACTAACTGACTGACCGACTGAATATGTTATTTACCATTTATATGATGAAATCACATTCCATTCTTTCAGTAAACTATCAACATACATTTATATATATATATATAATATGGCTTCAAACACATTCTTTCCGTTTTATTTTTTTCACACACACAGGAATTAAGAAATCGTTTAAAACAAGTTTTACAAGAATTAGAAACCACCACTAAAAAATCATCCACTCAACAATCACGTCGTGAAATCGATTTACAAAATGCATTGAATGAAACCGAAGAAAAATGTAAACAATTACAATTGAATTATGCAGATCAATGTCAATCAATGAAAGAATTACAAGTGAAAATTGAACAGCTGGAATCAATGCAATCGGAAATCGATAATGATCCAGTTAAACATAATCAACCACATGATAAGTGAGTAAATCAATAACTAATATGTGTATGCACACCCTATTATTTGGTATTGATTTTATTTTTTTTGAGTTTACAGTTAGTTGTACTAATTGACTGTAGTAAGATAGGATAAGATAGATAGATAGATGGTGGGTAAACTTCGTCAAACAGATAATATCTATAGCAAAATACTACATTCTTACCACAGTAGGAGCAAGTTCCCGACTGTACGGTGCTACCTTGACGTGGTGGTTAGGCTTGACTATCGTGATGATCCAACTTAGCAATATTGGTTGGAACATATGTTCCTGTAGGTTCTATCATGCTAGGCAGGTCGATCGGAGAACGA
>OX103971.1:82171971-82204495 GCA_944470395.2 Schistosoma turkestanicum | reverse complement strand
TCCTGCTTATGTCAATTTGCATCATGTTTCAATGTCATTTATTGATCTTTACATGAGTCAGTCAGTCAGTCAATAACAACATAGAACTTCGTACGTAAGTACGTTCATCAGTTCAAGTTGCCGTACCACATTAGCACAGAGATGCAATTGTCACTTCAAATCACATAGTAGTATTAAAGGTAGTAGAGGTATTAGCAGTAGACCTGTAGACCTTTCAGGGCTACTGACGATTGAAAGCCCGGATCAAGGAGGACGGTTGGGATTGGGGTTGGCAACCCATCCAGATAAAAACTAACTCGCTAAAAAACGCTAGTCAGAATAAATAACTCAAACCATATAAACTCTGCTCTGGGAGTTAGAAGGTCTTCATTTAGAAGAGTTATGAAGTCTCATGATGAAAGCCGAGTTCGTTCGGAAGTCAAAAGGCCGATGCAACTTCTAACAACCACAACCGTTACACGGTGTGGGCAACAGGGAAGTAACATCCGTCGTGATACCAATAAAAGCACACAAGAGACCAAATCTTTACATCAATTTCTTTTCTAAAATCATAATGAGAATATTTTATCCTTTCAAGGACTCGTTAGCAGAATGAAATGCATATTTTGAATTCCACTATTAGTCCCTAACTATTTATCCGATAAAACGTGTAGAAAAATGGCCACATTAAGGTAATCGATACTGAGAGAGAGATTGATTAAGAATCAATGTTTAAATTTCGAAAATGGATAATTTAAACTCTTACTGATATTAATAATAATAATAATAATAATAATAATAATAATAATAATAATATACACTGCTTACATAGCTGCAGCTAAAAGATGTAATTCCGGATTAGGATTCCATGATACACTGGCAGATGGTGAAGATGGAGACCAACTTTCTTCATCATCATCATCATCACCATCATCAGTTGGTTGATGATGTTCGCCGATCTGCTCTTCTTGTTCATCATTGTTATTGTTATTATTCAATTGTAAATTTTCATGATTTAACTTCTTTCCTGTCTTACTATTATCTTGTTTTAATTTGACTTTTTCTCTTACACATGGATTACAAAGACGATATATACGGAAACAATAATTGCTTGATGTTTCCCATATGCGTAAATAACCATCCGATGGAGAAATACTAGCAAGCCATTGTCCACATGGTGAAATTGATAAAGAAGTTACACGTCCTGAATGACCACTTTGTTACAAAACAACAGAGTAGATAAACAAACAGATAATGGTACAGCGAATCCTATGGGGGTTAAAATATCACACACATCACAATAATGTTCAATTTATTTAATCTGAAAAAAAATTATCGATTACTGCAGTGAATGGGGTTGGAAAATGAATGGATTATTATTGGCTGTGTATATGCTCTTCATGAGCGGTAATAAGGCTTAGCTTCACTGGTCACGTCTTCCCACTAGAACTCGGAGAAGATTCCTCACGAAGCTAGTCACTAGTGAGCACAGGTAATTTTCATTACAGGGGTTGTGAAGATTGTTAAGTTACACATTTTTGAAACCATGAATCGATCAATGTTAGACCAGCATTAGAAACCTGGAAGCATTGGACGGCCGTTTCGTTCTGGTATGGGACTCCTCAGCAGTGCGCATCCACGACTTCTGCATCCCGCAGGATTCGAACCCAGGACCTTCGGTATTGTAGGCGAACGCCCTAACCGTTAGACCACTGAGCCGGTATCTAACAGTGTTAATGTCTAACTTGATCAAATTCACGGAGTTGCGCAACCTCATACACAGTCTTCGGTAGACACTGCCTACACCCGAACAGGTTGAACTTCACAGTGGTCACGTCTTCCCACTAGAACTCGGAGAAGATTCCTCACGAAGCTAGTCACTAGTAAGCACGGGTAATTTTCATTACAGGGGTTTCTAATGGTGGTCTAACATTGATCGATTCATGGTTTCAAAAATGTGTAACTTACCAATCTTCACAACCCCTGTAATGAAAATAAGGCTTAAGTAAGTAAGCACCGAATGGATTGTTATGAAACAGATATTCCTATGAATACAAATAGCATAGTAATCATTTTTTTTAAACGAAAACAAGATCTTAAAGTTAGCAATTGGCCTTTCATTTAATAATAGTTTATTTGTGGACAGGGTTAGTGTCATCGGTCATAACTAAATATTGTCAACCTTGACCGGGGTTGTTGTGTCTAGGGGGGTATTTAGTTACTTTATTTAAACACACAAACATTGAGTGTGTATGGGCTGGGATACACCATCCGAGTGCTCAAACCGAAGCAGTTGGTTCTCTTAGGAGGCCACTTATCGAACATTTGAACTACAGGTCTAGTCCATAAAAGAGTGGAGCAACGTTAGTAGATTCAGTCCCATGGTAACAGGTGACTACTACTGTAGTGAACGAGAACGCAGGTGGGGCAACCGGATTGTATTTAACGAAAATCACAGAGTTACTCAGTAAAATCGGAAAACCATATCGTAAATCGTTCATTTGCAAAATATCAGTCCATCATATCGAACTGGACTGTTTCTGTTGCAAAACATCAATCCCTTGTCACTATTCATGCGTTTCATACAAATTCCATTGTGTTCTAACTCTTCGTTTCTTGATCTTCCCCCCCCCCATCTTCTGCTGCCAGACATTACGTTGACACTCACGTTATATACTACTTATAAGTAGCTCACACCACACTACTACTACAACAAGTTCGTACGTCATTTTCAGGACTCTGTAGCCTGTGTTTATTATTGGTTTGGAATCAGGATTCTCCAACTTATTTAGATGGAGATTCTCTCTACCCACTAACCCAGTTTAAACACCAAACATCAGGGTTGTCCTCTCAATTTAGTAAACAAAACATGTATTGCAAGAAGTTAGTCAGTGGGACGTCCCATATAGTGACTGTATACGCGTGGCGATATAAGTGCATTTTGAGACAGAGAACGGATGATGCTACCCACTTTCAACAATACCATGACTTTTATGCTTGGATTTATTCTTATAAGTTCATCTACCTGTATTAGGGCAACTTGAATTGATGCATATAAGGGTAGATTCTACGTTGCAATGACTGATTGATTCATTTGTTAGTCAAAATGTATGAAAGTACATCGATGAACGAGTCGAAATTAACAACATGAGCGACAAATAACTTGGAATAATAGCAGTATCAATTATATTTTTAAAAAAATTGAACATAATATCGTACGAAAGGATAATATCGGGTAGTAGAAGTATTAACAATAATTGAAGAGAATAGGGTTCGAAGATATTATTCAAGAAGTATAATTCAGTGAAATCAATTTCAAAAGGAGAAAGATAAAGGTGATGAGGAAATCAGAAGATTGGTATTTAAGAGAGCACAAAGAATGGATGCACCTGTGCCATTGCAAACGATTTCCAGCCATGTCATTTAAGGTCTCTAACCATCGATTATTATTATTATCTCGCCGACCCAAACCAGGTAGTCTCCACCTTCCAACATGTTTCAGTCCACTTGTCAGTGACTTCATTGATTTATGCCTATTCCTTTACCAGGCATCATCGCTCACTTGGGCAGTCGATGGTTGGGCATACTATCCCAACCACCTCAACTGATGAAGTTTCACTACTTCATTTCATGATCTGCCAACGTTTCTTAAAAGCAACATTGTTTACTCGATAGACCCAGACTAATGAGAAACCTACAAATATCCACTTAGTTGTGATACAAACAACGCTAACATCCATTATGAAATGAAGTATTTCGTATGTATATAGTTGTAACAACTAAAAAAAATTAACTCACTTGTATTGTAATCCAATATGACTTGGATAAGGTCTCAGTTGTGAAAGACTTGGAATTGGCGGTAACATAGCTTCCGGAGTAGTTGCAACACGTTGTTTCTCAAAACGTGTAGCCATAATTAAATCTTTAACACGTTCTTCACGTTCATGTAAATAACGTTCAGAAAATGGAACATGTCTTAAACAGGCAAATTTACGTGGCATTTGTGGTGGGACACGTGAAACATGCCCATCACGTACACGTTCACGCCAAGCTTTCATAACTTTCTTTTCCTTTTATGATTGAAAGAAAAGTAATCAGTTAATAAAACCACATTAATGTTAATTACGGATAAGTAAGTTGAATCGACAAAAAAAATTAAGAACAACAATATTTTTCAGTCAGATGCAACGTAGAACTTCGTACGTAAGTACATCAGTTCATGTTGCCATACCACATTAGCACAGAGACGCAACTGTCAGTTCAAATCCAATAGTAGAAAAGGTAATAAAGGTATTAGCAGTTGTCGGAGAGGTTAGGATTAGAAGATATTATTCAAGAAGTATGATTTAATGAGAAAAGTTTAGAAAGTCAAAACTACAGGTGTTGAAGAATCCAGAAGATTAGGATTTGAGAGAGCACAAAGAATAAATGCACCGGCGCCATTACGAACGATTTTGAGCCATGTCATTCAAGGTCCCTAACCATCGATTATTATCATCTCGCGGACCCCAACCAGGTAGTCGACAATTACCGACATGGCTCACTCCACTAGTCAATGACTTCATGGATTTCTGCCATGTTTTGGTCTGGCCGCCCCTAACTTTCTTCCAACCTATTCCTACACTACAAAACAAAGTTCGTCGAGGCAGTCGGTGGTTGAGGATACGCAACACATGTCCCAACCACCTCAACTGATGAAATTTCATCACTTCATCGATTGATCTGCCATCCTTGCCTAGTACTCGTTTCCTAACTGTCATGTCAAATATAAAAAAATTTGTTAAAAATGAGCGTCTTTTACATTTACAACAGGTTATTGACTGATAATTAGTAGTTTTTTGTGTGCTGTTACGGGTGTGAGGGCGGTTGTCACTTCCCGGCTGCTCACAACGTGGAAGGTTGCTTCTTGACGAACCTGAAAAGGAAAATAGATTAGTGTTGGTCTTAGAGACCTGGGTGCGTGACCGCAGAGCCCAAGCGACAACTGCTTGAGGCCCGTCACGCACGGCCTTTTTATGAAGAGTTTTTTGAGTATTAGCTCCGCTCTCAAAAGCCCTCAGTGGGCACCCTTAACCATGGAGACGGAAATCCGTGAGGAAGGGTGAGGTGTGACATTTTTAGGGTCGACCTTTTCTAACCCTTCCTTCCTTGTGAGAAGGCAGCATCGTTGCAGATGCTGGTTGTCCGAGGGAAACACTTTACTGCTGTCACACCCCTCTGTAGTCAGCAGTACGACTTAGCCCTCAGACCTTGGGTAGCTGATTTTAGTCTGATCGTCCTCCAATCGACCTGCCTGGCATGGTAGAACCTTCAGGAACATAAGTTCCAGCCAGTATAGCTCGGTTGGGTCACCACGTCAAGGCAGCTGCTTCGGTCGGGAGTTTTTTTGTCCTACTGTCTTTAATTCTGGCTAATAACTCATTTACTAGATAATTGACCTACAGTCACATTTAGTGAGTGTATGTTTATGTCTAGATCACAGGGCTTGTCCTAAGCCTTCAAAAAAATTAACTAATTTATTCTACGCAAATTATTACTTACTCGTCTTTTGACCTTGTCAACTATTCACTTTTATCTTAGTTAATTTCTATTCCAGTATATGTGAGCACTGCTTACTTGGCTTATTACATGTCCAACTTACTTTTGCCTTTCTGCTTAAATGAATGCATTAAATAAATTCATCGAACCGAATTCGCATTTGGCTTTTAATTATTGCCGTCATACAAACGGAGCTCGTCTAAGTAATGGTATACGGAAACTGGAGGGGAGATTTATTTTAAAGCAGCCAGTTGAACCTTCGGGTCTACTGCCGGTCCCAAGCCCGAGAGTAAAGGAGGAGGGTTGGACATGGGGTTGACGACCCCATCCCGTCAAGAAACTAACTTGCCAAAAAACGCTAACCAGAACAAATAATTCAAACCATTTTACCTCTGCCCCGGGGAGTTGAAAGAACAATTATGACGTCACGTGATGAAAGCCGAGTTCCCTAGGAAGTCACGGGGCCGATGCCTCTTCTGACAACCAGAGCAACCATTCTTTTAGTTACATGGAACGTTTGTACATGGAACCCTCAAGGTCAAAGGAAAAGAGGAAGGCCAAAGAACACACTACGCCGAGAAATAGAGAAAGATATGAGAATAATGAACAAACATTAGACAGAACTGGAGAAGGAAGCCCAGGACAGAGTTGGTTGGAGAAAACTGGTGGGCGGCCTATGCTCCATTGGGGGTAACAGACGTAAGTAATTAAGCCTTGAACATTCTTAAAAAGAGTCAGGTTGCTGGCACTGAAAGTGGTGAGCTCCACGACAAACATAACGCAGGCACACGCACACTCCGAGTGTGAGGAGAAACGATACTAATTGGTTGTCCAAACCGAAGTAGGTGGTGTGGAGTTGATGACTGAAAGCTAAAACGTTTCTAACCACTGAGCCATTGTCATAAAGTAGCCAGAAAGGTAGAATGGCGTATATCTATCTGACTAGTGGTTAATGTACTTTGTTTCGACATATACTCTAAATAATATGAGCTAATGATTGCATCTTATTGTGAACGCCGAAGTCTAAAGTTAACATTTAAGCACTCTGATTACTCTGACCTCATCCAAAATTAAATGGAAGTATACAAAAATATGTAATAAAAAAGAAACTAAAAAGATAAAAATTTCTAGTGGCACACTGTAAACATAAACAATATGAAGTGTAGACGTTTGAACGTATCATTGTGGCAACCATTATCCACAATAATATCGAATTAAAATTCTACAAGTTAATGTTAAACTCATACTATATGAATATTTTCAATTAGTTACATGTGCCAACCTGCGTCACTTATGGCGTAGGCGTGATATCCGTTTGCTAACCAAAGGACGAGTGTACTGCACAGCAGTTCGCTCTGTTCTCCTATATGGCTGTGAAACATGGCCGTTAAGAGTAGAAGATGTTCGTAGGTTACTAGTATTCGATCATAGATGTTTAAGAAGCATTGCTCGTATATCGTGGGACAGCCGAGTAAGCAATGCTGTCGTTAGGAAACGAGTACTAGGCAAGGATGGCAGATCAATAGATGAAGTATTGAAACTTCATCAGTTGAGGTGGTTGGGACATGTGTTGCGTATCCTCAACCACCGACCGCCTCGTCGAGCTTTGTTTTGTAGTGTAGGAATGGGTTGGAAGAAAGTTAGGGGCGGCCAATCCAAGACATAGCAGAAATCCATGAAGTCATTGACTAGTGAACTCAGTCATGTTCGTAGATGTAGACTACCTGGTTGGGGTCCGCGAGGCGAAAGTCACCAATGGTTAGAGACCTTGAACGACATGGCTCAAAATCGTTTGCAATAACACAAGTGCATTCATTCTTTGAGCTCTCTCAAATCCTAATCTTCTGAATTCGTCAGCACCTCAATCTTCCTCTTTCTAACCTTATCTCACTGAATAATACTTCTTGAATTAATATCTTCGAACCCTAGTCTTCTTCATTACCATTAATACCTTTACTATCTTTATCACTATGAGATTTGATTTCACATTTGCGTCTCCGTGCTAATGTGGTACGGTAACATGAACTTATGTACATACGTACGTAGTTCTACGTTGCAACTGACTAATCAGAGTAGACTCGTTAAACAAGACTGTTATAAATGAAACCACTGAGAAGCTTCTGGTGAAGTAAGATAGTATTTAATACAATTTTTTTCATTTTTATAAACTTGAAAAGAAAAAGAACAACAATTGTAATACTCATTTTGCTGATTCTTTCTAAGGTGCTAGCAACATAAACTGTAATAGTACTAGGGTAGTTGAAAAAAAATAGATGTAGTTAGTGATAAGTATTAGAAAAAAGAGACGCATAAAATCTATAACGTGTTTTAAACGGTTGATTATTTAACTAATATGAACACTATAGTTGAGAATATTTTTTTTAAACTATTCAACACTACTTTTTCACGCTTAAGTAATACACGAAGAATACATGAAGCACAAAAAGTCACACCATTCTGATATAATTATTGTTCTTGAGATGACTTTGTTCTATTCTACTGTTGTTTCATGTTACTTTCTTTAATTGATGGTGTCTTAGAAGCGTTGCCTACGCAAACGGAAACACAACTTTGCAGCTGAAAAGATCATTCACAACCTGAGTATATGGAAGATACAGTCTTACTGTACAATAGTTTACAAGTTACTCTAGTTTTAAATGATTCATAGGTTATTAGTACCACTTAATGACAAGAACATAATGCTTTTCAAGACGGGGAGCCAGAGTCACATCGCGTACCCCAACCAGATAGTCTAAACCTACTAACATGGCTCAGTCCACTTGTCAGAGACTCTATGGATTTGTGCCATTTTTTGGTCTGGCCGACCCTAGCGTTCTCCCAGCCTACCCACACACCAGGCATCATCGCTCTCCGAGGTAGGAGGTGGTTGGACATTCGTCTTATAAATTTCTTATATTAGCAATAACGAAAAGCAAGCAATAAAAGAAACCAAGTCTTCCCTTAATCGTGTTTCAATGACAATTCTTTGCTAATTTATTTATGAAGTTGTCATTTTATTTCATACGGTAAACATAAAGATAGTTATTCTGCACAACACTATACATTTTAGGTGAATAAATAATAATTGGTCAAATTATATCAGTGCATTATCAACAACAAAGTAAAAGAATCTTACTTCAACTTTAGACAGTAAGAATTCTGGAGGAGGATTGTAAGAAGCTATATGTCCCGGTAAAGGTTCTTCAGGAGCTTTTTGATAAGGACGTGGTCGTGGTGGTCGGTATTCGGAAGCAAGCATTGGCAATTTGGACTGCCACAAAGGTGTCGTATTTGCCAGGTCGTTTTCATTATCTTGATTATTCCAGACATCAGGAAATACATAAGTTGATATATCGAATGAACTGAAACTCAATGGTTCTTCATCATAGTCTGCATCCAGCACATCCGGATTTCCCGAAGCCATATATGCACCGTACCTCCGTAGTTCATCTAGATTATTTGGATCGCTTAATGCCCAGGATGGTAACTTAGGAATAAGCCAACCACTTTTAATAGCATGAACCATTCTACCAACCTAAAATACATGTAAAAAAACGAAATGTTTAACAACAAACAACGATTTCGAGAGCGCGATTTACAGGACTGTGTTCATAGAGACATCATTCATTTAGGAATGCATAATCTTAAGCAGATGAACAACAGTTTCCGATAGCGACACAAACTTCTGATATATATATACACAACTTCATCAGACAGAAACACTATAAAATGTTTACATGTTTATGCTCATGTCACCAAAAACTGCCATTTTAAAGTAGAATTTGACAACCACTAGTTCTGTTTTATTCGGCGTAGCAAACTAGAAAATATCCAGGTTAGAAAGGATATATAGATCGTTTCTTTTAGAAAATAAATTTCTATTATAGTTTCTTACAGACGCATTGTAACAAGTGTATATTCGTTGAGCAAGATTTTAATCAAATGTAGTAAGAAGGACGGTATCATTGAGCAAAAATCAGTGACAGATCACGTGATTCAGGCAAGTAGAGGATCAAGAACAACACCCTTAAACAACCAACACATAGAATCCTGGGCCTATTTATCGTAAGGTTTTTCATTACACACTAGTAGTATCATGTTGGGCATTACAAATTATGGGATGTGCTACCACTAATATGGTGTCGCTACTTTGAACACTAGTCCATTTTTTCCAGTTTGCAGGATTGGGCTTAAATTTGATATATTATTAAACACCAGTAAACTATTAAGTAATTTACAGAATTAAGGATATAACTAATTCGTAAATATCATGGCTTCATTCGAAAAAACTTAAAGTCTAACAAAATCACTGGATATATATTAAAACATGATGCGGGTAGTGTGAAATTCACCCAGAATAAAAGATTACTTACTCGTCTTTTATCTAGGAGGGATGGTATAAAGCTTCTTTTTTGAGGAGGGTGGGCGGTAAGCGGCATTTGCATAACATCCTTAGTAAACCACTCTTCCCATGTCTAAAAGTAGTGGATTTAAAATATGATGTACCTCAAAGGGTCCTTCTTTCGAATCAACAGCAATACCTTCACCCTTTGTTGACTTGTGAACTATCTCTAAATCACCATCGCTTAACATGACCAACTGGCCAGTTTGTGGATCACGTACACAACGCCAATCTATGCTTGATCCTCCATCTTCAATATTTGTATTGCGCAAAAATTCGTCAATTGCATCAGGTTTTCCATTATAAATATCCGGTTTCATTATAGGTCTTCCAGAGGTGTCATAACCAATATGCGCTAAGGAATCATACCATTGCAATGGTATGTTTCCAACAGTATTTCTCACGTCCTAACTTATAATGTTTAACAAGCTCAACCTTACTTCTTCATCTGAAGAGTCAAAATCATACTCATCTCCAGTTTTTGATGATAACAGCATAACAACGTGCAAACTCCGTAACGCAATAGTTGTGCTTCCCGGGGTCTTTACATTGCAATCCTTGACCGATTTCAATATACGTGATTCAAATCTAATTGAACAGTAGAAATCTTTCGCTCAAAAGACAACAAAGGCTAGAAGCGATGGATCGCCGACAATGTCATTCAGAGACTTCTTTCCAAGGTGATTTATTCACTGCAGAATTTGTATCTGCAGAATTCAAGAGGATTCTGAGGAATTTGAATGCATATAAATCTTTTAATCACATGGAAATAAACGTAGACTCGTAAAGAAATGTGTAGATCAACTTACCTTTCTTCTTTCTACTCTCCCCAACAATTCTGTTATCGAGACTAGACTATCTAACTTCCTTGTTAGTTTTGATTGATGTTCCTGACCTCATTAGTTTTATAGAAAACACTCATATTTGTAGACGTTCGGTTAAGCATTCTTGCCTGATCAACTTTGGTGGTACTGTGCTGCCGTAAGTGATCGGTTCAGTCTGTGTGCTTCGAAGCGAGCCAACCTTTTACAACATATGTATGTATATAGTTACTTATTTAAAAAGAACAGTGCCAGTTCTTCGGCTATCGAAACCCGGTGGAAGTTGGTATGCAGGGAGATGAGTGAGAAGAGTGTTACCACGAAGTTTGTACGAGCGTGACACTCACTGCTCTCAAGCAGTTTAGTAAAGTGAACGTATGTGACTATGCCTCCAATGTTGTTGCAACAAATCAAACAGAAGCCTCTTTGCAGGTCCCACATCCGGATAAAGGAGGAGGGTTAGGTATAGGGTTAGCGACCCCACTCCGTAGAAAACTAACTCTCTTAAAGCGGTAACCGAAGATAATTCACACCATTTTTACTACGTTATAGAAGTTAGGTCTTCATTCACAAGTGTTATTACGTCTCATGATGAAAGCTGAATCTCTTCGAAAGTCCCAAGACCGAAGCCCCTTCTCACAACTATTAATTTAAGTACTTGGAATGTTCGGATAATTTGAGCGACCGAGAAAGTCATCCAAGTTGATGCAGAGATGAAGAGATACAGCCATGCGATACTTGGCATCAGCGAAGCACACCGAACACAGGTTGAAAAACAAGCACTAGCTTCAGGAGAGCTGCTGTTACACTATGATCACGAAGAAGAAAATGTTCCACATACACGAGGAGTTGCACGGCTCCTATTAAAACAGGTAGAACGAGCAGTGATGGGATGGGAATCCTATGGACTCAGGATCATCAAAACATCCTCGAAGCTAAAGAATTAGATCCTTACGATGAATGTCATCTAATGCCATGCGCCTACGAAGACCTTAATGATCAACTCTCTCAGATA
Source organism: Schistosoma turkestanicum (assembly GCA_944470395.2). Taxonomy (NCBI): domain Eukaryota; kingdom Metazoa; phylum Platyhelminthes; class Trematoda; order Strigeidida; family Schistosomatidae; genus Schistosoma; species Schistosoma turkestanicum. Next base: position 82,192,740 of record OX103971.1, on the reverse strand, counting down.
GTGCAGTCAGAGAAATTTGCGAACCATCGTGCCTTCAATAAACTGATCATAGGAGGTACCATATACGTTATATTTAATCTAACTGCCATTACGCTTTCAGTAAACGTTGTAGCATTTGTAACAATTTGATTTAGCCTATAAACTGGCATGCCTCTTAAAACATGCTGTTATTTGACGATAAATATATTATTATTATTGTGAACACATCCACTAAGCCACATGGATTTTACAGGGTCGCACTACTCAGAACCACGTCAACCATGTCTGTGGTAATATTTACTATCAGATCGAATATGATCATATACCGTTTTTCCTTCATGATTCCAAGTGACAGTTTGTCTTGTCACTTAGCGCGGGTAATTCTCCAATGTGGCCTATTCACCGCTAGTTTTTTTCCTAATTTCTTCTTCAACTGAAAGCTGGTTTATTCTCATCGAATTGGTTCTAACTATTGAATATTTAATAATATTGGACAGTTATTTTATCTCTTAGTCTACAATGCAAAAATGATTTTGTTTCTCCTAATGATTAACTTCATTGAATACAAAATCGAATTTCACTGTTAATTTCTATTGTTTTACATTTTAAACTAGTAGGAAGAATGAGATTTTTTCGACTATTAAAATAATCCAGTGTGGATAATCAATCTCATTTTAGTGGTAATATTCACAATCAAATCGAAGGTGATCAAATACCGTTTGTAGAAAAAGGTTAGTAGCAGTCTCGTTTGTTTTTTTGGAAAATATAATAACAATCGTTTATTAATTGATTATATTGTAATCGAGCGAGACGCAGTTGACTATGATCATGACTACACGCCAATTACTTAGAAATTACCCGGGTAAATTCCTCCGTAGAACAGAAATTAGAAAGAAAACTGGAGATTGTGATTATTATATATTTGTTGGCGATCTCATAGTGTCGAAATAATACGGAGATCCTGCCAAGGTTTACAGGCGAGACTGCCGTGCGTAAACGATCATAGTCAAATTCACAAGCAAACTGAAAGTGTGTTATTTTGTTACAGATAAACAAAAAGATAAATCAGATCAATTACTGGTACAATTGGTGATGATAATAATAAATATTTCCACAACAACAATCGCATTCTCATCATAAAAGTAGCTCACTACACTTTCTTCGTCATTTAAATCGATCTCTAGATGTCCCAAAGACCTTATATAAGCTATCAGTGTATTCAGTCACTCGGGCCACATAATGTGCAATAGCTTTACGAAACCCTTTAACATATTAACGTAAGTCCACAAATCACCTACTCATACTTTGTCTGGTACACTCTCTGACTAAATGCAATCTCTAACATAGATTATTAGTTTAATAAGATGAGAAAGGCAATCTTGGCAAAAATGTGTACTACATAGATGGACCAGAATATGGAGAATATTTATGTTGTTCTACTGAGTGACATCCATTGAAATAATACACTGCAAATAAATCTACTCAAACAACTCCCGACTTATGCATATTACCCCAGAACTCTGCTTGATACCTAAGTTATTTTTAACCACATGTTAAAATTTATTAATGTCTGTAAAATGGCATAAAATCAATGTTAGAAAAAATATTATTCTTCATCTAACTGAGCATCAGCATGATAGCATTTGTAATTATTTTGTCTTGCCTGTCAAATTGTATGCCTCATGTGATATGCTATTATTAGATAATAAATATTGGTGTTAGTGTGATGCATTCCTTTGGCTGATTTTTTGACTTTTTCTTAAATTTCTTAAAACAGATGAATTATCTGTTATAAAAGAAAGAAATCAAATTGAAATACACTGTTTACCTAACCAATGAATTAAAATATGCTCGAAGTTTTCGTACATAGACTTTGAACAAGTTAAGGCACTCTAAATATTTACTTGGATCATGACTTAAGCACACGTCATACTCAGTAATTCCGAAAACAGTTCCATTCATACTAAAGGTCTGTTTAATAACAGCCACAAGAAGATCAATAGCAAGAAATGACAGGGTGGATGCGATTATGAATCTTTTTTTAAATGTTACGGAAACTGTAAGATTTCACTATATTCTAGCATAAGACCACTTTTGTAACGCAGCACCTACATGGCTTCCTTAGTTCTTCAAGTTTCCGCCTCATACAGTAGAACTGTTTTGACATTTGTGTTGAAAAATCCTGATTTTGGTGTTATCTGGTAGCTGTTTTAAGTTGTATATGTTCTTTAGTTGAAGAGATGCAGCCCTCGCTTTACCGATCCGCTCATTCATATCTGCATCGAACCCACCTTGATTGTCGAGGCGTGTCCATCAACAGCGATTTGGTTCGAGCATGTTTTATTGTATCGCAGAAGCTTGCTTTTCGCTTTATGTATGTGAAGACCTATTGCTGCTGAGGCTGCTGATACATTAATCATCTTAATCAAAATAGGTAGATAGCGACTGGCGGTGGAATTGAAGATTCACGTTTCGTCCCATTTGGGACACATTTTTGGCTGGATGTACCTGAATCACTGAGTTAATGCTCACTCCGAAACTTGATCTCAGCACTTAACGCCTAACCTACTATGTCCACAATTCATCTTTGCTAGTAACGCTTGTAATCTAAAGGCATTATCGAGTCGATTCGCACAGGTACGCATACAGCAAAGAGACTAATCAATTTAAGTCCTAAAACATCAATGAGGAAATTCAAACAACCAAACCAAATGACCTAGAAATCCATCAGATTCAATCAGCTAATCGAAGTATGTGTTCACAGAGAGAATTATAGGACAATGTGCTGTGATGCTAACTGAAAGTAATTACATATATGTAAAATCCAGTTGCTTATTGTGAAATTCCATTGGTTGACTTGTACAACTTGTTGATAAACATGCAATTGAAAATCATTCATCACTATTGCAAATATCACATTCTGCAGATGATTATGGTGTAGTGTGTATAATTTTATGTTGAGCCCACAGGGCTTGCTTGTCTCAACCTTCGGACAAATGAACTAATCTGATTCTTCTTGAGTCAAATTCAATCATCTTTTGACCTTGTCAACATTCACTCTTGTATTGGTTGTTCTTTTTGCTTGAGTGTGTGTGTATGTATGTGCCTCTATTTCGCTTGTTACATGTCTAGCTTAATTGTACCTCATTATATCGAGATGGTTCGTCCGCCTTCTCCAATTGGCTTCTCTTCGCTTTGCTTTAACGCTTTGTACAAACGATTGCACTGCCGTCGCATCAACGGAGATCGCTTAAGTATGATATATGGAAACTGATGAGGAGATTTATTTCATAGCATATTCAACTGTTCGTTCAAACTGGATCACGAGCCGCTAAAAAGGTGAGCCAACCCATAATGGTTTTTTCCTTTAGCTTTAACGATCAGTTTTTCAGAATAAGACCAGGAATACTTTTAAAGAAAACTAGTTTTATATTCAATTGTCATCGAAATATGTGCTGAATATTATCTTGGTGCATAAATTTATCGTTCAACTTAATATTTAGGATACAACTGCATTTCAACTTAAATGTAAACTGGTAGTAGGAAGATTATTAAAATTCATTTTCAATGAAATTAAATAACCACTGCACAAAGTTTTTAATGTGTTTTCATGTAATTATCAGTATATTTTTGGGAACAAGTTTTAAGAAGTACAAAGTGGGAAGATGGATAAAAATTGTTTATCTATATGAACGATAAATTTAAACCATAGTTTTCAGTTAGGGTTTTGGAGATTTGTGTTTTTACACATATGTAATCATCAATCAATCATTGTTAGACCACCATTAGAAACATGGAAGCACTGAAAGACGGCCCTTTCGTCCTGATATGGGACTAATCAGCAGTGCGCATCCACGACTCCTGCACCTCGCAGTATTCGAACCTGGGACCTTCGGGATTGTGCGCAAACGCCTAGCTATCGGACCACTGGGCTGGTATCCAAAGGTGTTAATGTCTAACTCTGATTGATCTAGGGATTTTGCGCGACCTCACCCATTGTCTTTGGTAGTTACTGCCTACACCGGACAGGGTTGAATTCTATTGGTCATGTCTTCTCACTAGAACTCCGAGAATTTCCTCACGAAGTTAGTCACTAGTGAGCACATGTGACCATATTTTCAGTTTTGAAGATTTGTGTTTTTACACATTTGATTTTTTACATCATTCCATTCGTTAACACTCAAAAATTTATGGAGGCTTTGGCTATTAGAGAATTAAAACCCCCCTTATGTGTACAGAAACAATTTGTTATAAGCTTGAATTTACCCTGGTAATCTTTAAGCAGTTGAATGGCGTAGGGTAATGCGACAATTTCCTACCTTTTCTTATTCTTTTCATATTACGTTAATTTCCTCTCTCTTCTTTATTTACAATTATCACCTTATGTCTAATTGACCTTTTATTCATCTTCATATAAAATGTCTTGACAAGTGTGTATATGTATGACCAGATTGTTAGAAATGTATAGCGCGCAAATACATCACAACATTTTTCGTATCAGATTACATCTTCTCACTGTTCTATCCAGAGGGATATTATAAATAAGCTCATAATCAAAGGAATAATATATATGCCTGATAATAGTTCATAAATTTGTATTTACTTCACTTTCCATCCCGATATAATAATATAGTGTTCAGGTTTGTAGAAGATAGATCAATTGATTCCTATAAATTATATCAATCGAAAATAGGCCCTGGGAGGGAGGGAATTTCGAATATACAAAGCTTAAGAATATGAAGTAGACGGTGAATTTCATTCCATACCATGAACTTCATAGATATATTTATCATAAAAATACATGGAACGAAGTGAATGCAAAGTATAACAATTTATGTTCAATCACTTACAAACAATAACAGGATTGTACTAACCTGTTTTTAACTAGGCTGGTTAAATTTTCTTAAAGCAAAGCCTGGAATAGGATCTTACCTTAGTTATCGTCCGTCTAATGGAAAAATGCATACCTAGTAAAATTCACCGAGAAGTATGCATAAGCTAACATTAAGTATCAAGAATGATACAGCTGAAAAGAAAACCTGCTTCTTTTATTCACCATTTAAAGGAAATGAAAAGAATCGATATTAAAAAGGCCGCAATGAAAATTACATATATTCAACAGCGGAAATTTTGATGTTACTTAAAACAAACTCCCCACTTTATACAAACAAAAATTGTTAAGTTCACGTTTACCAATTTGCATGTAAATACCAAAATAAATAAATTGTAGGAGCAGAGTAGAGAGTAGCTACCTACATGCTCGTATTTTCGAGAATGTTCCTATGAATTTGAGATTGAGTGGTGCAGTGACCGGGCGCATCAGTGATATCATCCTCCAATCTTTCAAAATGATTAACAGATAACAACAACAAAAAGACAGCGTCTCTTCGGCAGTAACAATAAAAGAAACAACTAAAACCTGATTTATATGTCCCGAAAGAGATTTATCGCTGGGACTAATTGAGATACGATTTCATATCATTGACAATAACGGAAACTAGTGACATAATAGCGGGACAATTAAACTATCTTTTGCGGTTCAGATTAGCTAACTAGATCAAGAAGTACAAAATCAACAGGAAGATTGTTTAATCTACAAGTAGCCTCGAACGGACTAGTTAACAAACAGTCAATTCAAATCTAATATATACAATAGGAAGAATCGGTGGGAAAGCTATAAGTCAGAACAAAGACAAGTTGACTTTAAACTATCTGTTTCTAAACATAAAAACAATTAGATTAGTACAATAATTAAGGAAATTATAATTATCAATTGAAACGAGCAAACATACCGACCAATATAGTGTGTCTTTTGGAAATGAATAAAATTATGAGTCACATTCATATCATAAAATAGTAGGTCATTTACAACAAAGAAAGTTTACAGACATGTCAGACCAGCTCAACGTGATGAGCGCTTAAACCATGATTTGATTGGTTAGTTATGGACATAACTAATATTAATTGTCCAAACTTTTCGATTGCTAATTCAATATCATTGCTAACCAATCATTTTAAACTTTCTATTTTTATTTCCAAGTGATTTAAAACCTATATGAACTTTGAGTAACTATCACACGATCCATCTTATCTGTTTACGAACTACTATTTCATACTCCATTCTTCCTTTCTTAAATTATCCCGTCGAATGACCTTACTTCTGGTCATTATATATAAATCACGAAGCAAACCCTCACTTGGAACTCTCATAGCCAAAGAATACACAGTGCCAAGAATTGGAGATAGACATGAAAAGAATCAATAGCAAGTGGAAAACAACTGTAAATACAGATTGGAGAAGAGAGTTGATGAGAGAATAATGGTTGGCATCGGTACTTAAAGAGCAGTAACAACCGTAAGTTATCAAGTATATTATTCTATCTCCCTTGAAAGATAAGTTATTTCTTGACTAATGATATGCACTTGTCCGTTTAGTTATTACTGATAGTTATCAAATGAAAATCTCATTCAAATGACTTTGTATAGTTTTATAGCATTCTTATAAACAGAAGTGCATTCAGAATCAATTGGATTTGACTGTCAATTAGCACTCAATTACAGTTTATTTGAAGAAGAAGTCAAGTTATTCATGAATTAATTTTTATTTTCATCAAAAATAAAATGACAATTGAATAGCCATTCAATATTAAATGGTTAAAAGTCATCATCGAATCATTCAATGATAAACTTCACTGAAAATTTTTTTTCATTTTCAACTACTGAATTTCCATTCCATTTCAGTTAAATGGTTAGGCGAATGCAGAGTTAACATCTTCAACTTTAAGATTTTTCAAAAGCGAGAAAATCAAGTAGAAAACTTGAATAAAACCGAAGATGAAACACACATACATTAATCTTTTCAGACAACTTCGTACAAAGTCGTTTAACATTGTTATACAACCCTGTCAATAGTAGAAAACAGTAAACCGAATTACAATAGAGGAACATAATAGGTTTATGAGAAGCATTATACAAGCAATTACCAAAATAAATCACTTCACCTGTTTAAAGGCAACGAATTTCAGAATAATCGAAAATTGTCTGATCATATAAGATGAGATGAAAGGAAACGCCTTTCGTTGTGTTGTCTACAACCAAATAAGAATTTTGAAATCCTACCACATGTCACTCACAAATGAAATGAACATATCAACTCAAATGAAGTTCACTTAACTATGTACCACATGGTGATAGAGTCGAGTAATAGTGATGCTAACTGAAACGGCCTTAAAGCCGAACATCAAATAACAAACTGTGTGTACAAATCCACAGTCACATTATTGTGATGATTTCAGTCAACCAAATGAGGATTTGCAACATGTCACTAATCGGTATTAAAACTGGTCATGACTAAATGTATAACTGAAGTGAATAATACAACTTGGTGGATATTTGCTAATGGTTGTGATAAATAAATTAGAAATCACAATCTGTATATCAAAATAAATCAAATGGTGAATAGTTCTTGGTATATATTGACTTACTTTCTGATCAACCAGATTTTGTATATCACACGATTTGGGAATATATTTCGGAGCTGCAACTAGTGAGTAGTCCATGTAAGACCTAGCACCACAACAGTGAAACTATATATGACACACAATTCGATGATTAGTTGTTTCAAAAAACATACTTCTGATTGTACAGTGTGAAATTGCATTTGGTATGTAGGGTTCTTGTAGTAATCTCTCACAGTGGCATTCAGAGATTCACGAGCTAACTCGTAAAACTATAATGACCAAACCACAAGAGAGTGTTTTTTAGTCTGCATCAAATTCATTCTAAACCAAACAAACCTTGTCTTCCGTCGTAGCCACGTTCACAGCTACACCGATCTCCATCAGTGTCACCAAACACAGAAGAAAAATATTCTAAACACACAAATCAACAAAAACAACAACAACAAATGTTTGTCCACATTGAATGCATCAATTACCACATATACGATCATTCTGTGTTGTTTCAAGTATCCACAAACACCAACACATGATGCCAATACACCAAGTCCTCCTGCAATACTAGCAATCAGGAAGACCAATGGTTTGGCATTATTTAAAATTGCACTGAGTCCATTCAGAGTGACCTGCGGACCGATGCTAATTGCCAACACAACTATGCTAAATATCTTCAATGAAATGGTTGAATGAAATGAATCATGAAAGGGGCACACAAATGAAGATACTCACCACAAAACTACAGTTACATATGATGAACAATCTTCTCCAAAATTCACTCGACAATAACATTGCACTATACTCTGATTAGTATGCACTCACAGTTATTAGCAGTTAAAACACTCTGTGGTGATAACTAATATCATCTAGTTAGTGTCTGACGTCTCATTAAATATATCAATTTCATTGTTTCAATTCGTCATGATTCATGTGATTGACTATGTAGTTAGTTAGTTAGTTAGCTTCATTGTCATATGTTTGTTCTATTGTGAATCTACAAACAGGTATACAGAGTTAACTGACATGCAACTCTGCGAAGCTATCATTTCGTCAAATGATGTGATGGAAATATCCTACTTATACTCATGCATAGACAGTAATGTATCATCATCATACTTGTTAACTAACATGTGCATGCGTACGCACCGCTTCATTAGAATGTATGTTGTGATGCACAGATTCATTTTGATTCCCTGCAATGGTTTTTCATTTCAACTGTTCATATGATTATGTATTCCCTAATATAATTAAAAGTTATTAATAGAATTCAAATTGACAGAATATAAGCTGTCAGTGAAATAATTGAGACTGACAATGTAGATATGTATTGCTGTTGTTGTGTTTTACACTCACATTGATGTAATGAAGCCACTGTAGTCAAATATTCAATTGAAAAAAGATTCTTTTTTTCTGAAGTAATTAATTCCAAATATAAATTGAATTGCATAGTTTCGGTTTCATTTATGTGTATGCCACAGTGAACAATATGAATTTTTTTTGATGAACATGTGAGCAGCAGCAGTAGTAGTGTGATTATTAGCAAATCGAAAATCCGATTAAGATTACATTTTCGTCATATAGGGATGACATCGTTAGTGTTTTGTAAAAATGGAAAACCAAACTACACACCTCACCAGAAATGTTCAGTGGAGTCCACATGATCCAATTTCTTTCACTAGACAGGAGGAAATTAGTGTAATAAGATCTATTAAAATAAATGAGACTTACTTACTTACCTTTTAGCTTTCTTACGTCTTTCACCCTCTAATGAAGCATGGGCTGTTAACCAGCATTCTCTAACGTACTATCACCTTCATCTTTGGCATTCAGGATTCCAAGTAAGGTCTTGTCTTTTGATACAGTTGGGCGTTTCCTTCAAGGTGTATCCTATCAGCTTCCAGCCTTCATCCTGATTTCCTTCTCCGCATACCGAAGTATCGTCATAAATATAAGGAGAGCTTTCATTTACCAACTGAATTGTGTAAGGCTTCCATGATGATGTGATTGTCATTTATTTTCGATATGAACTCTCGTTCAGTTCTAAACGTATGGTTTCGCAATATCATATTGTGAGTGTTGTAGAAATTTTTTCATTATATTGTTAGACAGACAGTTGTTTATTGTTAAAATCGTGAATCGATCATTGACAGATCACCACTAGAAAGCTGAAAGAACTTGACGGCTGTTTCGTTCTGATACGCGATTCATCATCAGTGTACTCTCACGACTCGCGCAATTTGTGGGATTCAAACACATGACCTTTGGTCTTGAGTGTGAATGCCTAACCTGTGGATCATTAGGCCAGCATCCAGCAGAGAGGTTGCAGAAAATCCTTAGATCGATCAGACTCAGACATTAATATAGTGGTTCGTTAGTGAATTAAAAAAAGTTTGTTTACTGAAATCTTGAATACAAATTACTTTTCCAGTGTTTCGAGTGTTGACATGAATGCATCGAATCTGTCCATTTGTATTGTGCTTTTTTTTCGCCAATCAGAATGCTTACTTACTTACTTACTCACGCCTGTTACCCCGAATGGAGCATAGACCGCCCACCAGTTTTCTCCAACCAACTCTGTCCTGGGCTTCCGTCTCCAGTTCTGTCCAATGTTTGTTCATTCGTCTCATATCTTTCTCTATTTCTCGGCGTAATGTGTTCTTTGGCCTTCCCCTTTTCCTTCTGCCTTGAGGGTTCTATGTGAGGGCTTGTCTCGTGATGCAGTTCGGTGCTTTTCGTAGTGTATGTCCTATCCACTTCCACCGCTTCTTCCTGATTTCCTCCTCCACTGGAATCTGGTTTGTTCTCTCCCACAGTTCGTTGTTGCTGATGGTGTCTGGCCAATTAGAATGCTATGGAAGTTTATTATCAATAAAACTTGAATACTTGTTTTCTTATTTCTAAATGTTATCATTCAAGTTGAGGTAACATTCAATATGGTTTTGTTCATGTTTTTCACATTTTGTGATGAAAATGTGTCTTGTGTGTGTGTGTGTGTGTGTAAATATGTCAATTATTCGCTCATATCTTTGGTTGTTTTCACTCGAATTTGTGTGTACATGCGTGTTTCAGTTAGTTTTGTCTGACTTTAAGTGCTTAGTCACGTCTAAATTCATTGAGTTGGCTCACTCACCTTTTCCACTTTGCTTTGCTTTGCTTTACTTTGATTTAACGATTTTTATCCTCATGTTTATCTGTTTAATTGAATGCATGGAAAAAATCATCAGCAAACGTGTGTTTAGCATCTTATACCCACCAATTCACAAACGGAGCTCGCCTAGGAATTACTTTACTTTACTCATTTACTTCTGTTACCCGCGGTGGATCATAAGCCAACAACCAGTATTCTCCAACATACTCTGTCCTGTGCAGTTTTTGTTCCGTCTTCTCGCCTCCATTTATTGGCGTAATATGTTCCTTAGCTTTCTTCTTTCCCTATGTCCTTGAAGAATCCAAGCAATGGGCTTGTCTTGTGACGCAGTTAGGCGTATTTTGCAGTGTGTGTTCTATCCGCCTCTAGCGCTTCCTGACTTCCTCCTCATCTGAAGGAATCTGGTTTGTTCTTTGCCTCAGACGTTAATCACTGATGGTGTCTGGCCAACGAATCAGAAGTATTTTGCTTAGACAACTGTTAATACATAATTGTATCTTCTGGATGATGGCTTCCTTAGTTCTTCAAGTTTCCGCCCCGTGCAGTAGAACTGTCTTGACATTTGTATTGGATATTCTGGTTTTGGTGTTATTTAATAGTTGTTTTAAGTTGCAGATGTTCTTTAGTTGTAGAGATGCAGCCCTTGCTTTACCGATCCACTCATCAACATCTGAGTCAGATCCGCCTTGCTCGTCAATGCTGCTGCCTAGAAATATAAAGGTTTTGACGTCCTCAAAGGCATCTCTATGACGAGTGATTTGGTTGGCGCATGTTGTATTGTATAGGAGAATCTTGCTTTTCTGTTTAGTAGATTGTGACCTGTTGCTAAGCTGGTCTTCTTATCTTGCCTGCGTTGTTGCGTACTTGTTCTTCATCCCAAATCTTGTTGGAGAGAATGTGAAGTATTTTTGTAGTTGTTTCCACACATGATTTCATTGCCTCTGCTGGAATTTTGTCTGGTCTAGCTGATTAGCCGCTCTTGATTTGTCTGATGGCCATGCTGATATCTGCAATTGTGGGTGCGCCAACATCGATTGGGCGGTCTGTAGATGCTGCTTCGATGTTGGGTGGGTTCAGTGGAGCTGGTCGATTCAATAGTTCCTTGAAGTGCTCTATCCACCCACTTCTCTGTTCTTCAGTGTTGCTGATTACTTTGCCTTCCTTGCCTTTCACTGGTCATTCTGGTTTACGATAGTTTCCGGCGAGCTTCTTTGTTGTTTCGTACAATTGTCTCAAGTTTCCGTCTCTTACAGCCTTTTTCTCCGTGATTGCTAGATCTTCCACATATTTTCGTTTGTCAGCTCTGATTCTCTTCTTCACTTCCCTGTCTGCTTCTGTGTATGCAGCTTGTGCGGTAACGTTCTCTGCTCTTGTTCGGCTGACATTGATTGCTGCCTTCTTGTTCCTCCTTTCTTCAATTTTTGCAAGAGTACCAACAGAGATCCATTCCTTATGATGGTACTTCTTGTGACCCAGAATTTCGTGACATGTTGAAGTGATTGCCTCCTAGATCCCTTTTCAATTGTTCTCCAATGTTGCTTCCTCTCCATTGAGTATGTCGTGCATGACCTGGAACCTATTGGTGAGGGCTATCTTGAATTCGTCGAGTTTTACAGTATACCGAAGAACTTACTTACTTACTTACGCCTGTTACCCCCAATGGAGCATAGGCCGCCCACCAGTTTTCTCCAAGGCCGTATTAAACTTGTGTGATGTCGTCTGTCCCGTTGTCCAGTGCTTCTTTAGCTTCAGTTTCATTTTGGCGATCAGCAAATGGTGATCTGAGGCTATATCAGCTCCTCTCCTGGTTCTCACATCCTCCATGGTCCTTCTGAACTTTTTATTGATACAAATATGGCCGATTTGGTTCTGAGTAGTGTGATCCGGTGAAATCCATGTAGCTTTGTGTATGCGTTTGTGTAGGAATATGGTGCCGACGATGACCAGTATGTTGAAGGCATGTAAGTTTGCAAATCTCTCACCACTTTCATTCCTCTCTCCCAGTCCATATCGTGTCATGATGTCTTCAGATCCAGTGTTGTCCATGCCAACCTTCACGTTTAGGTATACCATCAGAATGTTCAAACACTTTGATGAGCACGGCCTGACGATTGACTGCAGCCTCTCATAAAATTAGCCTTTAACCTCTCCATTGTAGTCGTTGATAGGTGGATATCATTAGATGACCTTCATCGTAATACCCTCTTTCTTCGTTTAGAAGGATGCTTTGATGATTTTGAGTCCATGAGATTCCCATCCTATAGGTGTCTTTTGCGGTTCTTTGGACAACATCAATGCAACTCATTTGTATGTGAGGCTGAAGAACAGCATTCTCCGAGCGAATCTGTCCTCCACCTTCCTTTCTAGTTCTCCCCGCTTGCTGTTCATTCTTCTAATATCTGATCGGCGTAATGTGTTCCTTAGCCTTCGCTTTTTTCATTTGGCCTTCAGGATTCCAAGTGAAGACTTGTCTCGTGACTCAATTAGGTGCTTTTCTCAATATAAGTACTATCCATCTCCACCGTTCATCATGATTTCCTCCTCCACTGAAATATGGTTTGCTCTCTCCTCCAGTAGGTTGTTGGTGATAGTGTCTAGCCAAAGTATCTCAAGTATTTTCCGTGGACTTCTGTTATTAAACACTTGTATTTACTTGATGATGACTTTGGTAGTTCTCCAAGTTTTTGCCCGTTAAATTAGAACTGTCTTGACATTTGTATTAAAAATAATGACATTAGTGTTGGTTGATGGTTGTTTTGAGACAGTAAAATCGTAACATTTCTATTTCAGTGTATATCTTTTTTATTCAATGAAATGCTAATCATTCAAAGTTCTTCTTTTTCTAAAACAAATTTGATTGCTCGACTCTAAATAACAATTCAAACAAAATTAGTTTATTAACAAGAAAACAAACTTATTCATCCCTCATTTATTAATTTTCTCAAGCTCGGTTTCCATCATCCAGCATAGATTTTGATTCCCTATGACCCTAAAGTGGGCTTCAGTTCTACAAACTTTGTAAGAAATGAAAAGTATAATTTACATTGAGTCATAAGTCATATAAATAATTTCTGAATTAATGTCATTTAGAAGCTTAGTATTATTATTATTATTATCATTGAGATGGTAGAGAAAATGTTTAGCTCAGGTAGATGATTGTGGTGGTTTTTCGTTCTCTGAGTTGAATGTTTTGGTTGTGAAGCTTTCATTGTTCTTCTCCTCCTGAACAACAACATGGTCATCAGCACAAACTTCAAATGAAGGTCATGTATTCGAATTTCTCCACGTTTGACCTGTAGCTTATTCTGCTAACCTCAATCGGATATTTTTTGGCATACTTTGTCATCGTTTGAATTCGAATTTTTAACTAGTACATAGAAAAGTTTTAACGTCCTATTTGGAAATACAATATCAGAAGACATAAGATTCATGACAATTGATTTTGAATGGTTTTCAGAAGTGGAATCAAATTGATTTGAATTATGAATCGAACTAACACCTTTCATGGAAGATGTTGTTATAGACTGGCCATGAGAAAGCATCTGTTTAGGTTCATGTCCAAAAGAAAACCTACTAATCAAGGGGTGTGTTCTCTCAAAGGACCAAACGAAGAAGACTTCACCAACCTAGAGATGGCCGAGATCTTCACTAAATTTACTGAGCAGTTAAACCAGGCAAACACGTTTACATAGCACTACGCAAACCGAGTGCCAGATGACGGTCTAGGGAACATCAGTATCACTTCTGACTTAGTACTAACGAAACTAAAATACTTACGCTCAGGTAAGTCCCCAGGTTGTGACAAAAGTCGCCCCATAGTCTTGAAACAATGTGCCGAAGTCCTCTGTTCACAGTGTGGTGTGACCTACTTATACTAACGATATAAATAGTATAAGAAGTCTCACAGTCAGAAGAGGAAAACGGAAAGCAAATGGAGCAAAAGCAACAAGTAAATGGAGGAAGGAAAGGAAGCAACAACAGGAATGGAAGAAGGATGGAGCGTTGGAAGTCACGTCACAAAGATGGTGAGCAAATAGAGTATTCAATGTAATGTTTTCGTTTTTAATTGACTAAGAGTGTAGATTAAATCAAAATCAATCTTCCTCGCATGCCTCAGTCTTCTCAACAGGTACGTGACCTGTTCAGGCATTCACTGGAGTCACACCAATTCCAGCTGAACTGAAACAAGCTACTCTCTCTACAATCTTCAAAGGAGGAGATAGAACTGACCCAGCCTGTTACAGACCAGTCGCACTACTACCTAATTTGGAAGGGCTGGTGGACGAACAAACGTGAGAGTGCATGGATAAGAATCAAATACTCCATGAAGCTCAACATGGGTTTCGGAAAGGCAGGTCGTGTGCATCTAAACTCTTCATTGCATAGGACAGTTGAACATCGTGTTTGTACCGTAAAATACCAGTGCACGTAATATTTCTCGACTTTGCAAAAGCCTTTGACACAGTGACCCACGCACGCCTAATCACAAGGGTTGTGGAAATGGGCTTCACTGACCCACTCTTATCTTGGCTCAGAAACTACCTTGAGAATAGGAAGTTTCGCACCAGGGTAAACAGAGTGCACGCGAGTTGGCGAGTATCCACATCGGGAGTTTCACAGGGGTCCATCCTAGACCCACTTCTCTTCGTGATATTTATTAACGACCTGTTAGGCTCAGTTAGCTCACCGGCATTGATCTACGCAGGCAATGCGAAGATCTGGAGGTCGATTAGAATCGAAGATGATTCGGCTGTGCTTCAAAAATGACCTAAAACCTATTGAGGAATGGACAGTGTAAAGCGATGTAAAACTCAACCAACCGAAGTGCCATGTCATGCATATTCTGCCTCACACGACACAAACCATCTACACCCTCAATGGAAGTCCACTCCCTAATGTCTCTTCAGAGCGCGGTCTTGGTTTAATAACCACAGAAAGCCTCCACATGAGTCCGAAATATGTAGGGGACGCAGCCGAAGCGAATGCGACTCTTCACTTGATGCAAAGACAACTTGGTGCCGTCACCCCACAATTATTTTTGACCCTGTTTAAGACGTACGCGCGCCCACACTTGGAGGTTTACAACGTCATCGCACCCTGTCTGCCCAAAAGAGACATAAATCTGTTGGATCGACTGCAGAGACGAGCAACGAAATGGGTGATAGGGTTGAAAAATAAGCCTTAGGATGATAGACTCCTGCACTTAGGATTATCTCCACTGAGCTAAAGGAGAATTAAAGGGGATCTCTTTATGACGTAAAACATAATCAGCACACAAAGACATCCCAATGTCAGCATCCTACAGATGCACCACTACCACTCCGCTCGAGGTAATCCTCGAAATAATCAGTCAGATGCAACGTAGAACTTCGTACGTAAGTACATCAGTTCATGTCGCCATACCACATCAGCACAGAGATATAATTGTCAATCCGATAGTAGAAGAGGTAGTAAAGGTATTAGGAGTAATCGGAGAGGTTAGGATTAGAAGATACTACTCAAGAAGTATGATTTAATGAGAAAAGTTTAGAAAGTCAAAACCAGAGGTTTTGAAGAATCCAGAAGATTACGGTTTGAGAGAACACATAGAATAAATGCATCGGCACCATTGCGAACGATTTTGAGCCATGTCATTCAAGGTCTCTAACCATCGATTATTATCATCTCGCGGACTCCAACCACGTAGTCGACAATTACCGACATGGCTCAATCCAATAGTCAATGACTTCATGGATTTCTGCCATGTTTTGGTTTGGCCGCCCCTAACTTTCTTCCAACCTATTCCTACACTACAAAACAAAGCTCGACGAGGCAGTCGGTGGTTCGGCATACGCAACACATGTCCCAACCACCTCAACTGATGAAGTGTCACTACTGCGTCTATTGATCTGCCATTCTTACCTAGTACCCGTTTCCTAATAACAGCGTTGCTCACTCGGGTGTCCCACGATATACGAGCAATGCTTCGAAGACACCTATGATCGAAAACCAGTAACCTATGAATATCTTCTACCCCTAGTGGCCATGTTTCACAGCCATAAAGTAAGACGGAGCGAACTGATGCGCAGTGCACTCGTCCTTTAGTCAGCAAACGGATATCTCGCCTACGCCATAAGTGACGCAGGTTGGCAAAAGCCAATCGAGCCTTCTATATCCGTGCCGAGATTTCGTCAGTCACCAGGCCATCAGCACTGATGAGACTCCCAAGATAAGTGAAGCGGTCTACACGTTCGACCACTTCACTCCCTATCACTAGTTCAGGCGCCGATGAAACCTAGTCTTCCAGCAACTTTTTGTATTTCGTCGGGGAAAACCGCATCCCGAACATGCTTGCATTGTTGCTTAGGGTAGTCAGAAGACTCTGTGTTTTGTCTTCCTTTTCATGTCCCTCAAGAAACAACCTTTCACGGTGTGGGCAGCCGGGAAGTGACAACCGCCCTCATACCCGTAACAGCACGAGAGACCAAATTGGTCGAAATCAAATCCTTTCTCGAAATAATGCACATCAAACAGCGAATACTCAGATTCGTGCACACTTTTTCTCGTTGAGAGTCGTCGCAGCTTGGAGTGCTCTCCCGGCCGAGGTGACCACAGCACCCTCAGTAGACAGCTTTAAGAAGAGACTTGATAATCACGTACTCACATACCGACTATCATTTCCCTCTTTCACAAGCTGTTTATGATGCATATCTTGAGACCTGCTAGTTGTTATCATCACCATCTCCTCAGATCGCTCAATTAATCTTTCTCGCATATTATCTCTATTTCCTCTCCCTTGATTACACTTCAGTCCTCTCTCACAATCTTAAATAAAAATTAATCAACTAAATCATCTTTATATTACTTAATTCTAAAATTTTATTCATGTTAGCATTAGAATTTTATCCTTATTATCCTTATTACTTGTCAAGTCCCATAGATCAGAAACAGCATGTTCAGGAACATCAGTCAAAGTATTGATTAGATCATTGACTAAACGAATCACGCATGTGTATAAGTTTCTACAAAAATATAATAAAAGGAAAACTGAAAAAGATAAACAACTTTGCTTTGTGCTGTCTGTTTAAGATAAATATTTCTGTGAAAGATAACGTCAGAATTTTGTTTCAACAAGATGTGCCTGGTGAAAGTAATTAGTTCCTGTGACGTGTGTAGATTGGTTTTGCATTTTTACAAAATACTAACATTGTCATCCCCATATGACGAAAATGTAATCTTAATCGGATTTTCAATTTGCTAATAATCAAAGAAAATTCATATTGTTCACTGTGGCATACACATAAATGAAGCCAAAACTATGCAATTCAACTTATATTTGGAAGTAATTACTTCAGCAAAAAAGAATCTTTTTTTAATTGAATATTTGACTACAGTGGCTTCATTATATCAATGTGAGTGTAAAACACAACAACAGCAATACATATCTACATTGTCAGTATCAATTATTTCACTGACAGCTTATATTCTGTTAATATGAATTCTATTAATAACTTTTAATTATATTAGGGAATACATGATCATATGAGCAGTTAAAATGAAAAACCATTGCAGGGAATCAAAATGAATTTGTGCATCACAACATACATTCTAATGAAGCGGTGTGCACATTTCAATAATCAAATTATTTAATTTCGTTTACACCGACAACATAAATACGCGTACACCTGTTAGTTAACAAGTCTGATGATGACACATTACTGTCTATGCATGAGTGTAGGTCGAATAATTTCTTCACATCATGCTGCGCAGAGTTGCATGTCAGTTAACTCTGTATACCTGTTTGTAGATTCACAATAGAACAAACATATGACAATGAAGCTAACTAACTAACTAACTACATAGTCAATCACATGAATCATGACGAATTGAAACAATGAAATTGATATATTTAATGAGACGTCAGACACAGATTACTATGCACTCATAGTTATTAGCAGTTAAAACACTCTGTGGTGATAACTAATATCATCTTATTAGAGTATAGTGCAATGTCATTGTCGAATGAATCTTGGAGAAGATTGTTCATCATATGCAACTGTAGTTTCGTAGTGAGTATCTTCATTTGTGTGCCCCTTTCATGATTCATTTCATTCAACCGTTTCATTGAAGATATTTAGCATAGTTGTGTTGGCAATCAGCATCGGTCCGCAGGTCACTCTGAATGGACTCAGTGCAATTTTAAATAATGCCAAACCATTGGTCTTCCTGATTGCTAGTATTGCAGGAGGACTTGGTGTATTGGCATCATGTGTTGGTGTTTGTGGATACTTGAAACAACACAGAATGATCGTATATGTGGTAATTGATGCATTCAATGTGGACAAACATTTGTTGTTGTTGTTTTTGTTGATTTGTGTGTTTAGAATATTTTTCTTCTGTGTTTGGTGACACTGATGGAGATCGGTGTAGCTGTGAACGTGGCTACGACGGAAGACAAGGTTTGTTTGGTTTAGAATGAATTTGATGCAGACTAAAAAACACTCTCTTGTGGTTTGGTCATTATAGTTTTACGAGTTAGCTCGTGAATCTCTGAATGTCACCGTCAGATTTTACACTACGAAAATTGAATATCAGATGGAGTTTGACAAATTACAAACGGAAGTATGTTTTGTGAAACATCTTATCTTCTAATGGTGTTCTATGTAGTTTCAATGTTGTGGTGCTTATTCCGGAATGGACTATAAAAAGGTGATGAGGACGTCAAACACAATTCCAAAATCATGCGATGAAAAAAATTGGAACAGCCAGAAAGTGAGTCAATATATGGAGAATCATCAATTAATCAAGTTATTTTGATATACACATTGTGATTTCTATCCTAATTATATGTTGGAATCAATTTAGCCTCTGTCTTATCACCTTACACTACATAGTTAAGTGAATTTCATTCTAGTTGAAATGTTCATTTCATTTGTGAGTGACATGTGGTAGGATTTCAAAATTCTTATTTGGTTGTAAACAACACAACGAAAGGTGTTTCCTTTCATCTCATCTTATATGATAAGACAATCTTCGATGATTTTGAAATTCGTTGCCTTTAAACAGGTGAAGTGATTTATTTTGGTAATTGCTTGTATAATGCTTCTCATAAACCTATTATGTTCCTCTATTGTAATTCGGTTTACTGTTTTCTACTATTGACAGGGATGTATAACAATGTTAAACGACTTTGTACGAAGTTGTCTAAAAAGATTAATGTATGTGTGTTTCATCTTCGGTTTTATTCAAGTTATCTACCTGATTTCGTCAATCATGAGAATTCGTAAATTTGAAGATGGTGATACTGTATCCGCCTAATCATTTAACTGAAATGGAATGGAAATTCAGTAGTTGAAAGTGAAATAAATTTTCAGTGAAGTTTATCATTGAATGATTCGATGATGACTTTTAACCATTTAATATTGAATGGCTATTCAATTGTCATTTTATTTTTGATGAAAATAAAAATTAATTCATGAATAACTTGACTTCTTCTTCTTCAAATAAACTGTAATTGTGTGCTAATTGATAGTTGAGATCATTTTGATACTGGATGCACTTTTATTGATAATAAATATAGATGGTGTTTGCTGGGCTCATAATACCAGATCACATTCATTGTAGTTTGAGACTTATTTATCTTGAAGAATGCCTTGATGATGCTGGATTTAGAGTTTGCTCCAACCGTAAGATGTTTTTGTGCTTCTTTGACAGCATCAGTGCAACTGCATGTATGTGTGAGTGGACGACTTTCTCATGTCCTGAGTACAACATACTTTCTCCTGAAGTTAATTCTTTTCGTTCACTGTGCATCCAATATTTATATCCTATTTCAAGTAACATCTTGTTGTGACTTTTCATTGCCCCAGCGAATCGTATAGTTCTTCCGATCTTCTCTATCGTATTTCAGCATTTCCTGTATCTATAATTATTTTTTCTTTGTTTGTGAGTATTATAGGCCTGGTGACTTCCGAAGAAGATCGACTTTCAGAATGAGTCATGATAACTTTTCTAAAGGTAGACTCTCCATCTACCAGGACTAGGTTTAGATGGTTCGAATTATTTGTTCTTTCGTGCTTAGAACTAGCATTAACCCTAAAACAGCTCCGGGCGCATGAAATGTGTATGTATACAGAATTGTATTTATACTTGTCATTCAGTAGCTTTATTCACTTTCTATTGCCTTCTAGCTCATGTAGTCAGTTTCTG
>OX103971.1:82145798-82171474 GCA_944470395.2 Schistosoma turkestanicum | reverse complement strand
CGGGTGTAGGAAGGATTTAATAGGCAAGCCCGACCACCACGTTAAGGTAGCAGCTACGGTCGGGAGTCATGTAGGTGGGATGGATCAAACTGGCCTGTTCATGCGGTACATATTGATTGACGCGATCATGGATCCGAAATAATCACTGTATATATGTATCGGTGTATATAACTGGTGTAAATGGTCCATCAGAGTATCAGATACACCTGTATGGTTGCACCACAGGATTGAACTGTACTGTCCAGCTTGTAATTTTAACACTTGAACAGTATCTGATCCTACTGAAAACCAATGCAAAATAATTACCCTGGTCCATTAAGAGTAAATTTATATAATTGTATAATTAGTGAGTTCAATTGTGCCAAGTGTCAGTCAGTCAGATGCAACGTAGAACTTCGTACGTAAGTACATCAGTTCATGTTGCCATACCACATTATTAGCACAGAGATGTAATTGTCAATTCAAATCCAATAGTAGAAGAAGTAGTAAAGGTATTAGCAGTTGTCGGAGAGGTTAGGATTAGAAGATATTATTCAAGAAGTATGATTCAGTGAGATAAGTTTAGAAAGTCAAAACTAGAGGTGCTGAAGAATCTAGAAGATTAGGATTTGAGAGAACACAAAGCATAAATACACCGGCGCCATTGCGAACGATTTTGAGCCATGTCATTCAGGGTATCTAACCATGGATTATTATCATCTCGCGGACCCCAACCAGGTAGTCGACAACTACTGACATGTCTCAGTCCACTTGCCAATGACTTCATGGATTTGTGCCATGTTTTGGTTTGGCCGCCCCTAACTTTCTTCCAACTTATTCCTACACTACAAAACAAAGCTCGACGAGGCAGTCGGTGGTTGAGGATACGCAACACATGTCCCAACCACCTCAACTGATGAAGTTTCATTACTTCATCTATTGATCTGCCATTCTTACCTAGCACCCATTTCCTAACAACAGCATTGCTTACTCGGTTGTCCCAGGATATACGAGCAATGCTTCGGAGACACCTATGATCAAAAACCAGTAACCCGAGAATCTCTTCTACTCTTACTGGCCATGTTTCACAGCCATAAAGTAAGACGGAGCGAACCACTGCACAGTACACTCGTCCTTTAGTCAGCAAACGGATATCTCGCCTACGCCATAAGTGACGCAGGTTGGCAAAAGCCAATCGAGCCTTCTGTGCCAAGAAAATACTTCCTTCTCATTCTCAGTTTTTTAATCTAATAACTGGTTAAACACAAATATATAGAAAGCTTGTCTATATCAGTATCAGGATTGTACATCATACATTCAGCAACAAAAAAAGTTATCAATTACAATGACTGCGACTAATATTACTACTATTTTTATCATTTGTGACTACTTTCTTTTTTTTTGCACAGTGGCACTCAACTATTCATCATTAATCCAGCTTTAGGCGATCGTGTTCGTGTAGCACATACTGAAACAAGTCTATTAAAATGGTGGTCAGATATGAATGCCAATATAGCCAATATATCTGTACAGATATCAGATAACAAGAATGAAGTAAGTGTCCTTTTTTTGTTTTAATTCATTCATCCATGAATAAAATGATATATGCATTATCATGTAAACGAATAATCGATCTATGCTACTGTTATAATGCTG
The DNA here is from genome assembly GCA_944470395.2 of Schistosoma turkestanicum. NCBI lineage: Eukaryota > Metazoa > Platyhelminthes > Trematoda > Strigeidida > Schistosomatidae > Schistosoma > Schistosoma turkestanicum. The sequence continues at coordinate 82,169,839 of OX103971.1, read as the reverse complement.
CTACGTAGCTATTCAAATCCTACCGACGTCCGAATTCGATTATTTCAATACGACCCAAGTACTGTCCTCAAATCTCCTATATATCAGAACGCAACACCGTTGGATGGAGTTGTTTATTAGGTCGAGTACAGAAGAGAGGAGGTAGGCAGGAAGCAACGGAATCGGAATCCTGAAGTCTTACATGATAGTGCATATTTATACATTTAGGTCGAATAAGAAAGAGCATCAAAGTCTGTGACATTGACAGTTTAGGACGACCAATAGGAAAGAACATTTGAAATGAATGACATTGACAGTCCGATTGACCAATCAGAGACAACATTGAAGTATTTGACTTTGACAGTTGAAACGACCATAATTTTGACCAATCGAAATCGACCAATAGGATTATACTTCCAAAAATAGTACTGTTTTATGATATTTGGTGAATAATATCCTAACAGATACTCGACACGAAATGTCTGACAATAGATAAGATGAATAATCTTGTAGACTGGTACAGTTTATTTTTAATCGAATAAAGTTCTCTTACTTTCTCCTCACAAGAAATTCAGTAAATTGAACTGTATGCTACAGACACAATCGCTGGTTGATGGTGTAACATCGAATGACTTTATATCTAGAATTTAGAAATTTATTCTAAAATAACTGGAAATATAAGTTTGATGTCTGTGTAGCAGATACTACTCGTAATATGGCTCATAAGTAGTACGGTGCAACGGAATGTCGCCTAGAAGTTACGATTGAAGAGAAAGAGTCTTGGATTCGAATGTGTGGTACGATCAAAGTGTTATGAAGACTAGAAGATATGTGAAGGAAGGCAACCAATAATCTGCTTGTTTCACAGATGAAGGTTTGAAGATATGGTGTGCACATATTTTGTTATTAAATGGTGTCCACAGGCGGCTTCTTTAAAAGGCCACTTATCGAACATTTGACCTACAGGTCTAATGCAAAAGACAGTGGAGCAACGTTAGTAGATCCAGTCCCATGGTAACAGGTGACTACTAACAACAAGTTCGTACGTCATTTTTTTCCTCAGGATCATGCAGCCCGTGTTTATTATTGGTTCGGAATCAGGATTCTCCAACTTATTTAGATGCAGATTCTCTCTACCCACTAACCCAGTTTAAGCACCAAACATCCGGATTGTCCTCTCGATTTCGTAAACAAAACCTGTATCACAAGATGTTGGTGGGTAGGACGTTCCATGTAGTGACTGTATACGCGTGGCAATATGAGGGGATTTTCAGAGGGAGAACAGACTCTATCCACTTTTTTAGCTGTATCATGGAATTTCTGAGGCTTAAAAAAGTTCATTTAGTGTGTCATGGTTCATGCAGACAACTTTATGAGAGAAAACTAATTATTCAAGTAATTAATTTATCGCTTCAATTTCTGTGTTTCCGTTGATGTATTGATTCGTAAATCAGTGTCAATCCATGTATCGAGTGACAAGTTTCATCAACTCAGTCAGTTAGTCAGTCAGTTACAGCGTAGAACTTCGTATGTAAGTACATCATTTCAGGTTGTCATACCACATTAGCACAGAGACGCAACTGTCAGTTCAAATCCAAGAGTTTTTAAGTTGCTAAATTTACAGCTGGAGACTGTAATCCACAGAGTAAAGGGGGGGTGACATTTTTAGGGTTGATCTTTTCTATCTGCTTCCTTCTTTGTGAGAAGGCTGCATATGCTGGTTGTTCGAGGGAAACACCTTACTGCTGTCACACCCAACGACAGTCAGTCAGCATTACGACTTCGCCCTTGGACCTTGAGTAGTTGCTTTTAGTCTGATCGTTCTCCAATCGACCTGCCTGGCATTTTAGAACCTACAGAAACATATGTTCGAGTCAATATAGCTCAGTTAGGTCATAACGATAGGCAAGCCTGACCACCACCATGTCAAGGTAGCAGCTTCAGTTGGCTCATCCATCATCTCTGTGTAATGAATTCAACCTAAACAGTTTGATGTATAGTTAACACTAATATATGTATATTTTCTCTTTTTTTTTCTTTCTAAATTTAGGATAATAATGAAACTGATGAACCTATGCCAAGTAAACAATCACGTCTAGATAATGAACTAATGAATAACGATGATGAACAACAGACAGAGATTGAAATGAAAACACTAGCTAAATGGACTATTAAAATACCATCGTCATCACAGACAATGAATAAAATGGCTAAATCTAAAACATTTGAACGTCATCGCATCATCATCAATGTGACTGATGTAAATTCACCAATTTTTTTTAAAATTACTTACTTACTTACTTACTTACGCCTGTTACCCCCAATGGAGCATAGGCCGCCCACCAGTTTTCGCCAAGCAACTCTGTCCTGGGCTTCCTTCTCCAGTTCTGTTCAATGTTTGTTCATTCCTCTCATATCTTTCTCTATTTCTCGGCGTAATGTATTCTTTGGCCTTCCTCTTTTCCTTTTGCCTTGAGGGTTCCATATAAGGGCTTGTCTCGTGACGCAGTTAGTTGCTTTTCGTAGTGTGTTTCCTATCCACTTCCACCGCTTCTTCCTGATTTGCTCATCCACTAGAATCTGGTTTGTTCTCTCCCACAGTACGTTGTTGCTGATGGTGTCTGGCCAACGAATACGAAGTATTTCGCGTAGACAACTGTTAATAAAAACACTTGTATCTTCTGGATGATGGCTTTCGTAGTTCTCCAAGTTTCCACTCCATACAATAGAACTGTCTTGACGTTTGTATTGAAAATCCTGATTTGGGTGTTGACAGATATTTGTTTGGAGTTCGACTATTATTTAATTCCCCATTTCTATTCATTCATTTTTGAATAAAATACTCATCAAGAATAAGATAAATCAAACTATTTATCCGTTGAAATCATGAATCAATCATTGTTAGACTACCCATTAGATTAAAACTAGAAACACTGGACAACAGTTTGTGTTCTCGTATGGAACTACTATTCATTAGCCAGTGCTCATCTACGACTCTTGCAACTCGCCCGAAATCGAACCCAGGAGCTTCAGTCTTACCAGTGATAAGGAGATTGAACGTTCGCGCACAAGACTGAAGCTCCTGGGTTCGATTTCAGGTGAGTTGCAGGAGTCGTAGATGAGCACTGGCTAATGAATAGTAGTCCCATACGAGAGCACAAACTGTCGTCCAGTGCTCCTAGGTTTAATCTAATGGGTAGTCTAACAATGATTGATTCATGATTTCAATGTGTGATAACAAAAACAACAATTCGAAAACTGTTAATCACTTGTGTAAAAAAAAGTTTTATTCAAATTTGAACCAAATGAGTTCAATAATAATTGGGCGTCAAGTGTATGAAGAACATAAATAGAAAGAAGGGAACTAACTATTTTGTTGTAAGTTGTTGAACCTGAAGCGATTCAAACAAACTCTTTCTTAAAATAGATAGAATGTGGTTAACAATGGTATTTAGAACTCGTGTTTTTATCCTGCTTGGGACTTGTCTTTGGTTGGATATAGATGCCACAACTTAGAGTTAATATTCTCACTGTGGAATCACTGTAAGGTATTTCAAATTGAATGAAAAAAATAACTCGGTTTAGATTAATATCCCCTTAGTTAATTAAAATCAACTTCATTGACTACGAGAAAGCATTCGATAGCGTGGATAGGAAAACACTGTGGAGGCTTCTACAACACTACGGTGTGCCTGAGAAAATAGTTAACATCATACGGAATTCTTATGATGGATTCAAGTGCAAAATCGTACACGAAGTACAGCTAACAGACTCTTTCGAGGTGAAGACCGGTGTCAGGCAAGGTTGCTTACTCTCACCCTTTCTCTTTCTCCTGGTCATCAATCGACTGGATTATGAAGACGTCGACATCTGGAGGGAAACACGGTATCAACTGGACAGTTAGGACGCAGCTGGACGATCTGGACTTCGCAGATGACTTGGCTCTTCTATCGTACACTCAACAACAAATGCAAGAGAAGACGACCAGTGTAGCAGCAGCCTCTGCATCAGTAGGTCTCAACATACATAAAGGGAAAAGCGAAATTCTCCGATGCAACACAACATGCACCAACCAAATCACTCACTCTTGATGCAGATGCCTTGGAGGACGTTCAAATCTTTACATATTTGAGCAGCATCATCGATGAGAAAGGTGGATCCGATGCACATGTGAGGGCGCGGATTGGCAAAGCAAGAACTGCATTTCTACAGTTGAAAAATATCTGGAACTCCAAACAACTTTCAACCAAAACCAAAATCAGCATTTTCAATACAAATGTCAAAACAGTTCTACTGTATGGAGCGGAAACTTGCAGAAATACGAAAGCCATCATCCAGAAGATACAAGTGTTTTTATTAACAGTTGTCTACGCGAAATACTTCGTATTCGTTGGCCAGACACCATCAGCAACAACGTACTGTGGGAGAGAACAAACCAGATTCTAGTGGATGAGCAAATCAGGAAGAAGCGGTGGAAGTGGATAGGAAACACACTACGAAAAGCAACTAACTGCGTCACGAGACAAGCCCTTATATGGAACCCTCAAGGCAAAAGGAAAAGAGGAAGGCCAAAGAATACATTACGCCGAGAAATAGAGAAAGATATGAGAGGAATGAACAAACATTGAACAGAACTGGAGAAGGAAGCCCAGGACAGAGTTGCTTGGCGAAAACTGGTGGGCGGCCTATGCTCCATTGGGGGTAACAGGCGTAAGTAAGTAAGTAGTTAATTAAACAATCGTTTAGTGCACAAATGTTTTTCTGAACCCTACTTATATTTTAAATAATTTCCGCGAAAAAACATGATTGTCTTACCGAAGTGTTAAATGAAACATTAGAATTAATCATTGTTTCATTTACCAATATTTTGAAAAACAATGTCATGTTGAATATGTATCCATTGATTTCTATTTTGTACACATGAATATTAGAACTCTTTACTGATTTTATGTTTGTTTAATAATGGGGTAAGCTCAATTCTCTTAGTTGATTTAGAGTGAAGCAGTTGAGCGTGTTGACCTTTTCATTTATCTTGGTAGTTTCATGAGTTATGATGAAATCTCAGCATGCATTCATAAGGCTCGATTAGTTTTTACCATGCTTCGTCACTTATGGTGTAGACGCGATATCCGTTCGCTAACCGAAAGACGAGTGTACTGCGCAGCAGTTCGCTCCATCCTACTATATGGGTGCGAATCATGGCCGGTAAGAGTAGAGAACATTCGTAGGTTATTAGTATTCGATTAATGATGCATTGCTCGTATATCCTTGGACAACCGAGTAAACGATTCTGTTGTTAAAAAACGGGTGGGTTTAAGGTAAGGATGGCAGGTCAATAGATGAAGTATTAAAATTTCATCATTTAAGGTAGTTGAGACATGTGTTATGTATGCCTCGTCGAGCTATGTTTTGTGGTGTAGAAGTAGGTTGGACGGCAGCTAGGGGCGGCCAAACCAAAACATGGCAGTAATCCATGAAGTCACAGGCAAGAGGACTGAGTCTTGTTGGTAGATATAGGCTATCTGGTTGGGGTCCGCGAGACGAACGTTATCAATGGTTAGGGACTTTGAACGACATGGCTCAAAACCGTTTACAATGCCACAGGTGCATCTACTCATTGTGTTCTCTGAATTTCTTATCGTCTCAATTCCTCATTACCTTTATCTTTCTCTTTCTAAAGTTATCGCACTGAATTATACTTTTTGAATAATATCTTCGAACCATAATCTTCTCGATTGCCGCTAATACTTCTTCTACTATCTCTACTCTACCACTATGGAATCTGAATTGTGCTAATGTGTGGTATGGCAGCTTGAACTGATGTACGTGCGTACTATGTCCTACGTTGTGGCTGACTGACTGATCGATAGAGTTAAGCCAACTAAATTATACGATTACACTTTGAGCCTTGAATATGATCCTTAGAATTATTATTTCCTCCTTAATCGCGAATTGCTTAATGAACTTTTATACATTTTCAAGAGAGACAGTCTATTTAGATCTGAGTCATTTATCTCAAATTATAAATACTTTCATTGACATAGAAATCTTAGTACTTACGTCACTCAGTCAGTCAGATGCAACGTAGAACTTCGTACGTAAGTACATCAGTTCATGTCGCCATACCACATCAGCACAGAGATGTAATTGTCAATTCAAATCCAATAGTAGAAGAGTTAGTAAGGGTATTAGAAGTAATCGGAAAGGTTAGGATTAGAAGATATTATTCAAGAAGTATGATTCAGTGAGATAAGTTTAGAAAGTCAAAACTAGAGGGGTTGAAGAATTCAGAAGATTAGGATTTGAGAGAACACGGAGAATAAATGCACCGACGCCATTGCGAACGATTTTGATCCATGTCATTCAAGGTCTCTAACCATCGATTATTATCATCTCGCGGACCCCAACCAGGTAGTCGACAATTACCACTCGTCAATGATTTCATGGATTTCTTTCTTACGTACATCGGTACAACTAGCCCTTATCAGATTATCACAAATGACAAATGAAATTGTCAATTCCAAATCTCATAGTAGTAGTCATAGGTAGGTAGAAATATTAGGCGTAATCAGAAAGAGATTAGGGATTGAAAAAAAATATCATTCCTAAAGTATAAATAAAACCAGTGAAATAAATTCAAAAGAAGGCCATAATGACTAATTCAGAGTAGATTTCGGCAGAAAACAAACAATGATTGCATCTGTACTCCATGGCAAGCGTTTTTTTTTTTTTACCATATCATTCAAAGTCTCTATAACCATCGGTTACTTACTGTTCATTGTCTCGCTGAGCCCCCTTCAACCGAACCAGTCTTTTCACTCTTACTAAACATAACTCAATCCAATTGTCAGTGACCTTCATACGACAACCGAAACAGGTATTCTGTATGTATGTTTCATGTATTCTTAGATAGATATATGTATATATATATATGTATATTTTCTCTCTCTCTCCCATAGCCTATTATTAGTTTAGATTGGCATCCAAAAGGTGATTATCTATTGACATTATCACGTCCAATTCTCGCATCACATATTCGTTCACGATCAGCTAAACGACTACTGTTGCATCGTTTATCAAAAATGTCTAGTCAAACACCATTCACTGATACAGGTAAACCAATTGAATGGAAACAAGCAGGATTTCATCCAACTGGTAAACCACATTTATTCATTGCTAGTCCACGTGCAATACGTATATATGATTTGATGGAACAAAAAGAATTACGTTGTTTACGTTTAGAAAGTTCATCGAACATTATTAGTTGTATGGCAATTCATCCATCAGGTTAATTACTCATTTGGTTATTATTTTTAATTATTGTGAATAATTTTTTTTTTCTCAATTAATATAATCAATTTATGGAGATTGAAAAAAAAAAAAGAAGCGACATTTGACTAAGCCTGGATCGTTAAGATTCTATGGCAATAATGTCTGTCATTGAAAGGTGTATCAAAACAGTGTACATTAACCTATTATCCTTGTGTGAATTTTCAGGAGTAGACATTGTATCAGGTGGCTCGCTGATTGACTTAGAGAATATGCTGATGACATAGTCCTACTTGGTGGAAGACGTTGACAAAATGTAGAGTCTTCTGATTACCCTAAGGAACAATGCAAGCATGTTCAGGATGTGGTTTTCCTCTTCGAAATGCAAAATGTTGCTTCAAGATTGAGTTGCATTGACAATTGAACAAGTGATAAAAAGAGTGAAGTAGTTGAGCGTATAGATCGCTTCACTTATCTTGGGGGTCTCATTAGTGCTGATGGCCTGGTGACTGACGAAATCTCGGCATGCATACAGAAGGCTCGATTGGCTTTTGCCAACCTGCGTCACTTATGGCGTAGGCGTGATATCCGTTCGCTAACCAAAGGGCGGGTGTACTGTGCAGTAGTTCGCTCCGTCCTAGATATCAATGTCGTGTACTCCAATGTTGTTTCTTACTAGTCGTCCTGACTGTCAATGTCACAGACGTAGATGCTGTTTCCTATTCGACCTAAATGTATAAATACGCATCATCTGTACAGCATTCCATTCCATTACTTCCTGCCTTCCTCTCTACTGTACTCGATCCCATAGACAACTTCATCTAACGGTGTTGTGTTCTAATATATAGGAGGAGATATGGGAATAGTATTTGAGGTCGTATTGAAATATCGGAATTCGGACATCGGTAGGATTTGAATAGCTACTTTAGCGTCATTATAACAGATATGCACTACTGATGAGTCCCACGAGGTCAATGGCTTTCTTAATAGGTCAATACGACAACGTCTCCGACTTTGAAGCTGAATGACCGTAGGCACGCCTCGCCAACTCATCTCCACAAACACAAAACCAAGGTGTAGAGTTTCCTCCTGTTTAACTTCAATCGTCTTAGAATTTATAAACATGTTTTTCTCCTTTAAAAGAAACTCTCAGTTATTCGATTTCTATGTTAGAGTAATGTTTATTGTAGCCTTCATATATGCTGAACTATTTTTTTTCTTATGATTTATAGGAGATCATTTAGTTGTTGGCAGTTACGATAGTCGTTTCAATTGGTTCGATATTGAACTGGGTAATGTTCCATTCAAAAAGTTACAGTAAGTTTATATTTAATTGACTTGGTCATAAATATACATTTCAATTCATAATTAACTGATTCACCATGTACTTACTCGTCAGGTATGAGGTCAAATGATACTCGTTCGTTGTATAGAAATCTTTCTTTAGTTTTCTATTGAACATTACCTAATATAATAAAACTCAACAGTACGGGTCTATGTATTCATCTTTAAACGAAATTTCTGGTGTGAAGGTCACCAATATTACCACTACTACTACTACTACTACTACTACTACTACTACTTCTGCCTCGGTTTTTGAAATGAATTAAATAGAAAGGACTCTGCCTAAGACCCTTAGTCTCGCGTGCGAACGCTTGACCTCTTTCTTGAACACTGAGCTAGTATCCGATAGTGTGTTTATTATCTGTAACCACAATCAATTCGTGAAATGGTGCAACCCTCGTACATTGTGTACTATTGATCACTGTCTCAGAATTGGCGTAATACATTTCTTTCCGCGGTGTACTATAATAAGACGGTAATAAAACTGAACTTGATTACCGGCCTATGCTCCATTATAGGTGTGTAATCGGCTAAAGTAAGCAAGGCTAACTGGGTTTATACGACCGCTTGATTAGATAGGTAATCGAACGATACACTATACAGAGACTAAATCAAACTAGATCAGATACCCGATACACGATCGAAATAAAAGAAAAACCAGATCGTCTCCAAACAATACTCTATTCCATACTGATATTAACGATTGTATTATAAATTTGACTACTTGCAATCCGTCTATTCTATTGGTGCAACATGATCATTTCAGATTTTTATTATGTATAACTGTGTACCAGCCGGATTTCGCATACTATGAAAAATAAATTCAAAGCAGATAAACTCTGCACTGGGAGTTAGAAGGTCTTCATTTAGAAGAGTTATGACGTCTTATGATGAAAGCCTAGTCCATTCGGAAGTCACGAGGCCTCTTCTGACAACCAGAACCCTTCCACGTCGTAGGCAGCCGGGAAGTGAGACCTACCCTTCTAGCCATAGAAGCACACGAGACCGAATTGGTCACAAACGGATCCTTTCTACATCTAATAACTCTCTCTCTCTTATCTCCTGAATAAGCAATGCTGTCGTGAGGAAACAAGTACTAGGTAGGGACGGAAAATCAATAGATGAAGTATTGAAACTTCATCTGTTGAAGTGGTTAGGAAATGTGTTACGTATGCCTAACCATTGACTGCCTCGACGAGCTATGTTTTATGGTGTAGGAGTAGGCTGGAAGAAAGTTAGGGGCGGCCAAACCAAAACATGGCACAAATCCATGAAGCCACTGACAGGTGGACTGAATCATGTTGGTAGTCGTCGACTACCCGATTGGGGTCCGCGAGATGATAATAATCGATGGTTAGAGACCCTGAATGACATGGCTCAAAATCGTTCGCAATGGCGCCGATGCATTTATTCTTTGTGTTCTCCTAAATTCTAACCTTCTGAATTCCTAATCATCTCTACCATTCTCTTTCTAAAGTTATCTCAATGAAGTATACTTCTTGAGTAATATTTTGGAGCCCTAATCTTCTCCACTACCAGTAGCACTTCTACTATCTGTACGACTATGTGATTTGAACTAACAGTCGCGTCTGTGTGCTGATGTGGTATGACAACCTGAACTGATGTACTCATGTACGACGTTCTACGTCCTAACTGATTGACTAAGCCAATAATTTTGATTTAAGCGTCATATTTATCACATGGTATTTACTGTTATCACTACCCGTATGCTCAAAACCTTTACATATATAGTTTGTAATGCACATTGGTTACTTACCTGTGCCCACTACCCGCCCCCCCGATGGAGCATAGACCGTCCTGAGCCTTCCTTTCCAGTTCTGTCCTATTGCTGTCCATTCAATTCATCTTTGTCTTCAGTTCTCAGCGTAATGAGGTTTTCGATCGGTCTTCCTCTTTTCCTTTGGTCATGAGAGTTGTAAATGGGGCTTGTCTTGTGACGCAGTTAGTTAAATGTTTTCCACAATGTTTGTCCTATCTAGCTTCAATGCTTCTTCATTAACTAGAATCTGTTCTGTCATACAGTAGGTTGTTGCTGATGATGTCTAACATATTGGTGTTATAGTGCTGCTACGTAGCTAATCAAATCCTACCGACGTCCGAATTCAAATATTCCAATACGACCCAAATAGTATTGCCAAATCTCCTATATATCAGAACGCAACACCGTTGAATGGAGTTGTTTATTAGGTCGAGTACAGTAGAGAGGTAGGCAGGAAGAAACGGAAACATGAAGATAGTGCGTATTTATACATTTAGGTCGAATAGGAAACAGCATTGAAGTCTGTGACATTGACAGTTTTAGACGACCAATAGGAAAGAACATTTGAAATGACATTGACAGTCCGGATGACCAATCAGAGACAACATTGAAGTATTTGACTTTGACAATTAAAACGACCATAATTTTGACCAATAGAAATCGACCAATAGGATTATACTTCCAAAAAATAGCACTGTTTTATGATATTCGGTGAATAATATCCTAACAATTGGTCGCATAACTCTTAACATAGATGTTGTATTATTTTGCTCTTGTGTACTTGCATTGGATTCATGGAATATGAATAAATTTCTCCTTTTTTTAATTCTTTCAATTGTTTGTTTAGACTTAATCATGGTGCTGTTCGACAATTAGCAATTCATCATCGACGTCCACTAGTTTCGGTGGCATTAAGTGATGGTACCATACTTATTATTCATGGGAAAGTAATTGAGTGAGTGAAATTGTTGTTTATGCTGCGCTGTGTGTGTCTGTGTGTGTTTCTATTTTTTTTGTTTCAAATACTTCATTTTGTACTACTGATTAATGCAGAAAATTGTTTTTTAAACGAATTCCAAGTTGATAACTACTCAAGTTTTCACTTGATAATTGCGTCGTCGTCTTTGCGCTAATATGGTGTGGTATGTACGTAAGTAGGAAGATCTACGTTGCTGCAACTGACTGATTTCTATTAAATGGCAAGATTGATTTCCCCATAACGTATGATCGGTCGTAAAACGTTATTGAACAAACGAAACTCTAGGATGTCAGATGTTATATAAGCAAGCATAGAAGCGAAATCACTCTTACTAACACTCTGTAGACTTAATCTTTGTTAGCTGGGATGATAACACTACAGTGATGCCAAAAAATCGGCCTACATTAGCATAAATTGTTTATGGTTTTCACTTCACATCATCAGCAGCATGTGTTGCACAACTACCCAAACACATGAACTTTTCAATTAAATTGTTTTTTTATTTAAGCACATAAACATTGATACAGAGTAGTGCACTAATTATTAAATTTGTAAGTGGCTTCAGATGTTGTCTGGGGTTCTTAAACAAAAGCAGATTGTTTTCTTTCCTTAAGCTTTCAGTCCACAGGTCTAATGTACGAGTCAGTGCGACAACATCAGGAGATGCGGTCCCATGGTGGTGGCCGGTGATCAATAATAGGCTCGTACACCATTAGTTCCGCTAAGATCTTGTAGCACATGTTTATCACTGGTTTGGAATCAGAATTTCTCAATTCCTTTGGGTGGGTTTTCGTAACCACCAACCCTGTCTTATTTATCCATGGCGAAATATTCACTTTTCGTCTTCTCAGTTTCGTAAACAAAACTCGTACCGTAAGACGTTAGTGTGTAGGACTTCTCTGATAGTACCTATACACGCGTAGACATATGAAAGGATTTTATGAGAAAGGGTGAACTCTTCCCATTCTCGACTATCCCGGAGCATTGATGAGCGACCAGGCAGAGTTATTGCAGTTTTATAAAAGTACTTTTTACTTAGAAGTTTCAACCAGTTAGTTGCGAATTCTGCAACTTGAGTATAGTCGCATAGTAAAACAGTTCCATCCATACTCAAGAACACAAATTCTTTCTCCAGATAACATATCCACACCACCACGATTTCATTCCGAGCTATTTTCAGAATGTCATCAGTCGCGAAGTTGAAGAGGAATAGCAAGGTTGGACAACTCTGCCTAATTTCACTGTATATGTATACAGAGCTTTCAAAATGTAATTAGAATTGCCAGGTACATTCTGTATGCATGGACAACTGCTGTCCAACAGATTGAAGTGTAATCTAATACTATGAAGCACATCGATTCTCAATCTGTAGTAAGTACTCGATGGGAGGTAAATAACTAGTCATGAAAAGAATGAACAGTGGTTAGGTAGAACTGTAGAGGAATGCCCTTGACCGAGTTAATTCCAAAATGCTGGTCGGCAGCCTATGCTCTTCAGGGGGTAACAGGCATAAGTAAGTAAATTAAAATACAGTCTAAAATCAGCGTAACTTTTGCGAGTCAATTTTTTCACAGGTTTTAGTCAGTTAGCTACAACGCAAAACTTCGAATGTCCGCATATCAGTTCAAGTTGCCATATCACATTAGCACAAAGAGACCGAATTGTCCATTCAAATCCCATAGTAGTAGAGGTAGCAGAAGTATGAGCAGTTATCAAAAAGATTAGGGTTCGAAGATATGATAGGAGAAGTATAATCCAGTGTAATAAATTCAAAAAGAGAGAAAAGGTCATGAGGAGGAATTCAGAAGATTAGATTTTAAGGGAACACAGTGAATTGATGCCTCTGTACTATTGTAAACGATTCTAAGCCATGTCATTCAAAGTTTTATAACCATTGGTTATTATTATTCTGTGCACTCTAATTAGGTAGTCTACACCTAACACTAACATGACTCAGTCCAGTTGTCAGTGAGTTCATGGTTTTGTGCCATGTTTTGGTTTGGCCGCCCTTAGCTTCCAACCATCCCCACTAGACATCGCTCGTCGAAGTAATCGGTGGTCGGATACAAGAACACATGTCCGGGTCAGCTCGACTGATCAAGATTTATTACTTCGTCAATTGATTTGCCATCCTTAACTAGTACCCGTTTCCTTAACACCAGTATCGCTCACTCCATTATCCCAGGATATACAGACAATCCTTGAAAGACACAGATGACCGTATATCAGTAACCTACGAATATCCTCGCTTTTTTACTGGCCATGTATCACACCGATCGAGTAGGACGAAGCAAACTGATGCGCAGTAAACTTGTCCTTTGGTTAGCAGACGGATATCTCGCCTACGCCATAAATGACGAAGGTTGGCAAAAGCCTATTGAGCCTTTTGTATCCGTGCTGAGATTTTGTCACATATCAGGCCAATGTAGAGACTCTCAAGATAATAGGTGAAGCGGTCAACACGCTCAACAACTTCACTCACTCCGTTGCACATGTGTTATCAAATATTATGTATATTCTTCCATCTTCATCAATAATGATACCAATACATATATATATATATATTCCTTACTTACATTTTATTTCAGTGATTTATTATCAAAACCAATTATTATACCAGTTCAATTAATACGTACAGGACAACCAATGAATCAATCGAATGTATTCTCTACCGTATTTCATCCATGTCAACCTTATGTATATAGTGGTGGTGAAGATGGTAGTATTAAACAATTTGTTGCATGGAAATAACTAACCAACTAACCATTCATTCACACTAGGAGAACTTTGATCAAGATTGCCAATTCACTTTGTAATTATTTTTATTGTTTTTTTGCGGATTCTAATTGGTAAATTTTTTTGCTCTCCACTTTTCCTCTCTCTGTGTGTATGCATGTGTGTATATATACATGTTATTGAGAAATATATATATATATATATATATATATGATTCGTGAATATAATGAAATATTATACAGACAACCAATAAAAAAAAGAGACATACATTTTATTGTGGTATTTTTTATACTTTCTTCTTTTTTTCTTCCTCTTAATTATTTACGTACGTGCTTGATTTACACGATCAAGTTAATATTATAACACACATTGAATATCAGTCAGTCAGTCAGTCAGATGCAACGTAGAACTTCGTACGTAAGTACATCAGTTCATGTTGCCATACCACATTATTAGCACAGAGATGTAATTGTCAATTCAAATCCAATAGTAGAAGATATAATAAAGGTATTAGAAGGTTAGGATTAGAAGATATTATTCAAGAAGTATGATTCAGTGAGATAAGTTTAGGAAGTCAAAACTAGAGGTGTTGAAGAATCCAGAAGATTAGGATTTGGGAGAACACAGAGAATAAATGCACCGGCGCCATTGCGAATGATTTTGAGCCATGTCATTCAACGTCTCTAACCATCGATTATTATCATCTCGCGGACCCCAACCAGGTAGTCGACAATTACCGACATGGCTAATTCCACTAGTCAATGACTTCATGGATTTGTGCCATGTCTTGGTTTTGGCCGCGTACGCAAGACATGTCCCAACCACCTCAACTGATGAAGTTTCACCACTTCATCTATTGATCTGCCATTCTTACCTAGCACCCGTTTCCGAATAACAGCGTTGCTCACTCGGTTGTCCCACGATACACGAGCAATGCTTCGAAGACACCTATGATCGAAAACCAGTAACCTACGAATATCTTCTACTCTCACTGGCCATGTTTCACAGCCATAAAGTGGGACGGAGCGAACCACTGCACAGTACACTCGTCCGTTAGTCAGCAAACGGATTTCTTACCTACGCCATAAGTGACGCAGGTTGGCAAAAGCCAATCGAGCCTTCTGTATCCTAGCTGAGATTTCGTCAGTCACATTGAATATAAATTTAGGAAATAACGAGAATAATAAGACAGCAAAGGTAATGGTGATAGGTAACATTAGACAACAACTGTTCAGATTCATTAAGAAATCTGACTGTTAGTGAGAATATCGTTGAGAAACGATGGCCATATTATTCATCCTCAATTCAGGAGATTGGATAGATGGGGAGAACACTTGAGGGATCGATTCAAATTGTACTCAGCCACACTTCGGTCGCGCTCGATCTTCCCCAGTCAACCTGAATGGCAAATTAATAAAAGTCCTCTCACTCCTAATAAAGTTTAAAAGGCTATAGGAAGAGCAGCGGATCTAGATAGGCTTACTCCTGAGATTTTTAAGGATGGTGGTCCAGTTTTAGAAGCTAGGTTGACTTAGATTTTAAGCAGAATCTGGGAACTGGACGTAATCCCATCAGAGTGGTCGCAATCTCTGATTGTCCCAATCTATGAGAAAGGACAAAAGTCTTCTTGTGACAATCACAGAGGGACCAGTTAAACTAATTAGTATAGTGTCCAGGATATTAGCCTCGATAGAACTTGGACGCTCGTGAAGCGGAGACTAGATGAAGCCAGGCTGGTTTCAGACCTGGATGTACAGACTAGATATACACACTTTGGCAAGTCCTAGAACAGACGTCTAAACATAGTTGTATTCCTTGATCTTAAGGCGGCATTTTACTCTGTTGATTGTGAGGTTTTATGTCAGTGTTTATCATAGAAAAGAATTATATTAACCTATCACAGGCTCTCGATGACTACGGGTCGAATTAGAATTTATGTCGAACTTTCATTGGAACTGACTACTTCAAGTGGTATCCTTCAGGCCTGTCCACTTTCTCCATTCTTGTCATAGACATGCTTTTAGAGTTAACACTATCTTCGTCTGACTTATCAGGGAACTCGCTTATTGACTTAACCCGATGCACATGATATTCAAACAATCTACCATTTTTCAATTTGATTTTGTTATGGTAGTCACTTGCTATGCTTGAAACTATTACGGGTTCACCTTAACCGATAAACGAGACAATGAACCAGTATCCGGGTAGGCTAATCTGATCCGTTGACATAAAGGAACTGACGTAGAAAGTGTATCCTACAAACACCCAGCAAAAACAATAAACTCAAGCACACAAATCGCGTTTATTTATCCATCATGAAGACGTATTTGGGAGAGTCACAAAAATAGCACACTAAAATAACAAACACATCAACCAATCACAGCCAAGGCTGTTCCTGGTGAGAAATGCGATCTCAAGGTCAACTGATCAGCCCATGAATACAATTCAAAATTAAGGCCTTGATCAAGTGAGTCCCCAACAGATTTGGACATCTACACGCAACAATATCGTATATATATATATATATATATATATATATATATATATATATATATATCATAATTATTACTCAAATTTTTTCTCCGAAAATAAAAAGAGGACATATTATCCAACAGTTTTTTTCCGTGTATTATTTATTATGAAACAGAAGAAAAAAAAATCAAATTTTCACTGTGTGTATATTCAACACAACACAATACCAATAATAATAAATATATCAAATAATAATTATTATTATTATTTGGCATTGTCTTTCAACAATCTCATTTGTTTTTTTTTTTAAAAAAAAGAAAAGTGTGTTCAAATACAAAGAGAATATTATGATTATGATTATTATTAGGAGGAGTAGTAGCATTACAAATGATTCATATCACAGCCGTACATTTCTTGTTTTTATAAAATAGAAAAAACAAAAATGCAATGCACATTACACAATAATAATATCACAACATAACGAAAATAGAAAAAAAACAATACAACGAACGCATAGTGTGTGTGTAATGATCACAAAGACGATGATGATGATGATGATGGAATCAACGAAATCAACGGTGACACTGCAAAAGTATAGTTTGTCCTAAATAGGATAAGTGTGTGTGTGTGTGTGGAGCGCGCATGAAGGACTTCAAGACACAAAGCGTAGTAGTAACGCTGACATACACACACACACACACTTATGGGGGGAAATGTACAATAACTCAAGGTAATGCAGGAAAAAAAAATAATAATCATCTTTATATGGTGTACCAGTTCGGTTGTTTGTTTGTTTGTATGAGGAGAAGAGGAGGAGAATAGAAAACGGATAAGGAGAATATGTTCTTCTCTTGCCGTCTTCATTCAATCACTGTACGAATAGTCCATGTCTGAAAAAGATTTAAAAAATCAACATGCATCTTTTTTCTATAAACAAACAGTAATTATGTTGTTCTGTTGGTTTTCTTTGATGGATTAAAAAGTTTCGGAACCAGTGAATATAAGCAATGGTACTCTCTAAGTAAAAGTGACAAACTTATGCTCAACCTAGAGCCTACTTCGACGGGTAATATTGTCTAATGTAGAAGCGGGGTAGTAAGAAATAATTTTGAAGAGTGGTTGTCAGTCAATTACAATGAGTTATTTTGGAAGGAAGAAACAGTCTACTTAACCAGTGGTCCGCAATCACCTGTTAAGGATGCAGGTACACACGGAATTTGTCTTACTCTACATCTTAGGTTTGAAGTATAATATATTTTTTCTTACATTTAGTCTTTTTACAACAACTAGCCTTGTTAAACCCATTTCTGGGATTTTGTTTCGATAATTTTATTTCGCCGAATTAGTGTGTTGTGGCAATTTGAACTGACGTATATATGTCACGCTTCTGATGTTATATGTACCTGACTAAACAGCTAAAAACGACTTGACTATTCGGCTCAGAAACCAGTCTATTGGCTAAGCCTGTTTTTCATATCGTAATAAAGTATTTAACTATGATTAGTTGGACTTATCGCTTATTCCAAACGCTTGTACTGTCTACTGACTGATATATCGTGTCAACATGCCTTATTCCAGCCTTTGGACAAAGTGAGATGGTGGAGAAAATTTGGAGCTCAGGTGGATGATTGTGGTGGTGTTTCGTTCACTGAGTTAAATGTTTTGGTTGTAGAGCTTTTATTGTTCTTCTACTGAACAACATCATCAGTAGCACAAACTTCAGATAGAAGTGGACAAACTATTTTTACTCAAACTACTCACATTCGTTTCGATCTTGTCAACCATTTTACTGTGTATGTGTGTGTGTATTGCTCAGTTCGCTTCATATCTGTCTAACCCATTTCTGCTTCACTATAATTAGTCATGCTTTATCGCCTTGCTTTTAGACTTCGTATTCTCACATCTCTGTCTGTGTGAACGATTAAATGAACTTTGTTCATTCGACTGGATGCGTTTCGCATACAGAAATTGAAAGGGATGTCTAGTTCATAGCATACTCCGACGTTCATACGAACTGGAGTCAGATTGCGCATCACTAAAGCGATAAGTCCTACTTCGTATTTTTAATGCAGCCACTAAAACCAATACACATCTTAAAAGCTCTAACAACAATATATAATTATCATCATAGGTGAGACAAAGAGGTCTTAAAAATGAATTCACCAATTAAAAAACAAAGAACTATTCACTGCACCAATTAATTCTTTCTTGTTATTTATTAGGAAAATTATACGCAGTTCTGAAGGCGTACAAAACACACATTTGAAGAGAAAAAAAAGAAACCCAATCCCTCCTGGGTGACCCAAACTTTTAAAATATAGTATTTCAACTCGTTTTTTAAACTTTTAACAGGGTTTTTTAAAATAACCAAAATATTTTTTAAAATTTTCACAGCGTTTTTTAAAATTTTTTTTGTAATCCTTAGAATGTCAGAAATAAATAGGAAAAAACAACTTGATTTCGAATGAAAAAAGAAAAAGCCTTATAAAAAAAAAGTTATTGAAGATGGACAACAGCGTCAAGGATACGGCATTTCTTACAGATGTAAACTATCAGGCCGCTACAAATATTATAAGGTTGTATAATAAAAAGGAATCGCGAGTTGAGAAGAAAAAAACAGGAAAACCATCAAATAAGAAGATATGCGGTGATATTATCAATTTTGTTGAAGAATTGATAGAATTAAACCCGTTAATAACGATGGTAGAAATTCGAGAAAAAATAGAAAACATATTTTCTATAGGCCTTTCTCTTAAATCTATATATAAGAAGGATAATTTATCGACTTCAGATTAATTTGAAAAAGATTTCTGTTATGGCGGGCACTTAAAGAAGATTGACTATCTCCTAAAACTGTTTTTTCTGCTTAAGATTCATTATTTTTGGTTGTATACAAAGTAAGCATTTTATTCCTATTATTGTGACGTTGCTCTTATCCTATACTCTTGTTTGAGGCATTAACTGTTGTTATATCATTTCTCATTTATGAACTATAGTTAATTGACTGCCATGCGTTACCCCAGTTCACACTCACTATTACTGTTATTTTGTATTGATGTCAGTTTTCTAATTGGTTTACGATGCAGTCTGATTTTGCATGTATATAAAGGCATGATTGAGATAATAAACGATCTGATCTGATCTGATCTGATCTGTCTCATAGTCGTTGTTTTCCTCTATTCCGTGGGGCTGGTAATTGAGAGGCTGACGTGTCTGTACAGTGATTAGCGATCATCAGGGTCATTGTATATATTGCACAAACACAACAATTTCTTATACATCGGTCACTATAAATTCGGAATCCAGTAAAAACAAACGCCAAATTTATGCTCAAAATTTTATGAACATTTGTTGATTCGGTGAATTCAAATAAGTTCATTCAGTTTTTTGATCAACTAATTGAAAAATGCAATCAAAAATCAATTTTCTTAAGAATTGTATTTTTATACTTGATAATGCGAGGATTCATCACTCAATTATCACAAAAAACTTTTTTGATGAAAAGGGAGTAAACGTTATGATTTACAAGGTTATTCAAGACACGTACGTCGCAATTGTTTAAAAGCGATTGCTAAAGAAGATTTTAATTAAAAGTAGTTCTTATTTTATTTTTTTTAAAAAAATTTAAAAAAACGCTGTGAAAATTTAAAAAAAATTTTTTTGGTTATTTTAAAAAACCCTGTTAAAAGTTTAAAAAACGAGTTGAAATACTATAAAACAAAAAACGCAATTCGACCAAAAATTCAACACTGTACCAAAACCAAACACAACACGACCACAAATAATTTAAATTCAGTTGTGTTAGAGAGAGAGAGAGAGATTTTTGTTCGTTAGTGAACATTGAAATCATTTGTTAAATTCAATGTGTTGTTATTTGTTGATTAAAGACACACACAGACTTTTATTTTGACAACTTACACTTTTCTCTTTATTAAATGACATAATGCTGTGAAATGATGTTTTGAGGAAAAAATAAGAAGAATTTTTGAGCTAAGTGAAGAGATTCTTTATATATTTTTTTGTCATAGTCAGTAAATTATGTGAAAACAGTTGGATTTCGGTTCATTAGTTTGGGGAGGTTATTTAGTTGTATTAGTCAGTTAGTCAGTCAGTCAGTTACAAAGTAGAACTTCGTACATGAGTACATAAGTTCAGGTTGCCATACCACACATTAGCACGGAGATGCGATTGTCAATTCAAATCCTATAGTAGTAGCAGAGGTAGTAAGAAGACTGAGGCAGGCGAGGAAGATTGAAAACATTACATTGAATACTCTATTTGCACACCATCTTTGAGTCGTGACTTTCAACACTCCATCCTTCTTCCATTCCTGTTGTTGCTTCCTTTTTTCTTCCTGTTGGTACTCCATTTACTTCTTGCTTTTGCTCCATTTGCTTTCTGTTTTCCTCTTCTGACTGTGAGACTTCTTCTTTCACGTCCCTTCTTATACTACTTATATCGTTTGTATAAGTAGCACACACCACATTAGCAGTAATGGAGAAAATTAGGGTTTGAAAAAAACTATTCAAGTCTAATTCAGTGAAATTTGTGCCATGTTTTCGTTTAGTTGCCACAATCTTTCGTCTAACCTACTGCTACACCACGAAACATAGCTCGTCAAAGCAGTCGGTGGTTAGGCATACGTAACACAAGTCCCAACCACCTCAAATGATGCAGTTTCACTACTTCATCGATTGATCTGCCACCCCTACCTAGTACTCGTCTCCTAACGACAGCATTGCTTCGAAGACACCCATGATCTAAAACCAGTAACCTACGAATACCGTTTACTCTTACTGGCGATGTTCCACAGCCATAAAGTAGGACGGAGCAAACTACTGCACAGTATACTCGTCCTTTGATTAGAGAACGGATATCACGCCTACGCCATAAGTGACGCAGGTTGGCAAAAGCCAATCGAGCCTTCTGTATCCGAGCTGAGATTTCGTCAGTCACCAGGCCATCAGCACTGACGAGACTCCCCAGATACGTGAGGCGGTCTACACGCTCGACTGCTTCACTCCCTATCACTAGTTTAGGTGCCGATGCAAGCCAATCTTGAAGCAACATTTTGCATTTCGAGGGGGAAAACCGCATCCCAACATGTTTGCATTGTTGCTTAGGATGGTCATGAGAAGCTGCATTTCGTCAGTCTCTGGACCAAAGACGACTGTGACATCGGCATACTCTGTGTGTACAAGACCGGAATTCTCGAGGTATGATTCCCAGTTAAAAGGAGTGATGATGAATGAGCATTGGATAAGGTGTCCATCCTACACTATGAGTACGAGAAAGATGAGCTTAGGATATATATATATATATATATATCTTAACTACTACCAATGCACAAATTGATTTAATCGGTTAACTGGAACACTATGACAGAAGGAATTATATGATACATAAACTGTAAAAGAATCAAGTTTTTAGATTCCAGTTGCAGCAGAATAAAGAAAGACCAATCTATACGGTTAATTAATTATTAGTTATTCATTTCTAACGGATTTTTCCTTCTCACGATCATTATATGCCCCTTCACATGGTTTCCTATATACCTTATCTAATGTGGATATTTCTGGTTAACCTGAAGTTACTACATGGTCTGAAATTTCACATTGAAATCACTACCATTAGAAACCAGGAAGCACTAAACAGCAGTTTCATCTTGTTATGGGACTCATCAATGGTAGTGCGCATCCACAACTCCTGCACTTGATAGAATTCGAATCTAGGACATTTGCTTTAGAGTGAAAAACACCTAACCTGCAGGCCACTTGCATGCAAAGCATGGTCGGTGAGAGTAGGGGACATTCGTAGGTTGCTTGTCTTCGATCAGAGGTGTCCTCTGAAGCATTGCTCGTGTATCATGGGATCACCAAGTGAGTAATAATGTCGTTAGGGAACGAGTTATAGGTAAGGATGGACAATCAGTAGGCGAAGTACTGAAACTTAAGCAGTTGAGGTGGTTGGGACATGTGTCACGAATGCCCAACCACCGACTGCCTCGACGAGCTATGTCTTGTGGTGTAGGAGTGGGTTGGAAGAAAATCTAGGGGCGGACAAATCAAAACATGGCACAAATCCATGAATGTGTCGACTACCTGGTTGACCGCGAAACGATGACAACCGATAGTTAGATGCCTTGAGTGACAAGGCTCAGAATCCGTTCACAATGGCGCAGGTGCATCCACTGGTTGTGTTCTCTCAAATTCTAAACTTCTGAACTCCTCATCATCTCTATCTTCCTCTTTCTCATCGAATTATACTTCTCGAATCATATCTGCGAACCCTAATTTTCTCTAATACTGCTAATACTTCTATTATCGCTACCAGTATTGGATTTGAACTGACAGTTTCATCTCTGTGCTAATTCAGAACTGATGTACAAGTAAGAGGTTTTGAGTTATATCTGTCTGTCTGTCAGTCCATTAGGACAGCATTACAACGGTCTGGGTGTCTAACTTCGAACAATCTACGGGTTTCGTTCAAACCACACGCACTGGACTTCAGCAGGGTAACTGCCTACACATGACAGGTCACGACGTATTCTCACTAGAACTCTAAGAATTAGTATCAACTAATCAAGTATTTGGTTTTGTTTTTTTTTTTGTCACACTTTGGACGAAATCAAAATGTATGTTTTAGTGCGCTACATCTACACTTCCAACTAACTCGAAACAATTCAAGTTAGTTTTTGAATGATTGAATTTAGAGAGAGAGAGGGGGGGGGAATAAAATAAAAGATAAGAATGATGAGGTTTGCGTTTGAAATCATCGATCAATCATTGTTAGACCACCATTAGAAGAAACCTGGAAGCACTGAAAGACGGCCGTTTCGTCCTGGTATGGGACTTATCAGCAGTGCGCATCCACGACTCCTGCACCCCACATGATTCGAACCCGGCACCTTCAGCATTGTAGGCGAACGCTTAACCATCGGACCACTGGGCCGGCATCCAACAGTGTTAATGTCTAACTCTGATTAATGATCTAGGGATTTTGCACGACCTCTAACATTTTGTCTCCGGTGGGTAGTTACTGTCCACACCCGACAGGGTTGAACTCCATTAGTCCGTCTTCTCAACTAGAACTCCGAGAATTTCCTCAGAAGCTGGTCACTAGTGAGCACTGTTACGATATTTTGGCGCAGAGTTTTGGAGGTTTGTGTTTTTACACATTTAAAATCATCAATCATGTATCATCATCACATGCACACAAAAATGTTTATTGATTTTAGGCATAAATATATTAAGTATAATAAGTTGTGATTGATTGATTGATTAATTGACTGATTGACTAAACTGACCTTGGTTTTTTGTTCTTCATAGCTTAATACTTTACGTGTCTGATCGGCATTGAAACGCATTAACGAGCATAGAACTTTGGATAATGTCTAAAGAAAGAAAAAAATTCGAAAGGAAAATTGTTTCTAAGAAGTCGATTAAGCAATTGTGTTTGTTCAATCAATATTAGACACACACT
>OX103971.1:82116993-82145298 GCA_944470395.2 Schistosoma turkestanicum | reverse complement strand
TTTTCATATCGTAATAAATATTTAACTGTGATTAGTTGGACTTATCGCTTATTCCAAACGCTTGTACTGTCTACTGACTGATATGTCTTGCCAACATGGCTTGTTCCAGCCTTTGGACAAACTGAAGATGGTAGAGAAAATTTGTAGCTCAGGTGGATGATTGTGGTGGTATTTCGTTCACTGAGTTAAATGTTTTGGTTGTAGAGCTTTTATTGTTCTTCTACTGAACAACATCATCAGTAGCACAAACTTCAGATACAAGTGGACAACTATTTTACTCAAACTACTCACATACTTTCGATCTTGTCAACCATTTTACTGTGTGTGTGTGTGTGCATTGCTCAGTTCGCTTCATATCTGTCTAACCCATTTCCGCTTTATATCGCCTTCTTCAATTTGCTTTTAGACTTCGTATTCTCACATCTCTGTCTGTGCGAACGATTAAATGAACTAAAACTCATTCGACCAGATGCGTTTCGCATACAGAAATTGAAAGGGATGTCTAGTTCATAACATACTCCGATGTTCACACGAACTAGAGTCAGATTGCGGATCACTAAAGTGATAAGTCCTACTTTGTATTTTTAATGCAGCCACTAAAACCAATACACATTTTAAATTAAAAGCTCATCATCATAGGTGAGACAAAGAGGTCTTAAAAATGAATTCACCAATTAAAAAACAGAGAACTATTCACTGCACCAATTAATTCTTTCTTGTTATTTATTAGGAAAATTATACGCAGTTCTGAAGGCGTACAAAACACACATTTGAAGAGAAAAAAAAGAAACCCAATCCCTCCTGGGTGACCCAAACTTTTAAAATATAGTATTTCAACTCGTTTTTTAAACTTTTAACAGGGTTTTTTTAAAATAACCAAAAAAATTTTTTAAAATTTTCACAGCGTTTTTTAAAATTTTTTGTAATCCTTAGAATGTCAGAAATAAATAGAAAAAACAACTTGATTTCAAATGAAAAAAGAAAAAGCCTTATAAAAAAAAGTTATTGAAGATGGACAACAGCGTCAAGGATGCGGCATTTCTTACAGATGTAAACTATTAGGCCGCTACAAATATTATAAGGTTGCATATATAAAAAGGAATCGCGAGTTGAGAAGAAAAAAACAGGAAAACCATCAAATAAGAAGATATGCGGTGATATTATCAATTTTGTTGAAGAATTGATAGAATTAAACCCGTTAATAACGATGGTAGAAATTCGAGAAAAAATAGAAAACATATTTTCTATAGGCCTTTCTCTTGAATCTATATATAAGAAGGATAATTTATAGACTTCAGATTACTTTGAAAAAGATTTCTGTTATGGCGGGCACTTAAAGAAGATTGGACTATCTCCTAAAACTGTTTTTTTCTGCTTAAGATTCATTATTTTTGGTTGTATACAAAGTAAGCATTTTATTCCTATTATTGTGACGTTGCTCTTATCCTATACTCTTGTTTGAGGCATTAACTGTTGTTATATTCATTTCTCATTTATGAACTATAGTTAATTGACTGCCATTGCGTTACCCCAGTTCAACACCTCACTATTACTGTTATTTTTGTATTGATGTCAGTTTTCTAATTGGTTTACGATGCAGCTCTGATTTTTGCATGTATATAAAGGCATGATTGAGATAATTAAACGATCTGATCTGATCTGATCTGATCTGTCTCATAGTCGTTGTTTTCCTCTATTCCGTGGGCTGGTAATTGAGAGGCTTGACGTGTCTGTACAGTGATTAGCCGATCATCAGGGTCATTGTATATATTGCACAAACACAACAATTTCTTATACATCGGTCACTATTAAATTCGGAATCCAGTAAAAACAAACGCCAAATTTTATGCTCAAAATTTTATGAACATTTGTTGATTCGGTGAATTCAGATAAGTTCATTCAGTTTTTTAATCAACTAATTGAAAAATGCACTCAAAAATCAATTTTTAAGAATTGTAATTTTATACTTGATAATGCGAGGATTCATCACTCAATTATCACCAGGGATGATTTACAAGGTTATTCAAGACACGTACGTCGCAATTGTTTAAAAGCGATTGCTAAACAAGATTTTAATTAAAAGTAGTTCTTATTTTATTTTTTCAAAAAAATTTTAAAAAACGCTGTGAAAATTTTAAAAAATTTTTTGGTTATTTTAAAAAACCCTGTTAAAAGTTTAAAAAATGAGTTGAAATACTATAAAACAAAACGCAATTCGACCAAAAATTCAACACTGTACCAAAACCAAACACAACACGACCACAAATAATTCAAATTCAGTTGTGTTAAAGAGAGAGAGGGAGATTTTCGTTCGTTAGTGAACATTGAAATGATTTGTTAAATTCAATGTGTTGTTATTTATTGATTAAAGGCACACAAAGACTGTTTTTTCTTTTTGATAACTTACACTTTTCTCTTTATTAAATGACATAATGCTGTGAAATGATGTTTTGAGGAAAAAATAAGAAGAATTTTTAAGCTAAGTGAGGAGATTCTTTACTTTTTTTGTCATAGTCAGTAAATTATGTAACAAAAACGACATAGTTGGATTTCGGTTCATTAGTTTGGGGAGGTTAATTAGTTGTATTAGTCAGTCAGTCAGTCAGTTACAAAGTAGAACTTCATACATCAGTACATAAGTTCAGGTTGCCATACCACACATTAGCACGGAGATGCGATTGTCAATTCAAATCCTATAGTAGTAGCAGAGGTAGTAGTAGTAGTAATGAGAAGACTGAGGCAGGCGAGGAAGATTGAAAACATTACATTGAATACTCTATTTGCACACCATCTCTCTGAGTCGTGACATCCAACACTCCATCCTTCTTCCATTCCTGTTGTTGCTTCCTTTTTTCTTCCTGTTGGTACTCCATTTACTTCTTGCTTTTGCTCCATTTGCTTTCCATTTTCCTCTTCTGACCGTGGTGAGACTTCTTACACATCCCTTATTATACTACTTATATCGTTCGTATAAGTAGCACACACCACAGTAGTAGTAATGGAGAAAATTAGTGTTTGAAAAAAAAACGATTCAAGAAGTATAATTCAGTGAAATTTGTGCCATGTTTTCGTTTATTTGCCACTATCTTTCGTCTAACCTACTGCTACACCACGAAACATAGCTCGTCAAAGCAGTCGGTGGTTAGGCATACGTAACACAAGTCCCAACCACCTCAAATGATGCAGTTTCACTACTTCATCGATTGATCTGCCACCCCTACCTAGTACTCGTCTCCTAACGACAGCATTGCTTCGAAGACACCCATGATCTAAAACCAGTAACCTACGAATACCGTTTACTCTTACTGGCGATGTTCCACAGCCATAAAGTAGGACGGAGCAAACTACTGCACAGTATACTCGTCCTTTGATTAGAGAACGGATATCACGCCTACGCCATAAGTGACGCAGGTTGGCAAAAGCCAATCGAGCCTTCTGTATCCGAGCTGAGATTTCGTCAGTCACCAGGCCATCAGCACTGACGAGACTCCCCAGATACGTGAGGCGGTCTACACGCTCGACTGCTTCACTCCCTATCACTAGTTTAGGTGCCGATGCAAGCCAATCTTGAAGCAACATTTTGCATTTCGAGTGGGAAAACCGCATCCCAAACATGTTTGCATTGTTGCTTAGGATGGTCATGAGAAACTGCATTTCGTCAGTGTCTTGACCAAACAGGACTGTGTCATCGGCATACTCTGTGTGTACAAGACCGGAATTCTCGAGGTATGATTCCCAGTTAAAAGGAGTGATGATGAATGAGCATTGGATAAGGTGTCCATCCTACACTATGAGTACGAGAAAGATGAGCTTAGGATATATATATATATATATATATCTTAACTACTACCAATGCACAAATTGATTTAATCGGTTAACTGGAACACTATGACAGAAGGAATTATATGATACATAAACTGTAAAAGAATCAAGTTTTTAGATTCCAGTTGCAGCAGAATAAAGAAAGACCAATCTATACGGTTAATTAATTATTAGTTATTCATTTCTAACGGATTTTTCCTTCTCACGATCATTATATGCCCCTTCACATGGTTTCCTATATACCTTATCTAATGTGGATATTTCTGGTTAACCTGAAGTTACTACATGGTCTGAATGATTTCACATTGAAATCACTACCATTAGAAACCAGGAAGCACTAAACAGCAGTTTCATCTTGTTATGGGACTCATCAATGGTAGTGCGCATCCACAACTCCTGCACTTGATAGAATTCGAATCTAGGACATTTGCTTTAGAGTGAAAACACCTAACCTGCAGGCCACTTGCATGCAAAGCATGGTCGGTGAGAGTAGGGGACATTCGTAGGTTGCTTGTCTTCGATCAGAGGTGTCTCTGAAGCATTGCTCGTGTATCATGGGATCACCAAGTGAGTAATAATGTCGTTAGGGAACGAGTTATAGGTAAGGATGGACAATCAGTAGGCGAAGTACTGAAACTTAAGCAGTTGAGGTGGTTGGGACATGTGTCACGAATGCCCAACCACCGACTGCCTCGACGAGCTATGTCTTGTGGTGTAGGAGTGGGTTGGAAGAAATCTAGGGGCGGACAAATCAAAACATGGCACAAATCCATGAATGTGTCGACTACCTGGTTGGTGACCGCGAAACGATGACAACCGATAGTTAGATGCCTTGAGTGACAAGGCTCAGAATCGTTCCCAATGGCGCAGGTGCATCCACTCGATGTGTTCTCTCAAATTCTAAACTTCTGAACTCCTCATCATCTCTATCTTCCTCTTTCTCATCGAATTATACTTCTCGAATCATATCTGCGAACCCTAATTTTCTCTAATACTGCTAATACTTCTATTATCGCTACCAGTATTGGATTTGAACTGACAGTTTCATCTCTGTGCTAATTCAGAACTGATGTACAAGTAAGAGGTTTTGAGTTATATCTGTCTGTCTGTCAGTCCATTAGGACAGCATTACAACGGTCTGGGTGTCTAACTTCGAACAATCTACGGGTTTCGTTCAACCACACGCACTGACTTCAGCAGGTAACTGCCTACACATGACAGGTCACGACGTATTCTCACTAGAACTCTAAGAATTAGTATCAACTAATCAAGTATTTGGTTTTGTTTTTTTTGCTAATTGTCACACTTTGGACGAAATCAAAATGTATGTTTTAGTGCGCTACATCTACACTTCCAACTAACTCGAAACAATTCAAGTTAGTTTTTGAATGATTGAATTTAGAGAGAGAGAGGGGGGGGGAATAAAATAAAAGATAAGAATGATGAGGTTTGCGTTTGAAATCATCGATCAATCATTGTTAGACCACCATTAGAAGAAACCTGGAAGCACTGAAAGACGGCCGTTTCGTCCTGGTATGGGACTTATCAGCAGTGCGCATCCACGACTCCTGCACCCCGCAGGATTCGAACCCGGGACCTTCAGCATTGTAGGCGAACGCCTAACCATCGGACCACTGGGCCGGCATCCAACAGTGTTAATGTCTAACTCTGATTAATGATCTAGGGATTTTGCACGACCTCTAACATTTGTCTCCGGTGGGTAGTTACTGTCCACACCCGACAGGGTTGAACTCCATTAGTCACGTCTTCTCAACTAGAACTCCGAGAATTTCCTCACGAAGCTGGTCACTAGTGAGCACTGTTCCGATATTTTGGCGCAGAGTTTTGGAGGTTTGTGTTTTTACACATTTGAAATCATCAATCATGTATCATCATCACATGCACACAAAAAATGTTTATTGATTTTAGGCATAAATATATTAAGTATAATAAGTTGTGATTGATTGATTGATTAATTGACTGATTGACTAAACTGACCTTGGTTTTTTGTTCTTCATAGCTTAATACTTTACGTGTCTGATCGGCATTGAAACGCATTAACGAGCATAGAACTTTGGATAATGTCTAAAGAAAGAAAAAATTCGAAAGGAAAATTGTTTCTAAGAAGTCGATTAAGCAATTGTGTTTGTTCAATCAATATTAGACACACACTACATAAACATAGATAAATTTGTCAAAATAGTCAGACATCATACCACATACTGGCTGGAACATATGTTCCTGAACGTTCTACCATACCAGGCAGGTCTATTGGAGAACGATGAGACTAAAAGCAGCTACTCAAGGTCTGAGGTCGAAGTCGCACTGCCGAATGACTGTAGAGGGGTGTGACAGCAGTGAGGTGTTTCCCTCGGACAACCAGCATCTGCAGCGATACGGCCTTTTCAAAAGGATGGAAGGGTTAGAAAAGTCCGACCCTAAAAATGTCACACCTCACCCTACCTCACGGATTTCCGTCTCCGGTAGTAGGGGCTGCTCATTAAGGGCTTTAGAAAAAGCGGAGCTAATACTCAAAAGACCTGTCATCAAAAGGCCGAGCGTGACCAGCCTCAAGCAGTTGTCCTTTGGGCTTTGTGGTCACGGTCCCAGGTCTTTAAGACCCACACTAATCTACCTTCCTTTTCAGGTTCCTCAAGAAACAACCTTCCACGGTGTAGGCAGCCTTGGAAGTGACAACCGCCCTCATACCCATAAAAGCACACGAGACCAAATTGTTTAAAATCAAATCCTTCCTACACCCCCTAATACCTCTCTTATCGTCACGATTAACTCTTCTCACATTCCTTTATCACACTGAACAGCTTGTTTCTTCAAATCACCATAGTAGTAGAGGTAGTAGAAGTATTTTAGCGGTAATGGAGATTAGTAGGGTTCTGAAAAAAAACTATTCAAGAAGTATTATAATCTAGTGAAATAAATTCAGAAAGAGAAAGCTAGAGGTGATGAAGAATTTACAGGCTTCGAATTTCATAGAACACAAAGAGTGGATGCACCTGTTCCACCATTTGCAAACGATTCTGAGCCATGTCATTCTGGATCGGTAACCCTCGACGATTTCTATCATCTCACGGACTCCACCAATCAAGTAGTTTGCATCTATCTATCTATTTAACATGGCTCCTCAGTCCACTGGTCAGTGACTTCATGAATTTACGCCATGCATGAAGTGAACACTTTGATAAAAGGTTAGCATCCCCCTCCTATTCAACAAGTTGAACAAAGAAATAATATTCGATAGAAAATTTTAACTAAAATATATATGCATTACGGGGTTGTGAAAATTGTTAAGTTACACATTTTTGAAACCATGAATCGATCAATGTTAGACCACCATTAGAAGAAACCTGGAAGCACTGGACGGCCGTTTCGTCCTGGCATGGGACTCCTGGGTTCGAATCCTGCGGGGTGCAGGAGTCGTGCATGCGCACTGCTGAGGAGTCCCATACCAGGACGAAACGGCCGTCCAGTGCTTCCAGGTTTCTTCTAATGGTGGTCTAACATTGATCGATTCATGGTTTCAAAAATGTGTAAAAATGTACGTATAGATATATTTACATACTTGAGTTTCACGTCCTTGCATATACTCGAATAGAACATTTTTTAAATACTGTAAAAAGAAATTTCAAACAAAAAAGAAGCACATTGAACAATTTAAATAGAAAAAATAAATATTTGTGTAAAAAAAAAACAAAAAATTACTTGAATAAATTTTAATGACATGAAAAAAAATTCAACTATCCCATATAGTCAGGCGTATCAGTCAGTCAGTTGCAACGTAGAACTTCGTACATAAGTACATCAGTTCAGGTTGCCATACCACATCAGCACAGAGATGTAATTGTCAATTCAAATCCAATAGTAGAAGAGTTAGTAAGGGTATTAGAAGTAATCGGAGAGGTTAGGATGAGAAGATATTATTCAAGAAGTGTGATTCAGCGAGAAAAGTTTGGAAAGTCAAAACTAGAGGGGTTGAAGAATCCAGAAGATTAGGATTTGAGAGAACGCAAAGAATAAATGCACCGGCGCCATTGCGAACGATTTTGAGCCATGTCATTCAAGGTCTCTAACCATCGATTATTATCATCTCCCGGACCTCAACCAGGTAGTCGACAATTACCGAGATGGGTAAGTCCACTTGTCATTGACTTCATGGATTGCTACCATGTTTTGGTTTGGCCGCCCCTAACTTTCTTCCAACCTATTCCTACACTACAAAGCAAAGCTCGACGAGGCAGTTACAGAGAGTAATTAACAGGGAAATATAAGTCAACGCTATAGCTCGTCTTAACAGATTAAACAACTTATTAGAAATAACAATGAAAGTAAATTACACCTGTAAATTGTCCATCAACTAACTATGTGGGAATTAATTCAGCCTGGAGCCCCTCCAGGTACACTGCCAGTCCTAAGCCTGGATAAAGGAAGAGGGTTGGGATTGGCGATTCCATCCCACAAAAAACTAACTCGCTAAATAAACGCTAACCAGAAAAAAATTATTCAAACCATTTAAATTCTGCTCTGGGAGTTAGTTAGAAAGTCTTCATTCAGAAGAGTTATGATCTCGAATGATGAAAGCCGAGGAGTTCCTTCTGGAGGTCACGAGGCCGATTCGCTCTTTAAAAACAAGAACCCTTCGACGGTGTGTGGGTAGCCGGGAAATAACATTCGGCCTCATATTACCCGTAAAAGCAAACGAGATCAAATCGGTCACAATCAAATCCTTTCCACACCTAATAACTCTCTTATCATGTAGCAATTAAACAAGAACAGAACTTATTAAAAGTTTGAAAGTCACTGAATAAATGAATCATTGAATATTACACATCATTCTGCAAAAAAAATCATTTTACTGTGAATTTAATCTAAAATGGTTTGGAATTACGCACATTTTTTATACATTGAGTGAGATTTGATCAGTCTTGATTGGTATATAAGCATTCTATATGGATGGCCTCTATATAGCCCCTTTATGAAAAGCATAATTTGTAATGGAATAGATAGAATAAAGTTAGCAGTTCTAGTGAGGACTCGTATTTGGCTGAGTGTATATAAACTTACATCATAATGGCTAGCTACATCAAGGAAAACCGCATAGCATGCTCACACGCTACCAATCAAAACTGATCACACACACACACACACACTTCAGTCAACCAACATATTAACAATGGGTGTAAATTCCACACACCATTTCAAATTGAATTAAATCTTATACTCGCTCCACAAGTGAATGACTATCTAGACTCAGTGGAGATAACTCAACGATGCATGTAGCTAACTGTACTAAGTTTGAGTCCCGGAGTGGAGATCAACTCTACGATGTGGCAGGTACAACCAGCTAAATAGGACGAAACGCATGTCCTAGATCCCATTGCTAGCCCCACACTATATCAATGCTTACACGAATCAGTGTTAGAAACAAACGGTACAGGGTTCGAGTCCCGGATCCTACAACTAGTCATCAAATTCTATAAACAAAACATTTGTATTGAATAATTTTTCTTTCAATAATAATAAACAATCCACTCTACTTACTTCATATTCAACTAATTCATGCAAACGATTATTATTATTATTATCATTTGGACTAGTCAGTAAAACATGTTGATAATCGGATGAAATTAAATTAAACGGTAGATTGGAATGATTAAATTTCACTGTGCCATTATCATTATTACTATTATTATTATCCATTGTATGCATAGATGGTAGAAATGATTCAGTTACATGACTTTGACATACAGCTGAACATTTGGATCGTAATGCTTCAAAATCCGCTGAAAGTTGTTGTAATTGATTCTAGATTGATGATTGTTGATGTTGTTTGATGTGAAACACAAAAGAAAATGAAGAAAGAGGGGAAAAAAACTAAAATTAGTATCTTTGTGTAAAGATAGGATATATATATATATATATTGCGGAAATCACCCAACTGCGTCACACAGCAACACCGACCAACTTACTTGCAATCCTCAAGGCCAAAGGAAAAGAGGTAGATCAAAAAGCACATTCAGTCAGTCACTTGCAACGTAGAACTTCGTACGTATGTACATAAGTTCATGTTGCCATACCACATTATAAGCACAGAGACACGCAAATGTCAAATCAAATCCCATAGTGATAAAGATAGTAGAGGTATTAATGGTAATGAAGAAGACTGGAGTTCGAAGATATTATTCAAGAAGTATAATTCAGTGAGATAAGGTTAGAAAGACAAAGGTAGAGGTGTTGACGAATCCAGAAGATTAGGATTTGAGAGAGCACAACGAATGGATGCACTTGCGCCATTGCAAACGATATTGAGCCATGTCGTTCAAGGTCTCTAACCATTGGTGACTTACGTCTCGCGGACCCATACCCAGTAGCCTACATCTACCAACATGAATCAGTCAACTTGTCAGTGACTTCATGGATATCTGCCATGTTTTGGTCTGGCCGCTCCTAGCTTTCCTCCAACCTACTCCTACACCACAAAACATTGCTCTTCGAGACAGTCGGTGGTTAGCCATTCGTAACACATGTCCCAACCACCTAAAACTGATGAAGTTTCATTACTTCATCTGTTGATTTACCATCCCTACCTAGAACTCGTTTCTTAACGACAGCATTGCTTACTCGGTTGTCCCACGATATACGAGCAATGCTTATGAAACATCTGTGATTGAGTATAGTAGCCTACGAACATCTTCTACTCTCACTGGCCATGTTTCACAACCATATACGAGAACGGAGCGAACTGCTACGCAGTACACCCGTCCTTTGGTTAGCGAACGAATATCACGCCCAGGGCATAAGTGACGCACGTTGGCAAAAGTCAATCGAGCTTTCTGTATCCGCGCTGAGATCTCGTCAGTCACCAGGCCATCAGCACTGATAAGACTCTCCAGATAAGTGAAGTGATCAACACGCTCGACTAATTTTGTTAGGATAGTCATCCAATATCCTAAAATAATTCTTTGTAAGTTTAATTCTTTCTATAGGTCAATTCCTATTGGTCGTTCTAACACTATCAATGTCACAGACTTCAAATGTTATGTTCTTAATCGACCTAACTGTATAAATACGGATTATGTGTAACATTTTATGATCCGGACCCGGATTGTTGGTCCGGGGATCCCTGCCTTCTTCTGGACTCGGACCTTGTAATTATTTCTGGATGCTTGTAGAATACAGGTTCTACTTCATATCAAGAAGTCTTTCTCATTTACTCAATACGGGGGTTGGGACACTCGGATTAGAGTAGTCTGTCATGTCGCCGGATCCTCGCTTTCGCGATAGTTCAAGTAAATCAAATGACGTGTTTACGTGCATCCGTAAAAATATTATGCCAAGGAAGGGAGACAGACGTGGGACGAATGAACAACAATTGGACAGAACTAGAAAGAAAGGCTTAGGACAGAGTAGGTTTGAGAATGCTGGTCAGCAGCCTATGTGCCTCATTGTGGGTAACAGGAGTAAGTTAGCAAATAAGTAAGTAAGTAAGTAAGTGGGTTTTTCCTCTGTCAATAATGATAATAATAATAATAATAATAGACACGTTATTCACTGTTAGATACTTAGTTATAACAAAGTAATTATAGAACACATTGTGGTGTGAGCTACTTATAAGTAGTATATGACATGCGTGTCAGAGTAATGTCTGGCAGCAGAAGATGGGGGGGGGGGGAGATCAAGAGAAAGGAAGAGTTAGAACACAATGAAATTTGTATGAAACGCATGAATAGTGAGTGATAATGGATTGATGTTTTGCAACAGGAACAGTCCAGTTCGATATGATGATGAACTGATATTTTGCAAATTAACGAACGATTTACGATATGGTTTTCCTATTTTACTGAGTAACTCTGTAATTTTCGTTAAATACAATTCGATTGCCCTCACCTATGTTCTCGTTCACTACAACATAGATGAACAATTATAATATAGTCTACTTTCATTGTAAATAGTGTTTGGATTTTCATTCATTTTTACTTATTTTTGACAACCATCTCACTCTCTCTATGAATATTTGACGCATAAATGATACATCTTATAATTAGGATGTTTAAAAATTGAACTTCTAATAACTTATTCCTAGAAGCGCTGAAAGGTCATTTCTTCCTCGCATGAGACTCATCAATATTACGCATCCGCGTTCCTACATCCCAGAATCAAATACAGGACCGTCGGTCTCGCGCGCAAACATTGAGCCTATGGACTATTTTGAGCCGGCAGTCAATGGTGTTAATACTTACTTGCTTACTTACTCCGTCTACCCCTAATGGAGCAGCATAGTGTTATGCTCCTCAAATGATAGGCTTGAAACTATTACGAGTTTAGCTTAGTCGGTAAACCAGAGCGAAGACCAATGATACAGTGACACGATAGGCTACTATAAACCGAGAGTCCCAAGGCTTCCACTAAGTAGAGACGAAGAAGAAGGTTAGAACACACAGGTTACAGAACACAAAGAATGGATGCAACTGCGTAATTGCAAACGATTTTTAGACTTGTCACTCAGTCTCTAACTATCGGTTGTCATCGTCTCACGGAATCCTAACAATATGGCTCGGTTAAGCTTTCAGTGACTTCATGCGTTTGGTCTCTAGCTTTCTTCCAACCTACTCTTACATCACAAAACATAGCTCGTCGAAGCAGTCAGTATCTAGACATTCATAACACATGTCCAAACTACCTAAACCGATGAAGTTTCATTACTTTATCTATTGATTTGCCATTCCTACTTAGTACTCGTTTCATAACTATAGGATTGCTTTCTCGGTCGTCCCAGGATTTACGAGCAATGATTCGAAGACAAGCGATCTACGAATGTTTTCCACTCATAACGGTCATGCTTCACATTCATATAGTAGGACAGAGCGAACTGCTGAGCAGTACACTCGTCCTTCGGTTAGCAAACGGATATCTCGTCTACGCCATAAGTGACGCAACTTGACAAAAGCCAGTCGACCCTCTGTATTCGTGCATCACTCCCTATCATCAGCTCAGGTGCCAATACAAGCCAATCTTGAAGCAACATTTTGCACTTCAAGGGGGAAAACCTCATCCCGAACATTCTTGCATTGTTGCTCAGGGTAGTCAGAAGACTCTGCATTTTGTCAGCGTCTTCACCGAGTCAGCAAGCGTGTGTCCTAATAAAATATCAACTCAAGAACCGTCAGACAATGATAATGTTAACTCTAGAAGTATATCTACGACAACGCTAAACAAGAATGGGGAAAGTGGACATCCCTGACGGACACCACTTGAAGTACAGAATTCCGATGACAATTCGCCGTAAGCTCTCACTCGACCAGTGATGTTCGAGTAGAGAGCTTGTATAAGGTTAATGTACTTCTTTGGTACACCTTTCAATGACAGACACTGTCACAGAACTGCCAAAGAGTTAGCACGCGTCTCATTCAGGGAGCCTGGGAACACTGCGCATTTATATCACAGTGACTAAATAAAACTGTCGTTTGTATTGAATCAAAATAGTTTTTTTTTCTCTTCATTAAAACAGATTAAAAAAAAAAACTAAACTTACTTGAAGATCTGTATTGTGTAACTGTAGCGCTTCATAATCACGTATAGGAACAGATGTAGGATATCGAGATGGACGTAATGCTGGATGCCTATTGACAAAATATGAAATCAGCTAGAAAAATAATGAACACTAAGAAACAGTATGGATGATAATCACAAAGTTGCCGTGTTTCTGGGAGAAATATTAGCAAAGTATGCTGGTTGTAATATCGCAAAGGATAAGGAACTCAGGATTTTCAGATAAGCCACGCTCCTAACTGTTAGGTCAGTCAATTACAATGTAGAACTTCGTATGTACGTTCACCAGTTCAGATTACTTACTTACGCCGGTTACCCCCAATGGAGCATAGGCCACCGACCAGTTTTCTCCAATCAACTCTCTCCTGAGCTTCCCTTTCCAGTTTTGTCTAATTTTTGTTCATTCCTCTCATATCCTTCTCTATTCCTTGGCCTTCCTCTTTTCCTTTTGCCTTGAGGCTTCCATGTGAAGACGTGTCTTGTGACGCAGTTAGGTGCTTTTCGTAGTGTGTCCTATCCACTTCCACCGCTTCTTCCTGATTTCCTCCTCCACTGGAATCTGGTTTGTTCTGTCCCACAGTACGATGTTGCTGATGGTGTCTGGCCAACGAATCCGAAGTATTTTGCATAGACAACTGTTCATAAACACTTGTATCTTGTGGATGATGGCTTTCGTAGTTCTCCAAGTTTCCGCTCCATACAGTAGAACTGTCTTGACACTTGTATTAAAAATCCTGATTTTGGTGTTGATTGATATTTGTTTGTAGTTCCAGATATTTTACAACTGTAGAAATGGAGCCCTTGCTTTGCCAATCCGCACCCTCACATCTGCATCGGATCCACCTTTCTCGTCAATGATGCTGCCAAGATATGTAAAGGTGTTAATGTCCTCCAAGGCATCTCTATTAAGAGTGATTTGGTTGGTGCATGTTGTGTTGCATCGGAGAATTTTCCTTTTTCCTTTATGTATGTTGAGACCTTCTGCTGCAAAGGCTGCTGCTACACTGGTCGTCTTCTCTTGCATTTGTTGTTGCGTGTGCACCAGTTCAGACTGCCATACAATATAAGCACAGAGCGACGCAATTGTCACTTCAAATCCCATAGTAGTAGAAGTATTAGCGGTATTCGGAGAGATTAGGATTTGAGGATAATATATTCAAGAAGTAGAATCTAATGAAATAAACTTAAAAATCAGTAAGACAAAGGTGATGAGGAACACCGAAGGTTGAGACTTGAC
Organism: Schistosoma turkestanicum; assembly: GCA_944470395.2. Classification (NCBI taxonomy): domain Eukaryota; kingdom Metazoa; phylum Platyhelminthes; class Trematoda; order Strigeidida; family Schistosomatidae; genus Schistosoma; species Schistosoma turkestanicum. The sequence continues at coordinate 82,130,675 of OX103971.1, read as the reverse complement.
AGAACACAAAGAGTGGATGAAACTGCGCCTTTGAAAATAATTTTGAACCATGTCATACAAGGTCTCTAAGCATCGATTACTATCATCTCGCGAGCCTCAAACAAGTAGTCTACACCTACCAACATGAATCAATAAATAAATTTGTGGGATTTAAAGGGCGACATAAGACAATTTCAGAATTCAAGACCTAAGTCAGTCAGTCAGTTACAACATAGAACTTCGTACGTAAGTACATAAGTTCATGTTGCCATACCACATTATTAGCACAGAGACGCAAATGTCAAATCAAATCCCATAGTGATAAAGATGGTAGAGGTATTAATGTTATAATAAAGAAGACTAGGGTTTAAGATATTATTCAAAAAATATAATTCAGTGAGATAAGGTTAGAAAGACAAAGGGAGAGGTGCTGGCTAATCCAGAAGATTAGGATTTGAGAGAGCTCAAAGAGTGGATGCACCTGCGCCATTGCAAACGATTTTGAGCCATGTCGTTCAAGGTCTCTAACCATTGATGACTTTCGTCTCGCGGACCCCAACCAGGTAGTCTACATCTACCAACATGACTCAGTCCACTTGTCAGTGACTTCATGGATTTCTGCCATGCTTTGGTTTGGCCGCCCCTAGCTTTCTTCCAACCTACTCCTACACCACAAAACATAGCTCGTCGAGGCAGTCGGTGGTTAGGCATTCGTAACACATGTCCCAACCACCTCAAATGATGAAGTTTCACTACTTCATCGATTGATCTGCCATCCTTACCTAGTACTCGTTTCCTAACGACAGCATTGCTTACTCGGCTGTCCCACGATATACGAGCAATGCTTCTTAAACATCTATGATCGAATACTAGTAACCTACGAACATCTTCTACTCTTAACGGCCATGTTTCACAGCCATATAAGAGAACGGAACGAACTGCTGCGCAGTACACCCGCCCTTTGGTTAGCGAACGGATATCACGCCTACGCCATAAGTGACGCAGGTTGGCAAAAGCCAATCGAGCCTTCTGTATCCGAGCTGAGATTTCGTCAGTCACCAGACCGTCAGCACTGATGAGACTCCCAAGATAAGTGAAGTGATCTACACGCTCGACTACTTCACTCCCTATCACTAGTTCAGGTGCCAATGCAACCCAGTCTTGAAGCAACATTTTGCATTTCGAGGGGGAAAACCGCATCCCGAACATGCTCGCATTGTTGCTTATGGTAGTCAGAAGACTCTGCATTTTGTCAGCGTCTTCACCGAATAGAACTATGTCATCGGCATATTCTAGATCAGTAAGCCAAGACCTAAGAGGTAACAAAGAGTGAAAATATGGTGGTTTTACAATGATTGATGGTGAAGAAGATTTGTAGCTCAGGTGGATGATTGTGGTGGTGATGTTTCGTTCTCTGAGCTGGTTGTTTTGGTTGTGGAGCTTTCATAGTTCTCCTGCTGAACAACATCATCAGTACAAACTTCAGATAGAAGTGAAGCATTCGAATTTCTCCACGTTTGACCTGTAGCTTGTTCTGCTAACCTCGATCTTGATTGGTTGCTGTTGACCTTTAACCTGTCGTTGTTTGCACCTTTGTTTTGATTGCATCCCCCTTTTGACCTGTTTCTTGATCCCATGTCACCTATGATTTTCCTGATTGGTTGATAGATTGGGTCAATGTCGATGTGTTTGTTGATTGCTGATTGACCTGAGTGCCAAGCTTCTAAAATGAAAGCTCCACAACCGAAACACCCAGCTCAGAGAACCAAACACCACCACAATGATTGATTCATGATTCCTATGAAAAACAACCATCTACATAATTCTATAATAAATATCATACACTGACTCGTTCACTAATGACTAGCTTCGTCAGTAAATTCTCAGAGTTCTAGTTGAGAAGACGTGACCAGTAGAGTTCAACTCTGTCAGGAGTAGGCAGAGTAATTATCGAAGTAAATGGGTGAGGTTGCGCAAACCCTTAGTTAGACTGTGCGGTGGCCGATTTTGCTGACGTCGGGCTCACCATTTTGTAATGTGTGTCGATTTATTGCGTGTTCTTAAGCTCGGTTTATAAATCGGAACATGAACTCGTATTGATGAATACGTTTATTCGGGACACACCACAAAGCGAAGCGAATCAGAGAAGGCTAAGAGCCAACTCCTTGGATTACAATGCGAGCGAATGGGTGAAGCGAATTGGAGAAGGCTAAGAGCCAACTCCTTGGATTACAATGCGAGCGAATGGGTGGAGCGAATTGGAGAAGTCTAAAAGCCAACTCTTTGGATTACAATGCGAGCGAATGGGTGAAGCGAATTGGAGAAGGCTAAGAGCCAACTCAAAGAGATAGAGTATGACTAAGAATATATAGTCAGATAAGAATAAGACAGACATATGACAGCGGAGTAGGCATGCATAGACATGAATAAAAGCGACGAATGATTGACAAGGTAAGAAGCAAGCGATACAAATCATGTGAGTTCATGGGGAAATTAAGAGATTAACATCAAAGCGAAAAGGATGAGTAAGCGCGTAGGCGTAAGCAATGCTCAGTCGTATAAGCTCATACAAAGCAGATAATAAAAAATACCAATGAGTTATTGCTGTACAAATGGCTTGGTTAAATAAATTAATCGGAAGGGCTTAAGTAAATTAGATGTAAGAGAAGTGGAATATATGTGGAGGCACTACAAGACATTACCACTGTTGGATGCTGGCCTAGTGATCTAGAGGTTAGGCATTATTCGCGTGCAAACCAAAACGTTCTGAATACGATTATGGGATATGCGGGTCATGAATGTACACTGCTGCCGATGAATCACCCCATACTAAGACGAAACACCTACCCAATGCTTTCAAGTTCCTAATAATAATGATCTAACACATTGATCGATTTAACGATTTCTTAATGAAATCACTGAAAGTTACACATTTTAATTTACTATTAATATTCACATATGTCAATGACATTTTTTATCAAACATCCATAAGTACACATTTGAAATCATCAATCAATCATTGTTAGACCACCATTAGAAACCTGGAAGCACTGGACGGCCGTCTCGTCCTGGTATGGAACTCATCAGCAGTGCGCATCCACGACTCCTGCTCCTCGCAGGATTCGAACCCGGGACCTTTGGCATTGTAGGCGAACGCCTTACCATAGGACCACTGAGCCGGCATCCAACGGTGTTAATGTCTAACTCTGATTAATCCAAAACTCTGCCCCAAAATATCGTAACAGTGCTCACTAGTGACTAGCTTCGTGAGGAAATTCTCGGAGTTCTGGTTGAGAAGACGTGACCAATGGAGTTCAACCATGTCGGGTGTTGGCAGTAACTACCAAAGACAAATGAGTGAGGTCGCGCAAAATCCCTAGATCAATCAGAGTTAGACATTAACACTGCTGGATGCCGGATCAGTGATCCAGAAGTTAGGCGTTCGCGCACAAAACCGAAGGTCCTGTCTTCGAATCCTGCAAGGAGCAGGAGTCGTGGATGCGCACTGCCACTGATGAGTCCCATACCAGGACGAAACGGCCGTCTTTCAGTGCTTCCAGGTTTCTAATGGTGGTCTAACAATGATTGATTGATGATTTCAAATGTGTAAAAACGCAAACCTCCAAAACTCTGCCCCAAACACGCATAAGTACACTTCTATTTTTTTTTTTGTGCTTAAAAATGACCTTTTAACATTTATTGATATAATGATATAATCAATGTGAATTTAATATTTAATTATCAGAACAATGACAGTGAATACAAAAAATAAAAAAATCAATTTTTTTGTTGTTTTTTTTGTTTTAAAACTTACAAGGCGTCAATAGAATCGGAATGAAGTATTTCTTGACGTACTTTTTCAATCCAATCATCATATTCATCATTTGACTGTGAATGATGATAATTATCAGTATTATCAGTATGATTGACTTTGGAATATAATTCAGTTGATGACATAGTTCGATTCTCGTTAGTACTCATCTACAAGATAAACATAAGGAGAAATCAATAGGAGTGTATCATCATTGAACGCCATCGCGGACGACTTAATAGTGCGTACCCATGACCCCCACCTGAGATAGAACCCAGGAAAGGACATATGACTAATAAGACTAAATCAGTCGAATCGTTTGCATTAGCGGAGCGAGGTGATAAAACAACGTGGAGATAAGAAAGTTATCAAGAGGTGTAAGAAAGACTTGATTGTGACTAATTTGGTCTCGTGTGCTGTTTAGAGTATGAAAGTGAATGATATCTTCCAGGGCTGCTCACAACATGGAAAGGTTTTCTCGAGAAACCTGAAAAACAAATTGAATTTGAGTTGGTCTTAGGGAACTGGGTGCGTGACCGCAGCGCCTGTTCTTGTGAAAAGGCAGCATCGTTGCAGATGTAGGTTGTTTGAGGGAAACATGTTACCGCTGTCACATCCCTCTACAATCAGTCAGCAGTACGACTTCGCCCTCACACGCTGAGTAGCTGCTTTTAGTCTTAGCATTCTCTAATTGACCTGTTTGGGATGGTTAAACCTACAGGAACATATATCCCAGCCAATAAGGCACGGTTGGGTCATCACGACAGGCAAACCCAAGGTAGCAGCTACGGCCGGGAATAAGACCAAATTATCTGTATCAAATGTTATTAATATTTTATCTCCAACTGTTGACCAATATCACGTGACAAATACAAGTCACCAATCAAAACTAAGTTTAGCACCAGTAACCCTCTCTCTACCCTACTTCCTAGTGCAGAAGTACGTACCCAACCAGCCTCCACAAAATTCGTTATATATATATATACATATATATATGTATATATATATATATATATATATATATCATCCCATAGTAGTGGAGGTAACAGAAGTATCAGTGGTAATGGAGAAGGTTAGGGTTCGAAGATATTATTATTTCAAGAAGCCCAATCCAGTGAAGTAAATTTAAAAGGAAAATCAGCAGTCATGAGGAACTGAGATGATTAGAATTTGAGAGAAGACAAAAAAATGGATGCATCCGCGCCATTGCAAACCCAATTCCAACCAAGTCATCATTCAAGCTCCTCTAACCATCGATTTCGATTGTCTTGCGCATCCCAACCACGTAGACTACTACACCTACCAACATGAGTCAGTTCAATTGTCAGTGATAGTATAATCTATTAACTGAATAATTACCGAGCGGAACTACAAACAATAACAATTCTGGAAGTTACCATTCGTTGAATCCTTTAGCTGATAAGGCAGGTACATTTCCAACTTCAATCAATGAATCATTTAGAATAATGTTTAGTCAACCGCTGACATCGGCGGCCTATGCTCCATTGGGGGTATTGTAATGCTTGCTTAGATAATTCCCAGCTAATTCCTATTGCTTAGTATTCTCTGACCACAATACACTGGACAAGTTCCCAAGAATCAAAACACGGTTGAACAGGAAAAGATTATATTCCAAATAGCAAGGTTAAATGGAAATAAGAAGCCAAAGGTGATGGCGAAGGCGAAGGCAAAGATAGATACAACGTTAGTCTATTTATAGCATTTACATGAGAAAGCTTCTGGATAGAAATTCACGTGATCGACTGGATTAGATTTAACCAATCAGCACGCAGCTAACAATACGAGAATCTTCTACCCTGTTCTCCAAGATTCGATCAGGCGCTGATTGGATAGGAAATTAGCCAATCAGCGCGCAGCAACGTAGTCATGCTTTAATTCCATCTATGTCCCCCTAAAATCTCCCCTTTGAGAAGATTCGTAGGATCTGGTGCTAGGGTCCAACTGCAACCGAGTGACTGGCTTGTACTTTCGATTAGTCCATCTTCTCGGCAATAAGGAAGTTGACGTACCCAAACTTCTGAGCCAACTGACACCTCATAAATCACATTCCCTTTCTTTTTTAAAATCCGACCAGCTGTCCATGCAGGATGTTTTCCACGATAGTCCATAGCAAGTACTTTTTGACCCGCTGTGAACGATCGTCTTTTTGCCCTATGGTGTCGATTGAACTGCTTCTCCGTCGACAGGTTTCGCTGAGGCTCAAGAGCTGGTGTAGGACGGATGACATCAAAATGTGTTCGTAAATTTCTACCAAGTAGAGCTTCCGCAGGTGAGACTCCGTCAATCGTCTGAGGGTTCGGTGTAGAGCGATAAATAAGCAGGAACCTCTCTAAGATCACTTCGGTGGTCCCCTCCCCTTTAGATAACAAGCTTCAGTAAGTAATTAACTGCTGACATGTTTGCATCATCTTACAATTACAACTTCTCATTGAATACTACTACTACTACTACTACTACTACCAAAAAAAAAAGAATTCTTCACATAAAATCAATAATCAATTGACTACTTACTCACTAATCAATGAAATGATTATTTATTATTCAAATCAAGCGATGAAATATCTCAGAAACCAAACAAAAAAACACTTACATCATTATTACTATTATTATTATTGGCAGTAGCAGTAGTAGTAGTAGTAGTAGTAGTACGATCAATATATGAATTGTTTTCATCAAGTTTTATAATATCACATTGTACATTGACATCATGACGTGAAATGATTGGCTGTTGCGTTGATGTTGTTGTCACAGGGGTTTCAACAGTTTGACTGACTTCTTGTTTAACTTCAGTGGCATTAAGATTATTATTATTGTCGTCTGTTAAACGCTTGAAAAAAAGGAATTATTGAAAAAAATTTTAAAAAGGTTAACACTATTTAAAATAAACGAAGCAGAACTGAGGTAACTGATGATGAATGCTCACTCACACACACAAAGTGGCTTATTAAGTAGTATGCAATGGCAGAGAGTTGCCTACAGTCAGTCAGTCAGTTTGTGGTGTGTGCTACTTATACGAACGATATAAGTAGTATAAGAAGGGACGTGAAAGAAGAAGTCTTACGGTCAGAAGAGGAAAACGGAAAGCAAATGCAGCAAAAGCAAGAAGGAAATGGAGTAGTACCAACAGGAAGGAAAGGAAGCGACAACAGGAATGGAAGAATGATGATGGAGTGTTGGAAGTCAGGACTCAAAGATGGTGTGCAAATAGAGTGTTCAATGTAATGTTTTCTTTGACTAAGAGTGTAAATTTGCTAAATACAATTTATTGAGCCTGCCTCAGTCTTCTCAAGTTTACAATGTACAACTTCGTACGTACGTACATAAGTTCAAGTTGCCATACAACACATTAGCACAGAGATGCAATTGTCACTTCAAATCCCATAGTGGTGAAGATAGTGTAGAAGTATTACTAGTAATCGGAGAAGATTAAGGCTAGAAGATACTATTCAAGAAGTATAATTCAGTGAAATAAATTTAGAAAGAGAAAGATAGAGATGATGAGTAATTCAGAGGGTTAGAATTTCAGAGAACACAAAGAGTGAATCCACCTGTGCCACTACAAACAATTTTGAGTCATGTCATTCAAGGTCCCTAAGCGTCGATTACTATCGTCTCGTTGACACCAGCCTGGTAGATTAGATCTACCAACATGGGTTATAGTTCAGTTGTCAATGAATGACATAATGGATGTGTTCCATGATTTAGTTACCAGTGTTTTTTTAGCCATTTCCAATCGATAATGTTCTTGTATCAGGTCCAATGAAAAGAAGTAATACTGGTGTTGATTTGCTAACTGCAGAAAGATATTTTTTTTCAATTTTGGACATGAAATGACATTGTCTTACCTGTACAATGACATACAACCTATGTAAATCACACTTAATTAGTTAGTCCCGACCGAAGCTGCTACCTTGACGTGGTGGTCGGGCTTGACTATCCTGATGACCCAACCGAGCTATACTGGCTGGAACACATGTTCCTCAAGTTTCTACCATGCCAGGCTGGTCGATTGGAGAACGATGAGACTAAAAGCAGCTACCCAAGGTCTGAGGGCGAAGTCGTACTGCTGACTGCAGAGGGGTGTGACAGCAGTAAGGTGTTTCCCTCGGACAACCAGCATCTGCAGCGATGCTGCCTTCTCACAAGGAAGGAAGGGTTAGAAAAGGTCGGCCCTAAAAATGTCACACCTCACCCTACCTCACGGATTTCCGTCTCCTTGGGTAAGGGTGCCCACTAAGGGCCTTTAAGAACGGAGCTAATCCTCTAAATACCTCTCATAAAAAGGCCGTGCGTGACCGGCCTGAAGCAGTTGTCCCTTGGACTCTGCGGTCACGCACCAACACTAATCCATCTTCCTTTTCAGGTCCTCCAAGAAACAACCTTCCACGGTGTGGACAGCCGGGAAGTGATAACCGCCCTCATACCCGCAACAGCACACGAGACAAAATTGTTCAAAATCAAATCCTTCCTACATTCCCTAATACCTCTCTTATCTCCACAACTAACTCTTCTCACATTCATTTATTAGAGTGCACAGCTAATGCAAACGATGCGAGTTTGCGAAACGTCGTTCCTGGTCTCCTTAAACCCCGTTCCAAACTACATGTTGGAGCATTCAATGTACGGACATTGTGTCAAAAAGGGCGACAGGCGTCATTAGCTAGGACTTTAGAATCTCGTTCCATCGATGTGTGCTGCGTCTCAGAAACGCGCATACAGAATCCGAGTAGCATCACTCATTTGACCTCACCATGTCAAGATAAAGAAGCAGCTCGATTTACCCTTCGTGTATCCGGTAGCCCTGATGCTGCTTCTAGGGGCCTCGCCGGTGTAGGTATAGCATTGAGTCGTAGGGCAGAACAATCTCTCCATGACTGGATCCCTGTAGATAGTCGCTTGTGCGCCGTCCGACTCAACGGGACAGTAAGGACTCGGAAAGATAGGGACAATCGCCGTTGCCTCTTCGTCATATCAGCCTACGCCCCCACTGAATGCAGTTCAGATGAGGTTAAAGATGAGTTTTACAGAAAGCTCTCGGACCTCCTCCAAAAAGCTAGGCGCTCTGATATAGTAATAATGGCTGGTGACTTTAATGCTCAAGTAGGTAGACTAAGTGAGCAGGAGAGACACCTTGGTGGATGTTACGGTCTCGCGGCTCAAAGAACAGACAATGGCGACCGTCTGTTGCAACTGTGCTCAGATAACCAACTATTTCTAGCAAACACTAATTTTAAGCATAAGGAAAAACACCTTTTAACCTGGCGACCCCCGAAGTCGTCTCAACGTTGGACACAACTAGATCATATCGCCATCAGCCACCGATGGAGGGGTTCGATAGAGGACTGTCGCTCGTTCTGGGGCACATGTTTAGATTCAGATCATGCCCTAGTGCGAGCACGTATTTGTTTGAGGCTTGCTGGACGTAGGAGAGACACCGTAAGGAAGCCTCTTAGGGCTTTACTTGATGATAATCAAGCTAAGAAAATATTTCAGGAGGAACTAGAAAAACAGTTGGGCGATCATGCAAGTGATTCCCATCCTGAAGCAGGTTGGAATCATATCAAGAAGGCTGTGGAAACAGCAGTGATATCTGCTAGCAAGGTAAACCATAAGGCTAGGATGAAGCCGTGGATTTCAGTCGCATCCACCGAACTGATGGATGCACGAAAACGCATCCCACCTGACTCGGAACATGATGAAGAGCGTACTCAACTTAGGTGCAGACTTATAAAAAGCCTACGTAACGACCGTGAACAGTGGTGGGTGGCGAAAAAAAAGCGATGGAAAAGGCAGCGGCGATAGGCAACACTAGACAACTTTTCCGCCTTATCAAAGAAACCGGTATTAGGAACCCGAATGTAAGTGAGACTATCTCGGAAAAGGATGGTCTTATTATCCATTCTCAATCTAGGAGGCTGGACCGATGGGCAGAACACTTTAGGGATCAGTTCAACTGGCCTTCAGCCACTCTTCGGTCGCCCACGATCTCCAGTCATCCTGAATGGCAAATCGATTTAAGTCCTCCCAGTTTACATGAAGTTGAGAAAGCTATAGGAAATCTAAGGAGAGGTAGAGCGGCAGGTCCCGATAGGCTTACCCCTGAGATGTTTAAGGATGGTGGTCCAGTTTTAACGGTTAAACTGACCGAGATCCTAGGTAGAATCTGGGAAATGGACGTAATCCCATCCGACTGGTCTCAGTCGCTAATTGTCCCAATCTACAAGAAAGGACAGAAGTCCTCTTGTGACAATCACAGGGGAATAAGTCTAACTAATATAGTTTCTAAATTGTTAGCCTCCATTATCCTTAGACGCCTAACTATGGCTCGTGAAGAGCAGACTCGAGAAAACCAGTCTGGTTTCAGACCTGGACGTGGTTGTATAGACCACATCTTCACACTACGACAGGTCCTGGAACACAGACACACATTTAGACGTCCGACAATATTCTTGTTCCTGGACCTAAAAGCGGCATTTGACTCTTTCGATCGTAAGGTTCTGTGGCAGTGTCTGTCATTGAAAGGTGTACCAAAGAAGTACATTAACCTTATACAAGCACTCTACTCGAACACCACTGGTCGGGTGAGAGCATATGGCGAACTGTCATCTGAATTCTCTACATCAAGTGGTGTCCGTCAGGGCTGTCCACTCTCTCCATTCTTGTTCAACTTTGTCGTAGACATCCTCTTACAGTTAACATTAAGCTCGTCAGATTTTTCAGGGGTTGACCTTCTACCAGGAAAGTCGCTTACTGATCTGGAATATGCCGATGACATAGTTCTATTCGGTGAAGACGCTGACAAAATGCAGAGTCTTCTGACTACCATAAGCAACAATGCAAGCATGTTCGGAATGCGGTTTTCCCCCTCGAAATGCAAAATGTTGCTTCAAGACTGGGTTGCTTCGGCACCTGAACTAGTGATAGGGAGTGAAGTAGTCGAACATGTCGACCGATTCACTTATCTCGGTAGTCTCATCAGTTCTGATGGCCTGGTGACTGATGAGATTTCAGCATGGATACAGAGGGCTCGATTGGCTTTTGCCAACCTACGTCACCTATGGCGTAGGCAATATATCCATTCGCTGACTAAAGGACGAGTGTACTGTGCAGCAGTTCAACCCGACATGTTATATGGATGCAACACATGGCCGGTAATAGTAGAGGATATTCGTACGTTACTAGTATTCAATTGTAGGTACCTTCGAAACATTGATCGTGTATCCTGGGACAACCGTATAAGCATTGCTGTCGCTAGGAAACGAGTACTAGGTAAGGATGGCAGATCAATAGATGAAGTATTGAAACTTCATCAGTTGACATGGTTAAGAAATGTGTTACGTATGTCTAACCACCGACTGCCTCGACGAGTTATGTTTTGTGGTGTAGGAGTAGATTGGAAGAAAGCTAGGGGCGGCCAAACCAAAACATGGCACAAATCCATGAAGTCATTGACAAGTGAACTGAGTCATGTTGGTATACGTGGGCTACTTGGTTGGGGGTCCTCAAGATGTAAGTCACCAATGGTTACAGACCTTTAACGATATCGCTCAAAATTGTTTGTAGTGGCGCTGGTGGATTCACTCTTTGTGTTCTATGAAATTCTAACCTTCTGAATTCATCATAATCCCTATCTTTCTCTTTCTAACTTTATCTCACAGAATTATACCCTCATATTCTCCATTACTGCTAATACTTCTACTGTAGTAAAGGAGAACACAGGTGGGGCAACCGGATTGTATTTAACGAAAATTACAGAGTTACTCAGTAAAATTGGAAAACTATATCGTAAATCGTTCATTTGCAAAATATCAGTTCATCATATCGAAGTGGATTGTTCCTGTTGCAAAACATCACAATCCATTGTCACTATTCATGCGTTTCATACAAATTCCATTGTGTTCTAACTCTTCCTCCTTTCTTGATCTTCCCCCATCTTCGGCTGCCAGACATTACGTTGACGCTCACGTCATATACTACTTATAAGTAGCTCGCACAACATCACCACACTACTATTACTACCAGTATTGGACGTGAACTGACAGCTATGTCTCTGCGCCAATGTGTTGTACGGCAACCCGGGTTGATGGACATACGTACGAAGTTCTGTGTTATATCTGTCTGTCTGTCTGTACATATTTGAAGAAGATATAATTTTATTGACAAATTATGTACACACAACCTTCAGATATCGATTTGCTATTCCAGCAGGATTTTCATTGTTATCTATTCTAACATCAAATTCTGATCTTTAATACACACCATTCACGCCACCCATTTTCATCTACATTGTACTCACCTATTAACAACAACTTTTAGGTGACGCTCAGTTACATACTACTTGAATGTCATCGATCTTATGAGTAGTATCCATCATTGTAAATCATTGAATAGTTACCATTAAAATTATTATTCAACAGTGAATGAATGATACCGTTGCTTATTCTTTTTAGTCAAATTGTCAGTCAATGCGTAATCTGCAACACTAAGTGTGGTATTCAACATTCATCGGTCAGTCAGTCAGACAGATGCAACGTAGAACTTCGTACGTAAGTACATCAGTTCATGTCGCCATACCACATCAGCACACAGATGTAATTGTCAATTCAAATCCAATAGTAGAAGAGGTAGTAAAGGTATTTGAAGTAATTGGAGAGGTTAGGATTAGAAGATATTCAAGAAATATGATTCAGTGAGAAAAGTTTAGAAAGTCAAAACTAGAGTTGTTGAAGAATCCAGAAGATTAGGATTTGAGAGAACACAAAGAATGAATGCACCGGCGCCATTGCGAACGGTTTTGAGCCATGTCATTCAGGGTCTCTAACCATCGATTATTATCATCTCGCGGACCCTAACCAGGTAGTCGACAATTACCGACATGGCTAAGTTCACTCGTCAATGATTTCATGGATTTCTGCCATGTTTTGGTTTGGCCACCCCCAACTTTCTTTCAACCTATTCCTACACTACAAAACAAAGCTCGACGAGGCAGTCGGTGGTTAGGCATACGCAACACGTGTCCCAACCACCTCAACTGATGGAGTGTCACTACTGAGTCTATTGATCTGCCATTCTTACCTAGCACCCGTTTCCTAATAAAAGCGTTGCTCACTCAAGTGTCCCACGATATACGAGCAATGTTTCTAAGACACCTATGATCGAAAACCAATAGCCGACGAATATCTTCTACTTTCATTGGCCATGTTTCACAGCCATAAAGGAAGACAGAGCGAACTACTGCGCAGTACACCCGTCCTTTAGTCAGCAGATGGATATCTCACATTCATCGGAAACAACCACAACACCAACAACAACATTGACTCTATTGTTTTGGTTTTTTTTGTTATAGAAAAAAAACATTTCACAAACATTTCAATCATAAAACTGAACTATATGAGAGATTATACTCACTTTTAATTCAAATTGTAATTCATTAATACGATTTTTAAGTTTAACAGTTTGACGATCATAATCTGAAATTGTTTCTTCAAAATAAGCTAATTTATCTGAATGAGATTGTTCCATTTGTTTTAATTTAGCTAATGTTTCATCTGTTCAATATGGGAGAGAACAAAGAAAAAACAATCAATGAATTGTGATTAACGCGTTGTATTATTTCTTTTTTTGAATAAACTGTACATAACTCTAATTGAAAATATTGTAAAATATGCTCACTGGTGGACTAGTTTCATGAGGAAATTCACGAAGTTCTTTCTAGTTGAGAAGACACCGGCCAGTGTGTAGTTCAACCCTGTGTCCGAAGTAGGCAGTAACTACTGAATGAAGATGAATGGGTGAGGTTGCACCGAAATCCCTAGATGCCAGCCCAGTGGTCCAATGGTTAGGCGTTAGCGCACAATACCGAAGGTCATGG
>OX103971.1:82092446-82116497 GCA_944470395.2 Schistosoma turkestanicum | reverse complement strand
GTAAACATTAGCATTTCAAGAATACAAAGATGATAACGAAATATTACGCATAATTTGTTTACCAAGTCTATGTGTATGTAATCGCATTTTGAACCATACATTAATTTTGTTTAATGTGCCTAGTGTAATGCTCTCTGATTATCTAAATTGAAATAAATGGGACTGGGTTCAAACTTATAAATTAAAGTTTACACATTTTAGCTATCACAATTAGTATATAAATTCACGCTCAATTGATAAGAGTAATCTTACATTGATTTTCAGGAAGACCAGACATTGCCCACGTGTTAACACTACAGTACTATGGCGTAACCACACAAGTACCTGACATCCTTGTGGATCATTCACATCATTTATATACAACGATACGTCGTATACAGTGATTATTTCCGATCCATGATCGCGTCGTCAATCAATATGCATAGTATGAACAGGGCAATTTTACCCATCTCGCTTACATGACTATCAAACTCATTATTATTATTAGCAATGGTGATATGCAGCAAATACATCATCTCAATGAAAAATGGCCCTAGGGGATGTTGCAAGACAACCACCAGTATGAATGAGATGGGTCACCCTGCTAACCGAATATGTATGTGGACTGTTAGCAAAACTTGCCAAAGCAATGCCAGACCATTTACAATGTTCACAACGAAACCTCCGGTGTTATCGGAAACCTTCCGATCTATATAGTGACATAGCTTCTGGTATATAAATCCTATGGTATAGGATAATAGTAAGAGACGCGACCTAGCTTAACTCGAATGGGCTCTAACACCCCTATTACCCTTTATCTCATATCGGGTGGTCAATTTTTCGCAATAGTGGAATTTTCTAACCATATGAGACCTGAGTTAGGAGGGTAGGAGGAGTATCCTGTTTAACCATCTCTCTATTCTTATGAATTCATTGAATGATATTATTTAATATAAGATATCAGTCAGTCAGTTGCAACGTAGAAATTCGTACGTATGTACATAAGTTCATGTTGCCATACCATATTAGCACAGAGACGCAAATGTCAAATCAAATCCCATAGTGATAAAGATAGTAGAGGTATTAATGGTAATGAAGAAGACTAGAGTTCGAAGATATTATTCAAGAAGTAAAATACAGTGAGATAAGGTTAGAAAGACAAAGGTAGAAGTGCTAACGAATCCAGAAGATTAGGATTTTCGAGAGCACAATGAATGGATGCACTTGCGCCATTGCAAACGATTTTGAGCCATGTCGTTCAAGGTCTCTTATCATTAGTGACTATCGTCCCGACCGAAGCTGCTACCTTGACGTGGTGGTCGGGCTTTCCTATCGTCATGACCCAACCGAGCTATATTGGCTGGATCATATGTTCCCGAAGGTTCTACCATGCGAGGCAGGTCTATTGGAGAACGATGAGACTAAAAGCAACTACTGAAGGTCTGAGGGCGAAGTCGTACTGCTGACTGTGATGGAGGGGTGTGACAGCAGTAAAGTGTTTCCCTCGGACAACCAGCATCTGCAGCGATGCTGCCTTCTGACAAGGAAGGAAGGGTTAGAAAAGGTCAACCCTAAAAATGTCACACCTCACCCTACCTCACGCATTTCCGTCTCCTTGGGTAATGGTGTCCACTAAGGACTCTAAAAGAGCGGAGCTAATCCTCTAAATACCTTTCATAAAAAGTCCGTATGTGACCGGCCTGAAGCAGTTGTCCCTTGGGCTCTGCGGTCACGCACCCAGGTCGTTAAGACCATCACTAATCTATATTCTTTTTCAGGTCCCTCAAGAAACAACCTTCCATGTTGTGGGCAGCCTTGGAAGTGATAACTGCCCTCATACCGGTAACAGCACACGAGAGACCAAATTGGTCAAAATCAAATATAAGATATCGTTAATGCAAAGTCAACAATATATTGTAAATGCTTTACGATTAATTAATCATAAAATTGTTTGAAACATTCAATCATTCAATCATTTTTTTTCTCTCTATCAATTAATTCACAACACATTTAGGCTGTCCTCAATACAGTCCTTCAGTGATAACAGATCGTGATGTTGTTGAACGAGATAAGGATAAATATTTATTATTTTCATGTATTGCTTATATTCATCAAGTGAGCGTGATTTTTTTTTTAAAAAAAATCGTTTTGATTTCATATTCTTATTGATGATGACCTGATTGAATATTTGGGTTAGTAGTAGTTCGTTTTTTTGTTTATATTTCACACACACAAATTGTATCTTTATTAATCGCATAATCTATTTAAGTGTGTATGTATATAGAACGTTTACAACTGATCACTTTACTTACTTACTCACTTACGCCTGTTACCCCCAATGGAGCATAGGCCGCCCACCAGTTTTCTCCAACCAACTCTGTCCTGGGCTTCTCTCTCCAGTTCTGTCCAATGTTTGTTCATTCCCCTCATATTTTCCTCTATTTCTCCGCGCAGTGTGTTCTTTGGCCTTCCTCTTTTCCTTTTGCCTTGAGGGTTCCATGTGAAGGCTTGTCTCGTGACGCAGTTAGGTGCTTTTCGTAGTGTGTGTCCTATCCACTTCCACCGCTTCTTCCTATCACACAGTTGGTTGTTGCTGATGGTGTCTGGCGAACAGATACGAAGTATTTTGCGTAGACAACTGTTAATAAACACTTTTATCTTGTGAATTATGGCTTTAGTAGTCCTCTAAGTTTCCACTCCATACAGTAGAATTGTCTTGATGTTTGTATTGAAATTTGTGTGACTTTGGTGTTGGTTGATCTTTAATTCCTACTGAGTCAGTCAACAAGAACATAGAACTCCGCCTGTGGACCCCCTGGGGCTACTGCCGGTCCCAAGCGCGGATAAAGTAGGAGGGGTTGGTGACCCCATCCCTCAAAAAACTAACTCGCTAAAAAACGCTAACAAGTAAAAATAATTCAAACCATTTAAACTCTGCTCTGGGAGTTAGGTCTTTTAGAAAAGTTATGACGTCTCATGATGAAAGCCGAGTTCCATCGGAAGTCACGAGGTTGATGTTCCTCCTGACAACCAGAACCCTTCCGCTGTGTGCGAAGCCGGGAATTAACACTCGCCTTCATACTCTCAAAAGCACATGAGACCAAATCGGTCAGAATCAAATTCCCACAAAGTCTAAACATGTATCATGATTGTTTTCTTGATTATAAGTCAAGAATCTTTGTTGAATATCTCACACGACCATAAACTATAGTATCAATATTTATAGTCAGAATTGATCTGGCATTGAGAAGACAGACAGACAGATGCAACGCAGAACTTCGTACATAAGTACATCAGTTCATGTCGCCATACCACATCAGCACAGAGATATAATTGTCAATTCAAATCCAATAGTAGAAGAGATAGTAAAGGTATTTTAGAAGTAATCGGAGAAGTTAGAATTATTATTCACGAAGTATGATTGAATGAGATAAGTTTAGAAAGTAAAAACTAGAGGTGTTGAAGAACCCAGAAGATTAGGATTTGAGAGAACACAAAGAATAAATGCGCTGGCGCCATTGCGAACGATTTTGAGCCATGTCATTATTCAAGGTCTCTAGCCATCGATTATTATCATCTCGCGGACCCCAACCAGGTAGTCGACAATTACCGACATGGCTAAGTCCACTCGTCAATGACTTCATGGATTTATGCCATGTTTTGGTCTGGCCGCCCCTAACTTTCTCCCAACCTACTCCTACACTACAAAACAAAGTTCGTCGAGGCAGTCGGTGGTTCGGCATACGCAAGACATGTCCCAACCACCTCAACTGATGAAGTTTCACCACTTCATCGATTGATCTGCCATTCTTACCTAGTACCCGTTTCCTAATAACAGCGTTGCTCACTCAGGTGTCCCACGATATACGAGCAATGCTTCGAAGACACCTATGATCGAAAACCAATAACCGACGAGTATCTTCTACTCTCATTGGCCATGTTTCTCAGCCATAAAGTAAGACGGAGCGAACCACTGCGCAGTACACTCGTCCTTTAGTCAGCAAACGGATATCTCGCCTACGCCATAAGTGACGCAGGTTGGCAAAAGCTAATCGAGCCTTCTGTATCCGTGCCGAGATTTCGTCAGTCACCAGGCCATCAGCACTGATGAGACTCCCAAGATGAGTGAAGCGGTCTACACGTTCGACCACTTCACTCCCTATCACTAGTTCAGGTGCCGATGAAACCCAATCTTTAAGCAACGTTTTGCATTTCGAGGGGGAAAACCGCATCCCGAACATGCTTGCATTGTTGCTTAGGGTAGTCAGAAGACTCTGCATTTTGTCAGCGTCTTCACCAAATAGGACTATGTCATCGACATATTCTAAGTCAATAAGCGAGCCACCTGGTATAAAGTCTACTCCTGAAAATTCAGACGAGGATAAGGTTATTTCTAGGAGCACGTCTATGATAAAATTAAACAAGAATGGAGAAAGTGGACATCCTTGACGGAAACCACTTGATGTAGAGAATTCCGATGACAGTTCGCCATAAGCCCTCACTCGACCAGTGGTGTTCGAGTATAGGGCTTGTATAAGGTTAATGTACTTCTTTGGTACACCTTTCAATGACAGACACTGCCACAGAACCTTACGATCCACTGAGTCAAATGCCGCCTTAAGGTCTAGGAAAACAAGTATTGTAGGACGCCTAAATGTGTGTCTATGTTCCAGGACCTGTCTGAGTGTGAAGACGTGGTCTATACAACCACGTCCAAGTCGAAAACCAGCCTGGTTTTCTCGAGTCTGCTCTTCACGAGCTTTCGTTAAGCGTCGAAGTATTACTGAGGCTAATATTTTAGATACTATATTAGTTAGACTTATTCCCCTGTGATTGTCACAAGAAGACTTCTGTCCTTTCTTATAGATTGGGACAATCAGTGATTGAGACCAGTCGGATGGGATTACGTCCAGTTCCCAGATTCTACCTAAGATCTGAGTCAATCTAGCTGCTAAAACTGGACCACCATCCTTAAATATCTCAGGGGTCAGTCTATCAGGACCTGCAGCTCGTCCTCGCTTCAGATTTCCTAACGCTTTTTCAGCTTCATTAAGACTAGGCGGACTTACGTCGATTTGCCATTCAGGATGACTGGAGATCGTGGGTAACTGAAGAGTGGCTCGTGGCCAGTTGAACTGATCCCTAAAGTGTTCTGCCCATCGATCCAGTCTCCTGGATTGAGAATATACCACATCAGCACAGAGAGACGTAACTGTCAGTTCATATCCAAGAGTGATAGCGATAGTAGAAGTATTAGCAGTAATGGAGAAGATTAGGGAGCAAAGATATGGTCCGAGAAATATAGTTCAGTGAGATAAATTTAGGAAGAGATAGAGATGGTGACGAATTCAAAAGATTAGAATTTGAGAGAACCCCAAAAGTGGATGCACCTGCGCCATTGCAAACGATTTAGAGCCATGTCATTCAAGGTCTCGAACCATTGGTGACTTTCGTCTCGCGGACCTCAACCACTTAGCCTGCATCTACCAACATGACACAGTCCGCTTATCAGTGGCTTCATGGATTTGTGCCATGTTTTGGTCTGGTCGCCCTTAGCTTTCTTCCAATCTACTCCTACACTGCAAAACAGCTCGTCGAGGTAGTCGGTGGGTAGGCATACGTAACACATGCCCCAACCACCTCAAATGATGAAGTTTCACCACTTCATCTATTGATTTGCCATCCTTACCCAGAACTCGTTTCCTAACGACAGCACTGCTTACTCGGTTGTCCTAGGATACACGAGTAATACTTCGGAGACATCGATGATCGAAGACTAGTAACCTACGAATGTCTTCTACTCTTAACGGCCATGTTTCCCATCCGTTTAGTAGGACGGAGGGAACTGCTGAACAGTACACTCCTCTTTTGGTTGGCAAACGGATATTTCGTCTACGCCATAAATGTCGCAGGTTGGTAAAAGCCAATCGAGCCTTCTGTATCCTTGTTGAGATCTCGTCAGTCACCAGGTCATCAGTACTCACGGATGAGACTCTGCAGACAAGTGGAGTGGTTGACACTCCCGACTACTTCACTCGCTGTCACTAGTTCAGGTGCCGATGCACTCCAATCTTGAAGCAACATTTTACGTTTCGAGGGTGAGAATCGCATGTCGAACATGCTTGCATTGTTGCTTAGGGTGGTCAGAAGACTCTGCATTTTGTCAGCGTCTTCACCGAATAGATTTATGTCATCAGCATATTTCAAGTCAGCAATTGTGTCTCCTGGTAAAAGGTTCACTCTTGAAAAGTCAGACGATGATAATGGTAACTCTAAAAGCATATCTACGGCAAAGTTAAACAAGAATGAGGAGATTGGACAACCCTTACGGACACCACTTGAAGTGAAGAATTCCGATTACAGTTCGCCATATGCTCCTACTCGAGTGCGTGTATAAGTTTAATGTACTTCTTTGGTACACCTTTTAATGACAAACACTGACAGAATGTTATAGAATCCGCTCAAGCGCTAAAGGATATTGTTTACTACTCAACAATGCATCACTTATGTGTTTTTATTTTGCTTATATTTCGTGTAACTTTTTACTTGTAGAAGTATACTACTTTAAACTAAAATTGTTGCTCTTAATTTAGTCTAGCAGTTATTATACATAGAGATGCATCCAAAACGAATAGAGTAACTTATTATCAAGTTTCATATCATTGAAATTGTGAGTCGGTCAACATTAGATCACCATTGGAAACCTAGAAGTAATAGACGTATGATTTGTCCTAGCATATAAGACTCATTAGCAGTGCTCATTTATGACCCAGCGAGCATGAAATGAACCCCAGGATTTCCAGTCTTGTGCGCAAACACTTAACTTCTTGACCACTAAGTCTCATACTCGACTCGGCATTTGTTACAAAGCTTTCGTTTATTGTAAAAAGAAACATCTCCAACATTTCTTCATTCTAGAATAAACTTTTGTATAAACATTTGTTATGCATGCGCGCAAACACGTCACCTGATATGCTGGAACTATTACGAGTTTATCTTAGTTGGAAAACAAGAGCAAGAGTCGAGGATCTTGAGACACGACAGGCTATTCTAATCCGAGTGTCCCAAACCCCCATTGAGTAGAAGAAGAAGATTTGATGTGAAGTAGAACATGTATTCTACAAGCATCCAGAAAGTACGAGGTCCGAGTCCAGAAGAGAATCAGGATCCCGCACAAGGGATCTGGGTCCATGTCATAAAACGTTGCAGATAATGCGTATTTATACATTTAGGTCGAATAGAAAACAACATTCAAGTACGTGACATTGATAGCTGCGACGACCATAATATTGACCAGTAGGAATAGACCAATAGAATTAGACTTACAAATAATTCTCTTAGGTTATTGGATGAATATCCTAACAACACCCAGTTTTCTTTTTTTATAAACTATAACTATTTTTGCAATTATTACATGGTTAAAATTTCTCTTAATTTATTATTATTACTAGTGTAAAACTGGTCCATTTGAAGAACATTCACATACATTGTATGGTATAAGTGAAATACCGAAATGGGAAAAAGTCAATTCTGGTTTAATTAAAATGTACAAAGGTGAAGTAAGTTACTATCATCTAAATCCCAGTTGATATATATGCTGTTTGACACATTACGTATATATATATGGAGAAATCCAAGCAATATTACTACGAGAGGATGGAATGCAGTTAGCTGACCCATTACTTACTTACTCCTGTTACCCCTGATGAAGTATAGGCCGCTGACTGAGATTTCCTGGTTAGCTCGTTTTTTTAACGAGCCGATTTTTCTACGAGATGAGTTCGCTAGTCCCAATGCCCAACCCGCCTAGTTTATCCCGTCTTGGGGACAGGCAGTTACCCCGGAACGGTTTCCAGGCGGTGTGTTAATCATGCAATGAACAATCATTAGCTTGATGAATACAAATGAAATTATGATCCATTGCAATGCTGACTATCTATTGGAAGATTCAACACAACTCATACAAGTCAACAAATTTTTTTTATTTCTTTACATAGTTTCACTCTATATATGCTGTGACATGTTTGATATATATGAAATTGTCTGATTTCATCAACAATCCTTAACTAGAAGCATCATGATGACCTAACCGAGCTATATTGGCTGGAACATATGTTCCTGAAGGTTCTACCATGCCAGGCAGGTCGATTGGAGAACGATGAGACTAAAAACAGCTACCCAAAGTCTGAGGGCGAAGTCGTACTGCTGACTGTGATGGAGGGGTGTGACAGCAGTAAGGTGTTTCCCTCGGACAACCAGCATCTTCAGCGATGCTGCCTTCTGACAAGGAAGGAAGCAGTTAGAAAAGGTCGACCCTAAAAATGTCACACCTCAACATACCTCACGCATTTCCGTCTCGTTGGGTAAGGGTGCCCACTAAGGGCTTTCAAGAGCGGAGCGAACACTCAAAAAACCTTTCATCAAAAGGCCGTATGTGACCGGCCTGAAGCAGTTGTCCCTTGGGCTCTGCGGTCACGCACCCAGGTCGTTAAGACCAACTCTAATCTACCTTCCTTTTCAGGTCCCTCAAGAAACAACCTTCCACGGTGTGGGCAGCCTGGAAGTGACGACCGCCCTCATACCCGTAACTGCACTGGAGACCAAATTGGTCAAAATAAAATACCCGTACTACTATGTGATTTGAATCGACAATTCAGTCTCTCTGTGCTAATGGGATATTATGACACGTTGAACTGGTGTATGTACTTACGTGTACATACAAAGTTCTACGTTGTCGCTTAATTTCTTATATGATTAATGTTTGTCCCAATTTTTATTCACATATCCAATTCTTCATTAACAATCAATCTGTTAGCTTGATTTATTTGTTCGCTTGTCTGTTGCAGGTTTTAGAAAAATTCCCAGTAGTTCAACATTTTCTATTTGGCAATTTATTATCATTTGATTCAATACAAACTATGAAGCGTTTGAACAATCAAACACCTACTACTACGGCTGAACAACGCAGTCACATTCCTTCAAATAGTAGTGATTTATTCGTTAAACCAATCACATCAACACCCACCATTTCACAACAATCGAATTCACATGCTGGTGCTGATGGCGTTGAACATTCTTGAAGTTTAGAGAAAAAAAGAAAAAGAAAAGATTTTTTCAAAGTCATTGGATCGATTATACAGTTTTAATTTTATGAGTTTTCTTTTTAAAACAGAATTGATTATGTATATATATATATATCTATAATATAATATAATATAATATATAGAGGAGAGATGTTTGCAAAACCATATAAGCATTTTCATTCTAAAACAATGGATTGTTACTTGTTTTTTTCTTCTTCTTGTCTTTGTTTTACTACTACTACTCAGTAAGTAGTAAAGTAATTTTACACATTGAAATCATGATCAATCAACCAATCATTGTTAGACTGACTTACTAGCATTAGAAGAATCCTGGAAGTATTTATTGGACAGCTGTCTCATCCTGGTATGGGACAGTGTGTATCTATGACTGCCGCTCGTGGGAATTGAACCTAAGAATTTGGTCTCGTACAAAAGTGCTTAACCTCCAGATCACTGAGCCGGCGGCATCCAACGGTGTTAATATGTAACTCTGAATGGGTTCGCATACACTGTCTTCGGTATCAATCAATCAACAGCAACGTAGAACTTTGTACGTACGTACATCAGTTCATGTCGCCATACCACATTAGCACAGAGATATAATTGTCAATATAAATCTCATAGTACTAGAGTTGGTTAAGGTATTAACAGTAATCGGAGAGATTAGGGTTCGACGATATTATTCAAGAAGTATAATCTAGTCAAATGAACTTCAAAAGATGAAGTGATGAGCAATTAAAAAGTTTAAGATTTGAGAGAACACAATGAATGATTGCACCTGCACCTGAGCCATGTCATTTATGGTCTTCAGCCATCGATTATCATCATCTCCCGGACCCCAACCAGGTAGCCTACATCTGCCAACATGACTCAGTCCACTTGTTAGTGACTTCATGGACTTGTGCCATGTTTTGGATTGGCCGCCCCTAGCTTTCTTCTAACCTACTCCTACATCACAAAACATTGTTCTTCGAGGCAGTCGGTGGTTAGGCATTCGTAACATGTCCCAACCACCTCAACTGATGAAGTTTCACCACTTCATCTATTGGTCTGCCGTCCTTACGTAGTACTCGTTCCCTAACTATAGCATTGGTTACTCGGTTGTCCCAGGATGTACGAGCAATGCATCTAAGACATCTATGGTCGAATACTAGTAACCTACGAACATCTAATCTGAATGGCCGTGTTTCACAGCCGTAAACTAGGACGGAGCGAATCACTGCGCAGTAGACTCGTCCAGTAGTCAACAAATGGATATCTCGCCTACGCCATAAGTTATGCAGGTTGGCAAAAGCCAATCGAGTCTTCTGTATCCGTGTTGAGATTTCGTCTGTCACCAGACCATCAGCGCTGATGCGACTCCCAAGATAAGTGAGGTGTTCAACACACTCAACTGCTTCACTCCCTATCACTAGTTCAGGTGCCGATGCAACCCAGTCTTGAAGCAACATTTTGCATTTCGAGGATGAGAATCGCATCTCGAACTTACTTGCATTATTGCTCAGGGTAGTCAGTAGACACTGCACTTTGTCAGCGTCTTCACCGAATAGTAGCGTGTCATTGGCATACTGTAAGTCAACAAGCTTGTGTCTTAATAGAAGGTCTACTCCTGAAAATTCAGACGAAGTTAATGTTATATCTAGCAACATGTCTATGATAAAATTAAACAAGAATGGAGAAAGTGGACATCCCTGACGGACACCACTTGAAGTAAAGAATTCCGATGACGGTTCGCATAAGCTCTCACCCGACCTGTAGTGTTCGAGTAGAGAGCTTGTATAAGGTAAATGGGTTTTTTTTGGTATACCTTTTAACTATAGACACTGCCACAGAACCTCATGATCCACTGAGTCGAATGCCGCCTTATGTTCCTGGGAGACAACTATTGTTGGACGCTTAAATGTATGTCTGTGTTCCAGGACCTGTTTTAGTGTGAAGATGCGGTCCATACAACCACGTCCAGGTCGAAAACCAAACTGGTTTTCTCTAGTCTGCTCTTCACGACCTCTAATTAGGCATCTAAGTATGATCGAGGCTACACAAGAATACCTTTGTCTTTTCTTATAAATTGGGACGATCAGGGATTGAGACCAGTTTGTTGAGATTACATCCAGTTCCCAGATTCTACCTAAGATCTCAGTCAATCTGTCTACTAAAACTGGACTAACATCCTTAAAAATCTAAGGGGTAAATTTTATTAGGTCCTGCTGCTCTCCCTCGCTTCAGATTTCCTATGGCTTACTCAATTTTATCAGCGGCGCAAGGTGACAAACGATCGAAGGAGGAGTTGTTCAAATAGATGAGAGAGTTGTTAGGAGGTGTAGAAAGGATTTGATCTTGACCAATTTCG
Source organism: Schistosoma turkestanicum (assembly GCA_944470395.2). Classification (NCBI taxonomy): domain Eukaryota; kingdom Metazoa; phylum Platyhelminthes; class Trematoda; order Strigeidida; family Schistosomatidae; genus Schistosoma; species Schistosoma turkestanicum. The sequence goes on along the minus strand of OX103971.1, from coordinate 82,105,085 downwards.
TCTCGTGTGCTTTTATGGGGTTAAGGGTGGGTGTTAATTCCCTGCTGCCCACACTGTGGAAGGGTTCTGATTGTCAGAAGGGACATCAGCCTCATGACTTACAAAGGAACTCGGCTTTCATCTTGAGACTCTCCTCCTTTATCCGGACTTGGGACCAGCAGTAGCCCCGGGGTTACTGTCTTTGGTAAGCACTACTTCACACCGGAACATGGTTGAGCTTCACTGGTCACGACTTCTTACTGGATCTCGAGGACTTCGAAATGAAATAATGAGATTACAGTTCATTGAAGAGAATCGCAATTGAAAATTCACCAAAATTATGTAGGGTTGACTAGTGACATTTTAAATACAATAATCAAGTTTAAGTCTTCAAAATTCTTATTATAGCCTCTGAGAATCTTGATAACTTGGAATCAGGCTGTTTATTGATAACTATGAAACAATTTCATTTGATCTATGTAGTACTCAGCTATCTAGCAGTTGACTTGCTACTTAAACCAACTTCCTCAAAGCCTAAGGTCTTTTTGAGGTATGTTCATGAAAAAAAAATAGTGGAAGTCTGCTTTCCTGTCCTACTTCCAGTGTAAATTGTTAAATGCAGTTGTGGAGGTTACAACGCAACGGTTACTGATCTACTTTTTATTGTGTTGGTGAGCGTAGAATTGTATAGAATAGGATCAACTTCTTAACAGATAATATACTTATTGGAAACTGCTTTTAGGATCCGATTGATTTTTACTGACTATTTCATCATGTTTTAGTGACAAGCAAATGGAAAAATTCTTCCTTTTAGTGGTTGAATTCTTTCGTTGTGGTGGTGTTTCGTTCTCTTTGATCTGGATGTTTTGATTGTGAAGCTTTTATTGTTCTTCTGAACAGTATCGTCAGCACAAACTTCAGATACAGGAAGTGAAGTGTTCGAATTTGTCCACATTTGACCTGTAGCTAGTTCTGCTAACCTCGATCTTGATTGGTTGATGTTGACCTTAAACCTGTCGTTGTTTTCACCTTTTTTTTGATTGTACCCCCATTTTGATCTGTTTCTTGATCCTATGTCACCTACGATTTTCCTGATCGATTAACCTGAAAGCCAAGCTTTTAAAAATTCTTTCGTCTTACATTGGAATCCAGAACGTTATTTTCTGATATCGACTGAATGTACCCATTTTCTTACAAACAATTATTTAGTACAGCATACTTAAACTTTTCTGGTGACCATGAATATTTATTCAGAAAACCCATTCTACTTACAAATTTAATCAGTAGCTTAAGTTTTATGCATCATTTTTTGTTTGCCTGTACATTTGCTGATGATCAAATGTTTGTCATTCATGGAAAATTTTTATTGCATACTTGGTTAAGGTTTGAAAATAAATCTAAAAAACGGTTATTGAAAAGTAGTTCTTCACTAAGACGTTAAAATTGAGTAATCTAAATCAGTTTTTATGATACTATGTTGATTGATCACTGAATAATAAACCAGTCCTGTGTACAGATTGGTTCTACCGTTCATAATTTAATTGGTAAAACTCTACAGAGTTGGTTTGATTAGTTAAAACAGATAATGGAAATGTGATATAAAGTCTCTCCTCTGTGTATACTGAATAAACGAACCGGATATTAGTTATACCTTCTCATAAAACATATTATTTCTCTATGGACTCCAAGAGCAATAGAGTACTGAACAGACAATTTTTTGCATGATAGAGTTTTCGAGATTATTGATTTACACTGAAATAGTGAACCTATCGTCGTTAGACCAGGACCTTCGATCTCACGCACGAACGTTTAACCTCTAGACCACTGAATCGAAATCCAACGATGATGTAAATGTCTAACTCTGATCAACCTAAGGATTTTGCGTAACCGCACTCATTGTCTTCGTTAGTTATTGGATATAACTGACAGGACTAAACTCAATTGGCCACGACTCCTATAATGAAAAGTCATGCAGCATTCTCACTAGTGACTACCTTCGTGAAGAGTTCTGCTAGGATGATATGATCCGTAGCACTCAACCCTGTTGGGTGTAGGTGCCGCCTACCGAAGACAATGGGCGAGATTCCGAAAAATCCATAGGTTGGTCAGAGTTACACATTAACACAATTAACTCAGTGACTTGGTGGCAAAACGTTCGGGCTGAAGATAGAAGGTCCTAATTTCAGCTCCTGTGTGTAGCGGTAGTCTTGGATGCCCATTGCTGTTGACCAGAATGGCCATCCAGTGCTTCCACTTTCTCTAATGGTGGTCTAACGACTATTAGTTCGTCAACTTCCTTGAATGGTGTAACGTTTTCTAACCTATATTGCTGCTGTATATTAGATAACGATCGAACTGGAAACAATATGAGTTGTTCTAAAATTAAATATCCATTGTTTCAATGGAAAACAACTTTGCATCAGTCCATAGTTTTAGAGATAAAACGATTCAAAGATAATCACAATTAGACTGGCGACTATATATATTTATAATAACACACGAAACAATGTTTTTGATATGGTTTATTGTAGATTTTTATTTAACAACTGGAGACATTAAAAATACTTCACAATTGAATCACAATATATCATCCAGTTTAAGGTATTATTATCAAAAATTTTTATGTTTGAATGATCAAAATGAGTTAACTAACTGGTCAATTAAATCATGAAATAATTTTTAAAAAAAACTTTGATTTATTTATCAATCAATAGCAGCGTAGAACTTTGTACGTACGTACATTAATTAGTTCATGTTGCCAAACCACATCATGGAGCACACAGAGATGTAATTGTCAATTCAAATCCAATTGTAGTAGAGGTAGTAAAGGTATTATTAGCAGTAGTCGGAGAGGTTAGGATTAGAAGATATTATTCAAGAAGTATGATTCAGAGAGTAAAAACTAGAGTTGTTGAAGAACCCAGAAGGTTAGGATTTGAGAGAACACAAAGAATAGATGCACTTGCGCCATTGCGAACGATTTTGAGCCATGTCATTCAGGGTCTCTAACCATCGATTACTATCATCTCCCGGACCCCAACCAAGTAGTCGACAACTAACGACATGACTCAGTCCACTTGTCAACAATGACTTCATGGATTTCTGCCACGTTTTGATTTGGCCGCCCCTAGCTTTCTCCAAACCTACTCCTTCCTACACCACAAAATATAGCTCGACGAGGCAGTCGGCGCTTGAGCATTCGTAACACATATCCCAACCACCTCAACTGATGAAGTTTCAATACGTAATTTATTTAAAATCAGAAAGAGATTTGATTATATAATAAAAATAATATTAATTCAAACAATCAAATTAATAACAGCAGATTGACGACGATGTGTAAATCAATATTTTAAACGAATGTTCGTCATCAAATTTAAACAAACAAATTTAAACAAATTTGAACAATGAGTAATACAAGGAATATTAATTTTTTTGAAATATAATTTCAATGATTGAAAAATGCCAATGTTTTTGTTTAGTAAATGTACTTGTACTTCTACAGGATGATTAGTGAAGGGTGGCAGTCATTAAGCTATTGTTAGATATAATTTTTCATTGAAGGTTTGTAGAGATTGTTGAGTTTCAGTGAAATTATGAATTGATCAATGTTAGACTATCATTAGAAACCGGGAGGCACTGGATAGTCGTTTCGTCCAAGTGAGAAGACTGAGGCAGGTGCTTAAGATTGTATCAAGCAAATTTACACTCTTACTCAATTAAAAACGACAACATTACATTAAATACTCTATTTGCACACCATCTTTGAGTCGTGACTTCCGACGCTCCATCCTTCTTCCATTCATGTTGTTGCTTCATTTCCTTCCTGTTGGTACTCCATTTACTTCTTTCTTTTGCTCCATTTGCTTTCCGTTTTCCTCTTCTGACCGTGAGACTTCTTCTTTCACGTCCCTTCTTATACTACTTATATCGTTCTTATAAGTAGCACACACCACACTAGTATGGGACTCGTCAGTAGTGAGCATCATCCATAACAACACCCAACACCCCATAATCAAACCAAAGAGATCCGGTCTTACGTGTGAACGCTTACCTTCGAGATCACGGTGTTAATGTCTAACTTCGATCAATCCACGGTCTTGCACAACTTCATCCACTGTTTTCAGTGAGCATCGATCGCTTTACACCCGAATAGGTTTGAACTCTACTGGTCACAATGATTTCTCATTAGAAGAATTCGGAGAAACGGTATTCACTGAGCTATTTAGTCACTAGTAAGCATATACTAGGATGGAAGGGCCATTATTCACTTCTTCTAGGTTTCGTGATGGTGATCTAATAATGATCGGTTCATGATTTCAATAAAATATGACATTCTTTTATCTAAAAATATAAACAAAATGAAAGAGCGATGTAGAAAAAAAGACATTTTGAAAAGAATTTCTGTTTTAGCCCAATCTAGTGTTTTGTATACATCAAACTAACATAGTATCTAAAATATTGGCCTCAATAATACTGCGGCGCCTAACGAAAGCTAGTGAAGAGCAGACTAGAGAAAACCAGGCTGGTTTTCGACCTGGACGTGGTTGTATAGACCACATCTTCACACTACGACAGGTCCTGGAACACAGACACACATTAAGACGTCCTACAATAGTTGTCTTCCTGGACCTAAAAGCGGCATTTGACTCAGTGGATCATGAGGTTCTGTGGCAGTGTCTGTCATTAAAAGGTGTACCAAATAAGTACATTAACCTCATACAAGCTCTCTACTCAAACACCACTGGTCGAGTGAGAGCTTATGGCGAACTGTCACCAGAATTCTCTACATCAAGTGGTGTCCGTCAGGGATGTCCACTTTCTCCATTCTTGTTTAATTTTATCATAGACATAGACTCCGCCAGTAGAACCTTCGTGGCTACTGCCGGTCCCAAGCCCGGGTAAAGGAGGAGGGTTGGACATGGGGTTGGCGACCCCATTCCGTCAAAAACTAACTTGCCAAAAAAACGCTAACCAGAAACATGCTACTAGAAATTAGCTTATCCTCGTCTGAATTTTCTGGAGTAGACCTTTTACCAGGTGGCTCGCTTATTGACTTAGAATGTGCCGATGACATTGTCCCACTTGGTGAAGACTCTGACAAAATGTAGAGTCTTCTGACTAATATAAGCAACAATGCAAGCATGTTCGGGATGCGGTTTTCCCCCTCGAAACGCAAAATGTTGCTTCAAGATTGGGTTTCATCGGCACCTGAACTAGTGATAGGGAGTGAAGTAGTCGAACGTGTAGACCGTTTCACTTATCTTGGGAGTCTCATCAGTTCCGATGGCCTGAAGACTGACGAAATCTCAGCTCGGATACAGAAGGCTCGATTAGCTTTTGCCAACCTGCGTCACTTATGGCGTAGGCGAGATATCCGTTTGCTGACTAAAGGACGAGTGTACTGCGCAGTGGTTCGCTCCGTCTTACTTTATAGCTGTGAAACATGGCCAGTGAGAGTAGATGATATTCTTCGGTTATTGGTTTTCGATCATAGGTGTTTTCGAAACATTGCTCGTATATCGTGTGACACCCAAGTGATCAACGCTGTTATTAGGAATCGGGTGCTAGGTATGGCAACATGAACTGATGTACATACGTACGAAGTTCTACGTTGCATCTGACTCTGACTGATGTGACTGAATAGGAACTTTCTTTCCGTTTATTTAACGTTGAAATTTTTCCATGAAATTGAGAAAATTTTCAATCAGCTTGAATTTTTTGTAGTTGAGTACAAAAATAAAGCTTGTTATAATGTGCAGGTCTCAAGAACACAGTTAACGCGATACATGCTAACCCGTAAACTGGCTACTGAAAAGCGAAGAAACGTGCAGAAGAGAAAGTCTGTCTGGCTACCTAATGTGGTGCGAGCTACTTATAAGTAGTATATGACGTGAGTGTAAACGTAATATCTGGCAGCAGAATATGGGGGAAGATCAAGAAAGGAAGATTTAGAACACAATGCAATTTGTATGAAACGCATGAATAGTAGTGACAATGGATTGATGTCTTGCAACAGGAACGACCCTGTTCGATATGATGAACTGATATTTTGCGAATTAACGATTTACGACATGGTTTACCAATTTTACTGAGTTACTCTGTAATTTTCGATATATATATATATATATATATATATATATATATATATATATATATATACCGTTAGACCACTGAGCAGGTAACTAACGGTGCTAATGTCTAACTTAATCAACTCCGTGAATTTGATCGAAGGTCCTGGGTTCGAATCCTGCGGGATGCAGGAGTCGTGGATGCGCACTGCTGAGGAGTCCCATACCAGGACGAAACGGTCATCCAGTGCTTCCACGTTTCTAATGGTGGTCTAACATTGATCGATTCATGGTTTCAAAAATGTGTAAATATATAAATATATAAATATATATTTCAATTCCTTAGGAAGTGAAATAGGTATGCACACACATGAATAAATGCGACGAATGACTGACAAGGTCAAAAGCAAGCGAGACAAGTCATGTGAGTTCATAGGGGTATTTAGAGATTAACATTAAAGCGAAAAGGTTGAGCCAGCGCGTAGGCGTAAGCAATGCTCAGTCGTACAAGCTCATACAAACCAGATAATAAAAAATATCAATGGTACAAATGGGTTATTGCTATACAAATAGCGTGGTTACTTAAGTTAATCGAAAGGCGTAATCAAATGATACGAACTCAAGTTTATGTGGAGGCACTAAACGTTCACTCTTTGTGTTCTCTCAAATCCTGACCTTCAGAGTTCCTCCTCATCACTTTATCTTTCGCTTTTTAAGTCTATTTCATTAGATTCTACTTCTTGATTAATAATATCTTCGAACTGTAATCTCTCCGATTACTGTTAATACCTTTACCAACTCTAGTACTATTGGATTTGAATAGACAATTACATCTTTGTGTGCTAATATAGTATGGCAACATGAACTGATGTACGTACGTACGAAGTTCTACGTTACTTACTTACTTACGCCTGTTACCCCCAATCGAGCATAGGCCGCTCACCAGTTTTCTCCAACCAACTCTGTCCTGAGCTTCCTTCTCCAGTTCTGTCCAATGTTTGTTCATTCCTCTCATATCTTTCCCTATTTCACGGCATAGTGTGTTCTTTGGCCTTCCTCTTTTCCTTTTGCCTTGAGGGTTCCATGTGAAGGCTTGTCTCGTGACACAGCTAGGTGCTTTTCGTAGTGTGTGTCCTATCCACTAACTCCACCGCTTCTTCCTGATTTCCTCCTCCACTAGATTCTGGTTTGTTCTCTCCCACAGTCGGTTGTTGCTGATCGTGTCTTGCCAACGAATACGAAGTATTTTGCGTAGACAACTGTTAATAAACACTTGTATCTTGTGGATGATGCCTTTCGTAGTTCTCCAAGTTTCCGCTACATACAGTAGAACTGTCCTTACATTTGTATTGAAAATCCTGATATTGGTTTTGGTTGAAAGTTGTTTGGAGTTCCAGATATTTTTCAACTGTAGAAATGCAGCCCTTGCTTTACCGATCCGCACCCTCACATCTGCATTGGATCCACCTTTCTCGTCAATGATGCTGCCAAGATATGTGAAAGTGTTAATGTCCTCCAAAGCATCTCAATCAAGAGTGATTTGGTTGGTCCATGTTGTGTTGCATCGGAGAATTTCGCTTTTTCGTTTATGTATGTTGAAACCTACTGCTGCAGAGGCTGCTGCTACACTGATCGTCTTCTCTTGCATTTGTTGTTGCGTGTGAGATAGTATAGCCAGATCATCTGCGAAGTCCAGATCGTCCAGCTGCGTCCTAACTGTCCAGTTGATACCGTGCTTCCCTCCAGACGTTGCTGTTGATTAACTGTTTGATTAATGCAATCCCACAAACGAGTTTCGCCTAACAATAAATATACAAACATTGAATGGCAGATTTGCTTCTTAGCTTATTCAATTGTTCATACACAAATCTGATTCAAATTATAACCCACTTAAAAAACCCTTCCCTCTCTAGCGAACAGTAGTAAATGATTAATTCAAACGACTGCATCGTATTTTTTTTTTTTAAAAATTAAATGAAATAAAATCAATCTGATGAGATCAGTAGTTGAAAAGTGCACATTCTTAGTAAAATCTACTTTTTTTTAAAAAAAATTCTCTAAACACTCGATTCTTGTATGATTGAAGAAAATAAAAATAGAAATAAAAAAATATGAGTAATGGTGAAATCTGTTTCACATTTGAATGTCCTAAATCCAGTTCAATGCCAGTTTAATCGTATGTATTCAATGGAATTTATGGGCCAATTACTATTTTTCTTCAAATTATTATGATTATTTTGGGGGGAAGAAAGTAATTTATGAAGTTAGCACTTATCTTGAAGTGTTGATACTGAAATAGATGGAAGAGGAGGAGGAGGAGAAAACAGAAATTTGGTGTTTTATTATTGTTTTACTGATTTATGTATTAGCATTTCAAATTAGCGTGTATTTCACAATTCTACCCATTAGGTTGAATTCAACATCGGTCGATATCACAATATGGAAGATACATCTTTGTTGGATAAGTTAGATCTCCACGATTCGCTTGATAAATGTGTTGATTTTGGATTTCATGTTTGCGAGCAATACTGATCAGTTGACCTTGAGATTTCATTTCCCGCCAGGAGAATCCTTCACTGTGATTGGCTGCTGTGTATTTTAGTGTACTATTTTTGTGACTATCACAGGGACGTCTCCATGTAGTATAAATAAACGAGATTTGTATGCTTGAATGCATTGTGCTTGTTGGGTATTTGTAGAATATACTTTCTGCGCTATATTAAGACTTCTCTTTAGCCGTTTCGAGTTAACTGATCAGAGTAGCCTACTGTGTCACTGGTTCATTGTCTCATTTTCGTTTATCGACTAAGGTGAACTCGTGTAATAGTTTCAAGCATACCTCGTGACGAACCTAACATATTTCGGCTAGAAACCCTTAAAATTTAATGCTGCATATAAACAAGGTTGTTAATTTCATTGATAATGTGATTTAATTATTGAATGTCATTGTTAATAATGAGAATCTGTTTTTTTTTAAAAAAAATATAGTTTTCTATACACATGATCAACCAAAAGATGAGCTTCATTTGGTTTTCTGGAACGAATCGCTGAAACTTTAAGAAATGGTGACTAGTGACTAGGATTGGAACTCAAGAGCTGCGTTTCGTTTTACTGACTGACGACTCATTACCTACTGTTCTCTCCTACAGTAGGTTTTTGCCAAACACTATCAGCGACAACCTACTGTGAGAGAGAAAAAACCATATTTCAGCATCTTACGAATGCATGTAAACACGTCATTTGATATACTTGAATTATTACGAGTTTACCTTAGTCGGAAAACGAGAGCGAGGATCCGGTGACACGACATGCTACTCTAATCCGAGTGTTCCAACCCCCATTGAGTGAAAGAAGAAGACTTGATATGAAGTAGAACATGTATTCAACAAACATCCAGAAAGTACGAGGTCCGAGTCGAGAAGAGAATCAGGATCCGGGTCCGGATCATACAATGTTACAAATAATGCGCATTTATACAGTTAGGTCAAATAGGAACCAACATTGAAGTCTGTGGCATTGACAGTGTTAGGACGACCATAATATCGACCAGTAGGAATTAACCAATAGAACTAGACTCACAAAGATAATTCTCTTAGGATATTTCATGAATATCCTTACAGTATTATTTATAAAATCACTCAACATTTACTCAAAGTAATTTTTGACGATTATGATAAAAAATGTTTCATAAAAATTTTATAACCTATTGATTACTTGTTGGTTGGAGAAAACTGATGAGCGGCCTATGCTCCATTGGGGTTAACAGGCGTAAGTAAAGTAACTAAGTATTGCTTACGTCTAAATCCAAATATCATCGTGTTTGGCAATCACTAACGATGACCTATCAACTATATATATCAAGTTTTTACTATAAAAACACAATAAGATTCTTATAAGCTATAAAGTTCATTTTTATTAAATTGTGAAGTGCCTGCATATAAGCTTATGAGTTTGCTTATGTTTTAATTTGGGTTAAGCCTTTCGATTAATTCATTAATCCAAGACAATTGTATGACAACAACTCATATGTATCCTTTTGCTTTTATCGATTGTCTGGTTTGTATTAGGTGGTACGACTGAACATTGCTTACTAACTACGTGTATATTCATCTTATTCGCTTTAATGTTAATCTCTTAAATATCTCCATGACATAGACACGGTCTCAACTGGACAGTTAGGACGCAGCTGGACGATCTGAACTTCGCAGATGACTTGGCTCTTCTATCGCACACTCAACAACAAATGCAAGAGAAGACGACCAGTGTAGCAGCAGCCTCTGCAGCAGTAGGTCTCAACATACATAAAGGAAAAAGCAAAATTCTCCGATGCAACACAACATGCACCAACCAAATCATTCTTGATAGAGATGTCTTGGAGGACGTTAACACCTTTACATATCAAGGTGGATCTGATGCAGATGTGAGGGCACGGATTGGCAAAGCGAGGGCTGCATTTCTACAGTTGAACAACATCTGGAACTCCAAACAACTTTCAACCAAAACCAAAATCAGGATTTTCAATACAAATGTCAAGACAGTCCTACTGTATGGAGCGGAAACATGGAGAACTACCAAAGCCATCATTCAGAAGATACAAGTGTTTATTAACAGTTGTCTACGCAAAATACTTCGTATTCGTTGGCCAGACACCATCAGCAACAACGTACTGTGGGAGAGAACAAACCAGATTCCAGTGGAGGAGGAAATCAGGAAGAAGTGGTGGAAGTGGATAGGACATACACTACGAAAAGCACCGAACTGCGTCACGAGACAAGCCCTCACATGGAACCCTCGAGGCAAAAGGAAAAGAGGAAGGCCAAGGAACGCATTACGCCGAGAAATAGAGAAAGATATGAGAGGAATGAACAAACATTGGACAGAATTGGAGAGAGAAGGCCAGGACAGAGTTGGTTGGAGAAAACTGGTTGGCGGTCTATGCTCCATTGAGGGTAACAGGGGTAAGTAAGTAAGTAATATATATTTATGAACATTTTGATCGTAATCATACATTCGTTCGCTTGGTTGCCTTTCGGCACTCGCAATCGATTTTATATTTGCATGCCTGTGGTGTGCCAAAATAAACGTATTCAACAATTCATGTTCACCTTCTTGATTTATAAACTGTCAGGCGTTATTTAGTAACGATTGTCTGGACGAGCAAATTCACGAAGTCTAAGAACACGTTTTATACTGACCATCACGAAACTTGTGATACATTGCTCACCATAACTGAATGTTTCTTGATGTGAATTTTTTACAGAAAAACTTTACCGATTTAACTGATTATCATCAAATTAATAGCTGCTGACATAACTAGTTTAAAATGTTTTAGTACAAATATTTGTAAGTTACTATCAATTTAATGAAGATTTTCACTAGGTATATACACTTATTATGTAAAGTAACAGTTTAAATGTTGCTGTAGTTGTTATTCTTCTATCAGTGAAAATAGATGAAGATGTATTGTGGGCAGGCAGAGGAAACATGTCTGATTAAGGATACAATAACACTGTGGGCACTAAGTTAGTTTGCATTACGCGGTTGTGAAGATTGTTAAGTTACACATTTTTTCAAACCATGAATCGATCAATGTTAGACCACCAGAGGTTAGGCGGTCGCGTACAGTACCGAAGGTCCCAGGTTCGAATCCTGCGAGGTGCAGGATTCGTGGATGCGCACTGCTGATGAGTCCCAAACCAGGACGAAACGGCCGTCCAGGTTTCTAATGGTGATCTAACATTGATCGATTCACGGTTTCAAAAATGTGTAACTAAGTTAGCGACGAGTCTTTCCCGACTGCCTTATGTTCAGAGGCTAAAATGCCAGAATCTTCTATCCTTATCGAGATCTTGTTTTGGCATTTTGTATGCCGAATAACGATCTGAGTGTTAACAGAATTATTCATCTCTGAGGTCATAGTAAGAAGATTCAAAAACAGCGATCAAATAAACTCAAAGTAGGGTTCTTTTCTTCACATCGACTGGTTAATGACTGGGTCGACTTACTCAAACAAGTGGTACCAGCCTCATCAGTAAACACTTTCAATAAGAAGCTTGATGTTCACCGAAAAACAATTTGCAAGGATTAACACCTGTCTGCCAACCTACTCATTTTAAAACTGATTAAATATCCTATCTGTTTTGGTTAAAAACGTATAACGGAGTTTAACTGCATTATTTCTAGATCTAAATTAATTTTTGCGCATGTCTATATCGACCTCATTCTGTTGCATGGATAAACAGACATACAGATAGTCACATATATAGATGAAAATTATACACAAGGGAAATGTTCATTCAGAGTTGATCATTACAATTAAAATAGAATAATTGACATATTTAATCATCACGTGCATAACCTATTTTACGCTTGTTTAAATCAGTGTGGAATTTTGTAGGTGTACACACACTAAATAATTCATTTGAAATAGTTAATAACTCTTGAGAAATGTATCATTGAAGTCAATTATAGGATGAAATCAAAACTTTCAGGTCATATTGTGGTACGCGCTACTTATAAGTAGTATATGACGCGAGTGTCAACGTAATGTCTGGCAGCAGAACATGGGGGAAGATCAAGAAAGGAAGAG
>OX103971.1:82063066-82091946 GCA_944470395.2 Schistosoma turkestanicum | reverse complement strand
CTAAACATGTGCCCCAGAACGAGCGACAGTCTTCTATCGAACCCCTCCATCGTTGGCTGATTTCGATGTGATCTAGTTGCGTCCAACGTTGAGATAACTTTGGAGGTCGCCAGGTAAACAGATGCTTTTCCTTATGCCTAAAGTTAGTGTTCGCTAAGAATAGGCGGTTGTCTGAGCATACTTGCAACAGACGGTCACCATTGTCTGTTCTCTGAGCCGCGACACCATAACATCTACCTAGGTGTCTTTCATTTTCACTTAGCCTACCTACTTGAGCATTAAAGTCACCAGCCATTATTACTATATCAGAGCGCCTAGCTTTTTGGAGGAGGTCCGAAAGCTTTCTGTAAAACTCATCTTTAACCTCGTCTGAACTGCAGTCAGTTGGGGCATAGGCGGATACGATGAAGAGGCAACGGCGATTGTCCCTATCTTGCCGAGTCCTTACTGTCCCGTTTAGTCGGACAGCGCACTAGCGACTATCTATAGGAATCCAGTCAAGGAGAGATTGTTCTGACCTACCACTCAATACTATACCTACACCAGCAAGACCCCTGGAAGCAGCATCAGGGCTACTGGATACACGAAGGGTAAATCAAGTTGCTTCTTTTTCTTGACATGATGAGGTCAAGTGAATGATGCTACTCGCATCCTGTATGCGCGTTTCCAAGACGCAGCATACATCGATGGCACGAGATTCTAAAGTTCTAGCTAATGATGCCTGTTGCTCTATTTGACACATTAAATGCTCCAACATGTAGTTTAGAACGGGGTTTAAGGAGACCAGGAACGACGTTTCGCGAACTCGCGTCGTTTGCATTAGCTGTGCACTGTGATAAGTGAATGTAAGGAGAGTTAGTCGTGGAGATAAGAGAGGTACTAAGGGGTGTAGGAACGATTTGATTTTGCACAGTTTATTCCCGTGTGTTGTTGCGGGTATGAGGGCGGTTATCACTTCCCGGCTGCCTACACCGTGGAAGGTTGTTTCTTGAGGGACCTGAAAAGGAAGATAGTTAAGGGTTGGTCTTAACGACCTGGGAGCGTGACCGCAGAGTCCAAGGGACAACTGCTTGAGGCCGGTCATGCACGGCCTTTTTATGAGAAGTCTTTTGAGTGTTAGCTCCGCTCTTGAAAGCCCTTAGTGGACACCCTTACCGCCGGAGATGGAAATCCGTGAGGTAGGGGAGGTGTGACATTTTTAGGGCCGACCTTTTCTAACGCTTCCTTCCATGTGAGAAGGCAGCATCGCTGCAGATGCTGGTTGTCCGAGGGGAACACCTTAATGCTGTCACACCCCTCTGCAGTCAGTCAGCAGTACGACTTCGCCCTCAGACCTTGAGTAGCTGCTTTTAGTCTCATCGTTCTCCAATCGACCTGCCTGGCATGGTAGAACCTTCAGGAACATATATATGTTCCAGCCAGTATAGCTCGGTTGGGTCATCACGATAGTCAAGCCCGACCACTACGTGTCAAGGTAGCAGCTTCGGTCGGTTTATTTGACAGTGTTAACTGCTACTGAGTACAAATGAACACGTTAATTTTTGACAAAATTTTCCAACATAATTTGGCTTATCTTTATTTACAATCAAATCAATTCATTTGTCGTAAGTTCACAATGTAAAAGAAAGAACTTGATTTCTATTTGTGTACACCTTATGACTCTGTTTGTTTTTTGTATCCTGACTGACTGTCCTTAGAAAATATTCAAATTTGTTGAAAACTATTCAAACATTTCGGTCTACAAATTACCACAGCTGAATGGATGAATAAATTATTTTTCAACTGTTTCAATTCACTAAGACGTTAAAAACGCAGCCGAAATATCCCTCCTACATTGAAAATATGCAACAACTATACTTATCGATCGACCAATAGTGGGTATGCCCAATGATCACTTGAATTTTTTAGAAGGAAGGCTAAGTAACATGATCTGACATCGTAAGCCTCATTCGGAAGAATGATTGAACATTGATTGTGATAGAGTTGCGTTCATTCTGAGTTGGATGTTTTGGTTGTGAAGTTTTCATTGTTTTCTTTGAACAACATCCATCATCAGCACAAACTTCAGAGATAGAGCTACAAATTATCTCCACCTTTTGATTACTGAAATTTATCAAGCATATCTTATAAATTCAACACTTTAAATAAAACCAGTTGATTTTTCCTGCATTTGTTTTGTAAACCAGTGATCATATTGCAGTGAACGAGAACACAGGTGGGGCAACCGAATATTAGTTTAACGAAAATTACAGAGTTACTCAGTTAAATCGGAAAACCATATCGTAAATCGTTAATTTGCAAAATATCAGTCCATCATCATATCGAACTGGACTGTTCCTGTTGCAAAACATCAATCCATTGTCACTATTCATGCGTTCGTTTCATACAAATTCCATTGTGTTCTAACTCTTCTTTTCTTGATCTTCCCCGATCTTCTGCTGCCAGACATTACGTTGATACTCACGTCATATACTACTTATAAGTAGCTCACACCACAATATCATCATAAATTCATAAAATTTGAGACAGTTTATATTATGAATTGTGTGTGCAATGTTTTTATTTTTTTAAAAAAAATCTTTTATGCCTTTTCATAGCCTAATACAACATCAAACTGATTACGAAATCATACCGACCCAACGTCCTGTACCATTACCTTGTAAACATTGCAAATGTCCAAGTTTTCATGTGATGCCTAAATGTGGAAGTCAAATTGCACGATGTCATTGTAAACATTATGCAACGGAACATAGTGTGGTTAGTTTCACCAAATTTTACTACTACTACTATTACTACTACTACTAATGCTACTACTACTACTACTACTATTACTACTACTACTACTACTACTACTACTACTACTTATACGCAACAAACTAGTAATATACACATATAATTCTAGGTTGTTTTTTTAGAGAATCTATTGACTACTCGAGGTGAATGGCTGCTGTTTGTGATGATAGAAAACATACTAAGAAGGTTTCAAACGATAAATGTTTCTATGTCTAATGTGAGGATTAGTAAACTGGCTTTTTTTATCTCTTGAGATAAAGTAATTGATTTGTACACTGTTCTTATTTAAGCAGTGTACAACAAGATCGTTTGCCATCTGAAGGGTAATAAGTTTGTAGTAACATTTGTTCTTTTACACAGCTATACATTTTCATATGTCCGTAGACTTTTAAAGAAATTATTTCTACTACACTATTTTCACAAAAACTGCTCTTGACTTTATCAGTGTACATACAGTTAAAGAAACTAATTATCGAAACATTGTCAGTCAGTGAGTCAGATGCAACGTAGAACTTTGTACGTAAGTACATCAGTTCATGTTGCCATACCACATCAGCACAGAGATGTAATTTTCAATTCAAATTCAATAGTAGAAGAGGTAGTTAAGGTATTAGAAGTAATCGGAGAGGTTAGGATTAGAAGTTATTATTCAAGAAGTATGATTCAATGAGATAAGTTTAGAAAGTCAAAACTAGAGGTGTTGAAGAATTCAGAAGATTAGGATTTGAGAGAACACAAAGAATAAATGCATCGGCGCCATTGCGAACGATTTTGAGCCATGTCATTCAAGGTCTCTAACCATCGATTATTATCATCTCGTGGACCCCAACTAGGTAGTCGACAATTACCGACATGGCTAAGTCCACTCGTCAATGACGTTATGGATTTCTGCCATGTTTTGCTCCGGCCGCCCCTAGCTTTCTTCCAACCTATTCCTACATTACAAAACAAAGTTCGTCGAGGCAGTCGGTGGTTAGGCATCGAAACATTGTACGAATAATCTAAAAGCTATTTCCAAGCATATAAAAGTATATAGAAGGTTTTTTCATACACGGTTGAGCAGATTGTAGAGGTTTTTATGTAAATCATGAATCGATCAATGTTAGACCAGCACTAGAAACCTCGAATCGTAGCAGTGCACCTATACGAACCCCTGCCGGCAGGAATCGAAGATGGGACCGTCGAGCACAAACGCTTAACCTCTAGATCATTGTGTCTTGTAGTTTTTATGAATATTTGAAGCCCATCCCTTGCACAAAAATGAATAATCTACTAACTAGGTGTGTTTTGACCTTGTCTATTGTTTACTCATAATCGTGGTTGTTTTTACTTGAGTGAGTAAGTGTGTGTGTGTGTGTGTGCATTGCCTACTTCCTGCTTAACACGTGCCTAGCTTACGCTTGTCTAACTGACTATAAACACTCAGTCATGCCTCATCATATTGCACTAGCCCGCCCACCTCCTCTGCTTTAACTTACTTCGGTTGGCTTACTCGCTTTTTATCCTTAAATCTGTCTGTGTGAACGACTACATAAACTAAACTCATCCAACTCCGTTTGTATCTGACTTCTTATTACAGCTGTTGTGCAAATGGAGTCCACCAAAAAATGATATACGGAACAACTTATTTCATAGCAGCATATTCAATTGTTCGTCTATATTGAAGTCAGATTCACGGCCAATAAAACTTATCTTGTATGCGTATCTGGAATACTATATGTCCAGTTGGAATCAATTAAAATGAGACACAAACACCGGTTTTAAAGTCTAAAACAATATTCAGACCTTAATGATACAGTTTTTTCTTTAATCATTAGTTATCCAAAGATGATTTTTTCGTGTGCTGTTTTGTTCCTAGGTAGGGATGAAAAATTAATAGATGAAGTATTGAAACTTCATCAGTTGAGGTGGTTGGGACATGTGCTGCGTATAGCTAACCACCGACTGCCTCGACGAGCCATGTTTTCTGGCGTTGGAGTAGATTGGAAGAAAGCTAGGGGCGGCCAAACCAAAACATGGCCCAAATGCATGAAGTCGTTGACAAGTGGACTGAGTCATGTCGGTAGCTGTCGACTACCTGGTTGGGGTCCACGAGATGGTTAGAGACCCTGAATGACATGGCCTAAAATCGTTTGCAATGGCGAAGGTGCATTTATTCTTTGTGTTCTCTCAAATTCTAATCTTCTGTGTTCTTCAACACCTCTAGTTTTGACTTTCTAAACTTATCTCACTGAATTATACTTCTTGAATAATATCTTGGAACCCTTATCTTCTCCGTAACCAGTAATACTTCTACTATCTCTACCACTATGCGATTTGAACTCATGCCGGTGTCTCTTTGCTAGTGTGTGTTATTTGACAATCTGAACTGATTTGCGTACGTGCGAAGTTCTACATTGTAACTGACTAAGATGTTTTGTTCTTCTTGTGAATAAATTGTGCTTAATGTTTATGTTCCATTAACATTTCCTTTGCTAAATTTATCTCTGTTAATATTAAATCACTGAATCATTATCATATTGTCACTGTACATCATAGATAGTCAGGTTTTATTGGAACTTGATTCTATCTAAGACTGAATATTTCTTTCAATAAATACATTTCTATTTTAATTAACTTGATTATGCTCAATGTCACACGTTGGAGGATGTATAACACTGAAGAACCACATAGAGAGATAGACAGAGACAGAGACAAATTGTGTAAACGAAATGTTCGTGAAATATCAATTGAAAAAAAAATGACATTTAATTGTTGACATTCATTTTTATCAATTGTATATTGTTTCTACTTTAATTTGAATCCAAAAATACTACTTCATACTCACTAGATATTGTTGGGGGTGTTAGATCCTCAAAACTCGCTTGATAAATGCTTTCTCTTGGATTTCACGTTTGCCAGCATGAGCTGATCAGTTGACCTTGAGATTTCAATTCCCACCAGCAAAATCCATGGCTGTGATTGGCTGCTGTGTATTTTAGTGTGCTATTTTTGTGACTCCCAAGGACGTTTCTATGATGTATAAATAAACGAGAGTTGTGTGCTTGATTGTACTGTGGTGATTGTTGGGTGGTTTGTAGAATAGACTTTCTACACTTACAAAGCCTTTCTTTACTTCCGCTGGGATTCAAGGTAGCCGACCTGGACACTGGTTCATTGTCTCGTTCGTGTTTATCGACTAAGGTAAACTCGTAATAGCCTCAAGCATACTTAGTGACGAACATAATAGATATAGATATCTAGTGGAAAATGTTACTAATTCTGATATTTGACTCTGCCGCCCATCGATGTCTAGTTTTTTATTTTTCTGTTTTCAATTTTTGACAAAAAATAAATATTCTCATTTGTTTTATATTTTATTTGATTTTTAGACAGCACCTTATTTTTGTTCAAATTCCAATTGTAAATGTAGTGGTTTTCGAACAAGTATGCGTTGTGATTGTGGCATTGAATTGCATAAACACGAAATGATTGTAAGTTTAAAATTGTGATTTAGTTTTATTGTTATTTTGAATACAAAAAATTTTTATTTTTGAAATTGAAACTGATAATTTAATTAAATAAATTAACCCTCGATTGGGTTAGGGTAATTTTAACTACATTGGTTTTAAGGGGAGAGCCAAGGAGACTGGTGGTCACGTGCTAACATTTCAACGTGAACAGTTTTGCTCGATCCCGTGGTGCAAGTACTACACACTAGTACCTGACACCTTGATGGACCATTCACCCTATTTATATACATTAGTGTATATATATGTATAGTGATTATTTCCGATTCATGATCGCGTCGTCAATCAGTATGCACAGCATGAACAGGCCAATTTGACCCATTCTGCTTACATGATGACTGTCGCATACTCATTATTGTTAGCAATAGTGATATGTGATACAGCACCTCAGTGACGATGGCCTTCGAGAATGCTGCAAAACAACCAACAGCATCAATTAAACCAGTCAACCTGTATATAAACTGTTAGTAATACTTCCCAAAGCAATGCCAAGCCATCCACAATATTCACAGCGAACCTCTGGTCTCATAGGAAACATATATATATATATATATATTTAGCGGAGAAGTGCTGAAAGTGGATAGGACACATATTGAGGAAAGCACCCGACTGCATCGCAAGACAAGCCCTCACTTGGAACCCTCAAGGCTAATGAAAACAAGGAAGGCCAAAAATACACATTACCTCTAGAAATGCAGACAGACATGAGAATAATGAACAAAAATTGAACAGAACTGGAAAGGAAGTCGTAGGACAGAGCAATTTGGAGGATACTAGTCGAGAGCACATGAACGTCATAAATCTTCGTTAAAAGGTTTAATGATTTACGTAAAAAAAATTTAACAAGTATTTAAAAAGATCAAATTATCTAACCGTCCTTTATTATTCTTTTATCTCATTTATACACTGTTCTAATCAGATGGAAACCGCTGAAGAACGTCGTAGTAGAGGTAAACCAATCGGTCAACCGTCACCATATCAAGCTATGGGTGGTCTAACTGGATTTAGTTCACTGGCATCAGGTATTCAACGTATGGATCCAAGTGGTGCAGGCCCGTTGTTGTCAGAAGAAGAAATAAATGCATCAATTACATCAGAAGATCATCCATTTCTCCGAAGTCATGCACAAGGAATTTTCAATTATAAATTAGCAATAAATGATATGGCAGGTAAGTAAGTAAGTAAGTAAGTAAGTAAGTAAGTAAGTAAGTAAGTAAGTAAGTAAGTAAGTAAGTAAGTAAGTAAGTAAGTAAGTAAGTAAGTAAGTAAGTAAGTAAGTAAGTAAGTAAGTAAGTAAGTAAGTAAGTAAGTAAGTAAGTAAGTAAGTAAGTAAGTAAGTAAGTAAGTAAGTAAGTAAGTAAGTAAGTAAGTAAGTAAGTAAGTAAGTAAGTAAGTTAGTTAGTTAGTTAGTTAGTTAGTTAGTTAGTTAGTTAGTTAGTTAGTTAGTTAGTTAGTTAGTTAGGTAGGTAGGTAGGTAGGTAGGTAGGTAGGTAGGTAGGTAGGTAGGTAGGTAGGTAGTTAGTTAGTTAGTTAGGTAGGTAGGTAGGTAGGAGCAGCCAAACCGCGATTTCTGAAAAATCCATCAAGTCACTGACAACTAGACTGAACCATGTTAGTAGCTGTAGACGGACTACTTAGTCAGTGTCCTTGAGACAATCGTAACCTCAATGGTTAGTGACTTTGAATAACATTGGCTGAAAATCGCTTACAGTCGCACAGGTTCATCCAATCTTTCTTTATCTTCGCCCACATTCGAAATCTTTTGGATTCCTCATGATCACTTCTTCTCTCTGTTCTTTTTTCAAAAAATTCATTTCACCAGATTATACTTTTTGAAACATATCCCTGACCCCTACCAGTTTTCCGTAATAACCACTAATATTTGCTGCAATCTCTACCACTATGAGATTTTTAAGTAACCATTTTATCTGTCTATGGTAATATGTGGTATGACAGCTTCAACTGATGATTTACGTAGGTAAGTAATAAGCTCGACATTCTAGGTTCACTGACTATTTAGTTATACATAAATAGTTACATCGAAACGCTACTCTACTGCCTGTTGATTTAATCAATTAACTTACTTTTGTAAACTGGTATACCGGATAAATTAGTTTTATAGAGTAACCATACTGTAATTAATGATTTGTATTATATACAAATAAGGTAATTGGACCTCATATACATATTTCATTACTTTGAGAGTGACACTCGATTACTTTCGAATAAACAAGTATTGTGATGTATGTTCAATCAAGATTAATTAATAATTAGTAAGCAGCCAAGATAAATTGTTTTAATGAGAAAATGTGACCTTCAAAATCTCCATATTGAGCAGTAGTTTTTAGGAATTTTAATAATTATCAAACTTCCTAATTCCAGAATACTGTTGTCTTTGTCCTAATCTTCTGGGTTCTTCAACAACTCTAGTTTTGACTTTCTAAACTTTTCTCACTGAATCATACTTCTTGAATAATATCTTCTAATCGTAACCTCTCCGATTATTTCTAATACCTTCACTGCCTCTACTACTATTGGATTTGAATTGACAATTACATCTCTGTGCTGATGTGGTATGGCGACATGAACTGATGTACTTACGTACGAAGTTCTACGTTGCATCTGACTGAATGTCTTTTAAGATGAATATTTTTGATTTTTATATATGTATCATGGGAATCATAAAATCGATCAATGTTTAAACCACCATTAGAAACCTGGAAACACTAGGTGGTTGTTTCGTCCCTAGTATGGAACTCCAAAGGTTAGAATTAGAGAGAACACAAAGAGTGAATACACCTGCGCCATTACAAAAGATTTTGAGCCATGTCGTTCAAGGTCTCTAACCATTGGTGACTTACATCTTGAGGACACCAACCAGGTAGTCTACATCTTTCAACATCACTCAGTCCACTTGTTAGTGATTTCATGGATTTCTGCCATGTTTTGATTTGGCCGCCCCTAGATTTCTTCCAACCCTTTTCCTACACCACAAAACATAGCTCGTCGAGGCAGTTAGTGGTTGGGTATACGTAACACATGTCCTAAGCACCTCAACTGATGAAGTTTCAATACTTCACGAAAATATCACAACAGAAACGTTAAAAGTTAAGCACGCGGGATAGCTGAAAATATTCACTGAATGATTACTGAGTTGTAATCAGTTTCATGTTGTTTAATTTACGATTTCGATAAATTTCACTAATGAGGTCGCGATGCATTAACTATTTTCAGTTAAACCCTAAACCAATGGGATCGATAGGATATCATAAACATGATACTTATATAAGCAAGATGTGTTCACATTCTATCTCTATGGAACTGATACCCTTCATGAAACCTGAGCTACTAGTATTAAACACTGTCACAAGCATAGATATGTCAGATCCAGTTTTTGAAGGCTTTTTTTGTGACAATCCCTCCATTCATACATTTGTAATATGTCCTTATTGAATCCTTCAGTTGTATATTGTGTTAGTCTGTTCGATTCCCGTTTGTGATGATTGGAATTGTGCATTTCGATTGTGAATTGAATCAACCTTCCAGAATAAGAAGCACTCTGTATTATAAAGCAACCAACTGTTATCTGTTCAGCGAATCTGATCTATCCAGGAGGGAGAGAATAACATTTATTTGTTGCTGTTGATTTGATTAATTTAACACTTGTTGATGAAATAACTGAGTGGTAATACTTGTTTAGAACCGTCATTCATCCAAATCACTTGTTTTGGTTTCGAACTGGGCGAAAGCGCATATCTAAACTACCTAGACAATTATTACTCACTCCAAACCTCAATTTGGATCCTACAAATGTATTGACAATTTGTTTGTTACTCAACTTATTTAGTATATTGATCAGTGTCAACGGGCATATATTTTTAAGTTCAAATGGTTTCTTATTGTGATTACTTACTACCATCACGTATACTGATCGCCAACGATATATTCTGTCACTGTTTAGTTGATTTGATATGAGCTGATGATGATTGTTTTAAAGATTTATAATTAATTATCTACAGGTGCTGAACGTGAACGACATGAAGTTGAGTCACAGATGCGTCGTCCAGGAGAATCTGAATTAGATTATTATGAACGTCGTTATCAAGAAAGAGTGAGTTCATGTGCAAATTTCATATTCATATATAAATTTTCATTAATAATAAGATTTGCATTACGATGTTGTGAAGATTGGTTAGTTACACATTTTTGAAACTATGAATCGATCAATGTTAGACCACAATTAGAAGAAACCTGGAAGCACTGGTAGACGGCCGTTTCATCTTCACAACCTCGTAATACAATTACTTATGCTTACTAGTCACTAGCTTCTTAAGGAATCCTATTCGAGTTCTAGAAGGAAGTCGTGATCAGTGAAGTTCAACCTGTTCGGGTGTAGACAGTAACTACCAAACACACCATATGAGGTTGCACAACTCCGTGAACTGATCAAGTTAGACATTAGCATCGTTAGATGCCGGCTCAGTGCTCCAGAGTTCGAATCCTGCGAGCTGCAGGAAATCAAAGTGTATTCAGGTAATGAGCTACAAAGAAGCAGCCGACTGGTCGAGAATGGGGGGAGTAGAGTCTGCACTCTTTCGAAATGCCCTCATTAGGCCATGAATATATAGTCACAGCCAGAAAAGATCTCTTCTTTTTCTGGAGAGAATAAATATCAAATTTCCGGCGCTTTAACTAAGTAGATCCACTGCAAGGATTTGGAGAACCCTGTTTGCAAACGAACATTGCACAATGGCCCCACGATCCCAATGGAACTAGTGGTTACCATAGGACTGCATCTCTTAACCTTGTGGATTAGAATTTCAAACCAAACGCTCGAGATGTGGTTCCTTACGAAGACTACCTTGTCAAGTCTGAGAGTCCGAGCAGTATACCAGCCTACTCATAACTTCAGTAATTTTTATAGTGCATTAATGTTTAAGTGCCCATTTTTATCAGTGTTTATATGTTCAAACAGATAATTAATCTGTCCAAAGCGTATCACATACTTTTAATTAATTACAAATAATACCATCAAGTCATTCTCTTTAACAGCCCTTTCTTATCACATCTGAGAGATTGAAAAGAAAATCCCTGTCGAATGATAATTAACAACGCTGTTAAGTATTATAAATAAATATCAGTTATTTTTCTCTGTCTGAACGTGTTAGGATATTCACCAAATATCCTAAGAATACTATTTTTAGAAGTATAATCCTATTGGCAGAAATTATGATCGTTCTAACCGTCAAGGTCAAATACTTCAATGTTGCTTTTTATTGGCCATCTGGAATGTCAATGTCATTCAAATGTTCTTTTCTATTGGTCGGCCTAAACTGTCAATGTCACAGACGTTGATGCTCTTTCTTATTCGACCTTAGAGTATAAATACGCACTATCTGAAAGACTTAATAATTCCGTTTCCCCTGCCTACATCTTCTTCTGTATTCGACCCAATAAACAACTTCCTTCCACGGTGTTGCTTTCTGATATCTAGGAGATTTGGAAATAGCATTTTGGGTCGTATTGGGATATTTGAATTGGACGCCGTTAGGACTGAAGAGCTATACGTAGCAGCGTTACAACAGAACGGTTAACTATAAGATTATTTTTCAATACTCTCAGCTGGGCAATAACGGTCATAATACAAACTTATCTGGAAGATATAAAATGTGGCCAATACTGGAATCCATGTCGCCTGATGTTGTTTCATCCTATATATAGGTCTCCTCAGCTGGATATACCTGCCATATCTCAGATTTGATGCTAACTCTGGGAGGAATTCAATCAAACCTCATGCACAAACGAGCAGCTATCTAGACTCACTGGTGTTTAAACCAAACGATACTGAGTTTGAGCTCCATAGGAAACTCTGAGATATGGTAAGAGGTATATTCAGTTGATGAGTCTTCTTAAATGAAACGAAACACGCTCTCTGGATGGATTTCAATGATTGCCGTCATATGTTCTGTTGATTTTAATGCAATTTCATAATTCTAATTTCTATTAACTTTTTATTTTATTTTTTATAGGAAAAAGGTAAATATATTAAGAAATCTTGAACTAGGATAAACGTTGGTCGAATCTTAAATTGAAATTATTATTACAATCAATAATAATTATTTTATTGTATTGTGTACTGTATCGATAAAATGAACAATTTATCGAAGTCATCATTATCTAACATATTACTTATTTATTTCAAGTATAAAATCAATTCACAGTACACAAATTATTTGAAGAGATGTATTACTTATACTCCACTGAAGATTTTCTTTTTTCATCTATCTTTCTGTTTGTCTGTCTATCTATCCATCTATCTATCCACCTGTCTATCTATCTCTCCGACTTCTATGTCCACCTATCCATCTGTCTAACTGTCTATCTTGAAAACTATCTGTCTATCTCTCTGTATGTCTGTCTGTCTATCAATCCTCAGTCATTTGACATTCTTCCTGACATAACTGAGTATATTTTAAAACTTCAAATCGTCTATCTGTCTATCTATCCATCTGTCTATCTTCTGTCTGTCTATCTATCAGTCTCTCTCTCTGTCCATCGATCATCAATCCTGGAAGCGACCATTCATTTGATATTCTTTCTGACATAACGGGGGAAAATTTTAAAACTGTGAATCGATTATTTAATTTAATTTAGTTTCAAAAAATTCCATTTCATTTTTATTCATTGTGTTGTTTTCATTTATTTTACCTGCCTCTGTTTTTCTTTTTTTTGATATTTTTATGTTAATGAATATATATTTTTATTCTCACATCTTGTAGAATTATTAAAAGTGTCTATTGACTGACTGATACAATGTAATTTTTTTGTGTGAATCAAGAACACAAAATAAAATAATACTGAATGTGAAAGAAGTATTCATGAGTAGTCCTTTTTTGGGTTTTTTTTTGAAATACAAAAGATACTACTACTGACAACAACAAATAGACAGACAGACAGACAGAAACCAGTAAGTAGTTAGTGAAATTTGTCAGTTTTTAATATATTTGAGATAATCAATCAATCAATCAATCGTCAGGTGGACATGCTCTTGTCATAGATCTAACCGGTGGTCCATTCCATTGATGTGGATGTTGTGTTAAGTCATTGGTTCCATGCACATGATGATAACGTTCATCATGTGATGAATCCCAATAACCATCAACATTTCGTTGTCTTCTTTCTTTATCACGACGTCTACGTCGACCACCTGCTGTAGCTTGTAATGCAAGTGCTTTCGCTTCAGCTTGTTGTTTTACACGAGCTAATTCTTCTTCACGTTGTCTAGCTTGACGAGCTGATCTACTTTGATAGACTTGAAGAAATCAAAAATCATTTTAGAGCATAAGGAACAGTTCGTTTATATATATATATATATATATATATATATATATATATATATATATATATATGATAGTCTCAAAACGTTGATTATTTTTCAAAACTCATACTCCTCCTACAATGACAAATACTAGTTGTACAATATTGAGAATTTATGAAGGTTTCAAATTACAACCAATGAATGCCAACCGAATGGTTTATACGTTGTGTGCTCGTCTCGGCACTTGAAGGATCTAGATTCAATGCATGGTGAGGTCTAGGATGTGAACTATCTAGAATAATCGTCTTCTAGTTTTAAATAAACTATCTAATTAATAACTGAAGCCATTTATTGTTGTAAAGTACAACACTGAACAATCGCTTTAAAGCAACTCTATTAATTGTAATTGATTTCTGTTTGGTAACTAACTGAGTGAAGAAGTAGACATCTGTCTGTACTGACCAGTGGAGTTCAACCCTGTTCAAGTTTGAACTAGTGCTCACCGAACATGGTGGATGAGGTTGCACAAGACCGTGAACCAATCGAAGCTAGACATCAACGCCGTTAGATACTGCTGGCTCAACGCTCCAGAGTTTTGGCGTTCGTGAACCAAACAAACCAAGGGTCCTAGGTTCGAATCCTGCGCAAGTTACGGTGGTTGTGAGCGCTCACTGTTGATCAGGTCCATCCATACCAGGATGAAATGGCCATTTACTGATTCCAGGTTGCTAATAGTGGTGGCCTAGCACTGATCGATTTTATGATTTCAAACAGTAACTCAACAATCTTCACAACCCGATAGAGATTGAACAAAAATATTCGGACTAAAAATAAGCAGTCACCTTACTGACCTTGTGTTCCATCACTACCCTCCACTTGATGAATGCCAAGATCTTTTAACGGGGGTGGAGCCACAGATGCTACAGCTGCTGCAGTAATTGTCGGAGGTGGTAGTCTTGGTGTTGGTTGATGATGAGTATTAGTATCTGGTGGATGATGCTGACGATGATTATTAACATTAATATTATTATTATTATTACCGTTATTATTATTATTATGACTTGGAAATAGTGCAGCACTGATGGTGGCTGCAACTCCACTTGCTATGCCCAATCCTAAACCCATAGTTAAACCAGGTGATTCATGTGTCACCATTCCATTGACATCACGACGACTAATTGAACCGTTTCGTTTATTTTCACCTTGTAATAATGATGGATGCAATGCATGCACTTTCGGTGTTAATCCAGCTGCGACAGCAGCAATTGCAGCTGCATTTGCAGCGCCTACATGTAATCGACCGTTGCGAGGATAATTCGAATGTGATCCTTCATTTTCATCATCGGAATAATGTCCTCCTGTATTAAGACCGTCAGTAGTAGTAGTATTATTATGATGATGATGATTATCATGATCAGCTTTAAGTTTTCTTCCACCAAAATGTGTATTGTGATGAAATTCACTGCCAACACTGCCGGCATGATGAACACCAGTAAGTCCAAGTTCATTGTCTATTTGGCCACCATTTTCTGTTAACCAACCAGTTGCTCTTGCTCCAGTTAATTCACTAATTTCTTGACTAGTAAAACCAGCGCTTAATGCAGACTAAAACAAAACAAACAAACAAAAATATGAAACAATATGAAACATTGAATTGAAACAATTTTGTGTCCGATTGTGGTGTGAGCTACTTATAAGTAGTAGTATATGACGTGAGTGTCAACGTAATGTCTGGTGGCAGCAGAAGATGGGGGGATATCAAGAAAGGAAGAGCTCGAAAACAATGAAATTTGTATGAAACGAACGCATGAATAGTAGTGACAATGGATTGATGTGGTTTGCAACAGGAACAACAGTCCAGTTCGATATGATGAACTGATATTTTGCAAATGAACGATTTACGATATGGTTTTCCGATTTTACTGAATAACTCTGTAATTTTCGTTAAATACAATTCGGTTGCCTCACCTGCGTTCTCGTTCACTACAAGATTACTACAATGTATTTACTGTATAAGAATGAAAGAAGTTAACTATAGAATGCAAAATCATGAAAATATGCTCACTCACTAATGACAACTACTGGCATCGTGAGGAAAACTGCTCGGAGTTCTAGTGAGAAGACATCTCTGACCAGTGGAATTCAACCCTGTTAGCTGTAGGCTATAACAACTACCAAAGACAAATCGGTGAGGTTGCTCAAAATCCTTAGATTGGTCAAAGTTAGAAGACATTAACATCAATGGATGTCGCCGGTTCGGTGGTCCAGATAGAGTTTAAGTGTTTTTGCGCAAGAATGAAGTTTCTGAGTTTGAATCGCGTGTATAGCAGAAGTTGTGGGTACGCACTACTATTCCTTTGTTCCAGGTTTCCAATTGTAGTCTAACAATGATTCATTCATGTGTTCAGTGTATTAACTAAAAGTCTTTCAATCAAAATTTATTTATACTGATAATAAGTAATTATTTCTTGTTGAATAGGAGGAGTTTGAGATCTTATCAATAATGAATGATTTCAGTTAAGAAAAGAAATCAAAAGGGATATAATTCTCCTATAGTGTTTCCAAGTTGAAATTTTGTAACATATCAGAATATATACAGTCAGAGATCATTTGAACTGTTTATAAAGTATATGCAAACACATCAGTAAAGTGTACTTATAATCTGTATGTAGAAAAATGATGTTATCTGTGGGATTCGAAACAATGTCACCAAACTTCACAGTGTAAGATCACTGTCATGCAATAACAATCAGAAAAATATTGACACTAATCACAAATTAGTGGTGATTAGTTAGAGTTAAATATTTCAATTCTAAGGAATGTGTAAACTACGTACTGAATGTCTCATCAGTCTTAAGTTTTCGCGCTGTTGTAAGCTTTGTGACGCTGTTTCATATATCACTAAGATATCCAATGTTCGAAAGGTTGTAGCTATGCTTGTCACAAGTGCATAAAGATCAGGTTATGCAAAGATTTCGGTCAAATAGTCCCAATCCTCTTGAACGCTTTTATTTACATCCTATGAAAATCGAAGTAATCAGTCAGTCAGTCGGTCAGATGTAACGTAGAAATTCGTACGTAAGTACATCAGTTCATGTTGCCATACCACATCAGCACAGAGATGTAATTTTCAATTTAAATCCAATAGTAGAAGAGGTCGCAAAGGTATTAGAAGTGATCGGAGAGGTTAGGATTAGAAGATATTATTCAAGAAGTATGATTCGATGAGAAAAGTTTAGAAAGTCAAAACTAGAGGTGTTGAAGAATCCAGAAGATTAGGATTTGAGAGAACACAAAGAATGAATGCACCGATGTCATTGCAAACGGTTTTGAGCCATGTCATTCAGGGTATCTAACCATCGATTATTATCATCTTGCGGACGCCAACCAGGTAGTCGACAACTACCGACATGACTCAGTCCATTTGTCAATGACTTCATGGATTTGTGCCATGTTTTGGTTTGGCCGCCCCTAACTTTCATCCAACCTATTCCTACACTACAAAACAAAGCTCGTCGAGGCAGTCAGTGGTTAGGCATACGCAGCACATGTCTCAGCCACTTCATCTATTGATCTGCCATTCTTACCTAGCACCCGTTTCCTAATAACAGCGTTGCTTACTCGGGTGTCCCACGATATACGAGCAATGCTTCGAAGACACCTATGATCGAAGACTAGTAACCTACAAATGTCCTCTACTCTTACCGACCATGTTTCGCATCCGTATAGTAGGACGAAGAGAACTACTGCACAGTACACTCGTCCTTTAGTCAGCAAACGGATATCTCGCCTACGACATAAGTGACGCAGGTTGGCAAAAGCCAATCGAGCCTTCTGTATCCGTGCTGAGATTTCGCGAGTCACCAGGCCATCAGCACTGATGAGACTCCCCAGATAAGTGAAGCGGTCAACATGGTTGACTACTTCACTCCCTATCACTAACTAGTTCAGGTGAATCGAAGTAATCACTCAACTATAATGTGAGCTCAATATATCACTCACATAATAAACAATTTTTCAAAGTAGAGAGTTTTGTCACTAACTAAAATCAAACGAAGGAATATAAACCTACTGTCCCTCATAAAAATAACATGTCTTTCATGATGAGGTAAAAATCATGAGAATTCATGGTATTTGACAATATTTTCGTTACATCATTCTGATTATCTTAGTTACGATATGGAAAACTCATGTAACTTTTAGGGTTCTTTAGTCAGACTTCGATTTCCTCTTTCTATCCGTAGAAGCTTTACAATGCCCTCAATGACCGACCGAGTAAATTATTCTTGATCAATAAAAACCATTAGACCAATCAGTTACATGAATTGCGATCGATATTCGACCAGATGGCTTTTTTTATGATTGATGTCTATCAAACAAGTTTGTCGCGCGTCTTTTAAACTTAATTAATTCTGTCTAACGAAAAAATGTAAGTCGATGGATGAACTCAAAAACAAAATCATAAGTGAGAGAAAATGAACACAGTGTAGCTGGGGATGAACGTGGAAGTATTGCGAGTACACACTGGATGACCTTAAAGTCATATTCTTGGAATGCTGTCAAGAGATACAGACTCCACCCAGATTCCATTACCACCGATCAAAAGTTAAGACATCATTTAAAACACCATTCAGCACTGGAAGGCCATTTCGTTATGGTAAGGAGTTCTCCTTAGCGATTTGCATTCACGAATCCGTATCTATGACTTAGACACATGACCACTAGTCTCGTCAAACACATATGTATCATTGTGGTGTGATCTACTCATAAGTAGTATATGACGTGAGTGTCAACGTAATGTCTGGCAGCAGAAGATGAGGGAAGATCAAGAAAGGAAGAGTGGGAACACAATGGATGTTGTGTGAATCGCATGAATAGTGACAATGGATTGATGTGGTTTGCAACAGGAACAACAGTCCAGTCCGATATGATGATGGACTGATATTTTGCAAATGAACGATTTACGATATGGTTTTCCGATTTTACTGAGTAACTCTGTAATTTTCGTTAAATACAATTCGGTTGCCCCACCTGTGTTCTCCTTCACTACCACATGAGTATTCAATAGTGTACAAATCCGACTTCCACTGAGGTTGTCCGAAAAAAACGCAAATTTAGCATTAAAAATGTAAAAAAAAATGTAAAAGAAAGATTTCTGTTACTTTCAAAAAATAAAAAGATGATTTCTTATTCTTCTTACTTTAGTAACTACACTCAATCCTGGATGACCAGGAGTCATTGGAACAAGTGGACGATCAGAATCAAGTTCTTTTATGTCTGGAACTGGAGAAGAGAATGAACCAAGAAGACGTTCAGCTTTACTAACAATCAAAGGTGGATGTGTTGCTGCCCAATAACCTTCTAAGAAATGACTTAATGCTTCAGTTGCATTGGATAAAGTATTCTGATCGATTACGTAATCGAATGATTCCTAACACAGGCAAAAGCAACAATAAATATACAATGACTGATCTACATTCACAATAGTAATTAAGGCAAGCGTGATTATTATTATTATTAGTTAGGAAACTGTTAAAAATCGATAAAAAGAAATACAGGAGAGTAATGATGATTCATTTCGCCTTGACGCTTGCTTGTATATCAACAGATATATTGAAGGGGTCGAACCGAGAACAGTATTAAAATAATAAGAGCAGTGCTTGAAATGTTAGGTGGTGATATCTGAATGGTTTTGATATAGATCTGCACAAAATCTAGTCGTATAGATCAAGTAGTTATAACTTGATTGTGAAGTGTTCGTCAGGAAAATTGTTCCTTGCTAACTTGACGATATGTCTTAATCAGTTATAATCAATAATAGAGCCTGGCACAGATGTACATTAGCAAAAGTTTATATACAATATCAGCACGATAAACTGTGTGAATCTATTATTGTTAGATCACCATTCGAAACCTAGAAGTACTGGATGACTGCTTCGACCTAGTATGGGACTCATCAGCAATGAGCATCCACGAGCCCAGCTCGCAGGAGTCAAGCCCAGGAGTTTCGGGCTTGCGAGTGAATGCTGAACCTTTAGACCGGTGAGCTAGCAGGCACCCAAATGTGTTCATATCTAACTTCGATCAATCTAAGGTATTGCGTAACCTCACCTATTGTTTTCGGTGGGTTACTTACTGCTTACACTCGACACGGGTGAATTCCATTAGTCACATCTTCTCACTAGAACTAGGAGAATGTCCTCACGAAGCTAGTCACTCTGATGAGCGAATTTTGTGATATTCATTATACTGGGTCAGTAGTGGTCTGGAAATTAAGCATTCACATGCGAGACCAAATATACTGTGTTCGATTGTGTGGCGCAGAGGTTGTGAATGCACACTGCTGATGGGTCTCATATAAGAAGGATGAAATTGGTGTCTAGTGCTTCAATTCATGGATTTCAACTGAAAACCAACAATCTGCATATGAATAAAATAAAATTTCAACAACGAAAAAATCAATACCAAAGAAATTCAACCAATGTAGTCTGAACGAACGATAATGAGCAAAAACTGGACATTGAAAATATGTGAATTCATGTCAATGTTCAACATGAACTTAGATTATGCAGGAGGATTGGAAAATTGAACAGTTATTCCTTAATCCATTAGTGTAACTTACTAATGTAATCACTTTGAAGCATGAACCTCCATTGGAACAGCTTAAATGTTATCATTCAGTTGTAGAAAGCACTTCGTGTTTAACTATTTCCACATATATGTAAATATTCACAACTTTTAACAGCTGTTATCTGACATAACTTCACCTAAAGACGACCATCTAGGCATGCTGCCGGCCCCAAGTCCGGGTAAAGGAGGAAAGTTGGACATGGAGTTAGCGATCCTATCCTGTTGAAATCTAACTCATTGAAGAAAGCTAGGGACGGTCAAATCAAAACTTGTCACAAATCCATGAAGTAACTGACAAGTGAATAAGACCATGGTCTTAAGTACAGACTACCAGGTCGGGGGCCTGTGAGACAATCTTAACCCGATAGTTAGAGACTTTGAATAAGATTGCTTAAAATCGGTTCAAGTAATGACACAGGTGCATCCTCTCTTTGTGTTTTCTCATATGTTAATCATATGAATTCCGCATCACCTTCATCTTTCACTTCTAAAAATTTATTTCACTGAATTTCACTTCTTGAATAATATCTTCAAACTCTAATCTTTCTGAATACTGTCTTTACTTCTACTTCACGGTGTGTGGCAACTTGAACTGATTTAGGTGCCTACGATGTTCCACGTTGTAGCTAACTGATTGACTGACTGAAACCCAACTTGTAGGCTACATTCTTAACAGACTTCTCTCATTTGTACGAACATTTCAAAACAAAACACGTCTAATCAATAAACGTTCACTGAATGATAAGTTCGTCACTAAGTATGCTTGAGGCTATTACGAGTTTACCTTAGTCGATAAACGCGAACGAGACTTTTACCAGCGTCCAGGTAGGCTACCTTGAATCCGCAAAGCATGTTAAAAGACTTTGTAAGCGTAGAAAGTATATTCTACAAACACCCAGCAATCACACAGTACAATCAAGCATACAACTCTCGTTTATTTATACAACATAGAAACATCCTTGAGACAGTTAAGAAAATAGTACACTCGAAATACACAGCAGCCAATCATAGCCACGGATTTCCCTGGTGGGAATTGAAATCTCAAGGTCAACGGATCAGCCCATGCTGGCAAACGTGAAAACCAAAATAAGGCATATTTATCAAGCGAATTTTGGGGATCTACCATACCCAACACTGAAAGACCTCAAAGTCATAGATAAGTTCACTTCCTGTTAGAGGAGTCATGGATGCGCAGTAAGTAGTAGTACTAAAGCATCTTCCACTGAGGACACCACCATTGTCTACTGCTCTTTAGTTGACAAACAGTGACTTGCTTAATTGATCAAAATCTTAAAAAATAAACAAGTTGATATATAATAAAACTTACTGGTGAACATTGTAATAATTTTTCAGCAGCTGCTGTTTGTACACCAGCATTTTTTTTTTGTAATTTACCACGATTTTTAATTAAACGATTCAGTACACGTAGACTAGCAATTTTTACATAGATTACAATTGGTGCTAAACATGTTTTAGTTATTTGATTAGGATGATTAATTGTATCACAATCTAATAAAAGTAATTGCATTTTACTGCCTAAATGAAATATTCTTTCTAAATCTTGTTGTACTTCAACTGTTTTGGAAAAAAAAGAAATCAATGGAAAATGAAAAGAATAAAAATACAATGTAATCAATAGATAGTAGTATATATATATATATATATATATATATATATATATATATGGTGTGTGCTACTTACACGAACGATATAAGTAGTATAAGAAGGGACGTGAAAGAAGAAGAAGTCTCACGGTCAGAAGAGGAAAACGGAAAGCAAATGGAGCGCAAGCAAGAAATGAATGGAGTACCAACAGGAAAGGAAGGAAGGAAGCAACAATAGGAATGGAAGAAGGATGGAGCGTTGGAAGTCACAACTCAAAGATGGTGTGCAAATAGACTGTTCAATGTAATGTTTTCGTTATATATATATATATATATATATATATATATATATATATATAAACAAGTATTATTAAGTTGAAAATAATGTCTCAAAGCTACATTACGGATCATTGTGGAACAATCAATTGAATGGAACTCACCACTCTACATCAACTTCATCGACCACGAGAAAGCATTCGATAGCGTGGTGGATAGGAAAACACTGTGGAGGCTTCTTCGACACTATGGTGTGCCTGAGAAAATAGTCAACATCATACGGAATTCTTATGATGGATTCAACTGCAAACTCGTGCACGGAGGTCAGCTAACCGACTCTTTTGAGGTGAAGACCGGTGTGAGGCAAGGTTGCTTACTCTCACCCTTTCTCTTTCTCCTGTTCATCGACTGGATTATGAAAACGTCAACATTTGGAGGGAAGCACGGTATCAACTGGACAGTTAGGACGCAGCTGGACGATCTGGACTTCGCAGATGACTTGGCTCTTCTATCGCACACTCAACAACAAATGCAAGAGAAGACGACCAGTGAAGCAGCAGCCTCTGCAGCAGTAGGTCTCAACATACATAAAGGGAAAAGCAAAATTCTCCGATGCAACACAACATGCACCAACCAAATCACTCTTGATGGAGATGCTTTCGAGGACGTTAACAACTTTACATATCTGGGCAGCATCATCGACGAGAAGGGTGGATCCGATGCAGATTTGAGGGTGCGGATTGGCAAGGCAAGGGCTGCATTTCTACAGTTGAAAAATATCTGCAACTCCAAACAACTTTCAACCAAAACCAAAATCAGCATTTTCAATACAAATGTCAAGACAGTTCTATTGGGTAACTACGAAAGCCATCATCCATAAGATACAAGTGTTTATTAACAGCTGACTACGCAAAATACTTCGTATTCGTTGGCCAGACACCATCAGCAACAACGAACTGTGGGAGAGAACAAACCAGATTCCAGTGGACGAGGAAATGAGGAAGAAGCGGTGGAGTTAGTGGATAGGACACACACTACGAAAAGCACCTAACTGCGTCACGAGACAAGCCCTCACATGGAACCCTCAAGGCAAAAGGAAAAGAGGAAGGCCAAGGAACACACTACGCCGAGAAATAGAGGAAGATATGAGGGGAATGAACAAACATTGGACAGAACTGGAGAGGGAAGCCCAGGACAGAGTTGGTTGGAGAAAACTGGTGGGCGGCCTATGCTCCATTGGGGGTAACAGGCGTAAGTAAGTAAGTAAGTAAGTAAGTAAGTAAGTAAGTAAGTAATGTCTCAAAGTTATTAATGAAAGTTAAAGTTATTCATTTGAACTGTTGGGTTGCACTTCATTAGTTTGCGAAGGTTAATTCAGTTGTGTCAATCAGTCAATCAGTCAGTTACAACGTAGAACTTCCTACGTACGTAAATCAGTTCAGGTTGCCATGTCATATTAGCACAGAGAAGCAAATGTCAAATCAAATCCCATAATGATAAAGATAGTAGAGGTATTAATGGTAATGAAGAAGACTAGGGTTTGAAGATATTATTCAAGAACTATAATTCAGTGAGATAAGCTTAGAAAGACAAGAGTAGAGGTGCTGACAAATCCAGAAGATTAGGATTTGAGAGAGCTCAAAGAATGGATGCACATGCGCCATTGCAAATGATTTTGAGCCATGTCACTCAAGGTCTCTAACCATCGATTATTATCATCTCGTGGACCCCAACCAGGTAGTCTACATCTACCAACATCACTCAGTTCACTTGTAAGTCACTTCATGGATTTCTGCCATGTTTTGGTTTGGCCGCCCCTAGCTTTCTTTCAACCTATTCCCACACTACAAAACAAAGCTGGTCGAGGCAGTCGGTGGTTAGCCATACTTAACACCTGTCCCAACCACCTCAACTGATGAAGTTTCAATACTTATCTATTAATTTTCCATCCCTGCCTAGGAACAAAACAGCACACGAAAAAATCATCTTTGTATAACTTATGATTAAAGAAAAAACTGTATCATTATGGTCTGAATATTGTTTTAGACTTTTAAACCGGTGTTTCTGTCTCATTTTAATTGATTCCAACTAGACATATAGTATTCAGTTTTATTGGCCGTGGATCTGACTTCAATTTAAACGAACGACTGAATATTCTGCTATGAAATAAATCTTCCCGTATGTCACTCTTGTGCGGCTTCCATTTGTACGACGGCTGTAATAAGAGTCAAATACAAACGGAGTTGGATGAGTTTAGTTTACGTAGTCGTTCACGCAAACTAACCAAGCTCCACAACCCTATAATGAAATCAAAACACTTGGTAAGTCTTCTACTAGACACGGCTACTATAGAATACAACTTTTGGCATTAGAATCAGTTGGACCGCTCTCCTCTAGGCTACAAATCAAAAGCTGGAACAAGATAAAACTGTTAAAATTTACAGACAAATGCTAAGTATTTATAGTTTCTCATAGAGAGTGAAACCATCACTACAACCATCTCAGTCCTCAAATAGAGATGTTACGTCATCATCATCATCATCATTAAATCACCGCATGCCACCACATCGACATTCGAGAAACTAATATCACAAGCTGTGATTAGCTGGGATCTCATTGGTTTCTCAAGAGCATCTGTTAAGTGCTAGTAACCATTTCAACAGTCCCCGTGTAGTGAACGAGAACACAGGTGGGGCAACCGAATATTAGTTTAACGAAAATTACAGAGTTACTCAGTAAAATAGGAAAACCATATCGTAAATCGTTCATTTGCAAAATATCAGTTCATCATCATATCGAACTGGACTGTTCCTGTTGCAAACCACATCAATCCATTGTCACTATTCATACGTTCGCTTCATACAAATTTCATTGTGTTCTAGCTCTTCCTCCTTTCTTGATCTTCCCCCCCATCTTCTGCTGCCAGACATTACGTTGACACTCACGTCATATACTACTACTTATAAGTAGCTCACACCACACCCACTTTTCCCCACTACTCATAATCATAACAAAAAATAAAATTTTTAACATGAAAAAAAAGAAACAACTAGGAAAAACAAATAGAGAATTACTCAAAGAAACAAGTTGTCGACTACGTCCTTTTTCCAGAATATTCTTTTTATCCAAATGTAATAATTCACCGACACGTTTAGCCAATGATATATTAGTACTGACACGACTAACAATAATTCTATCATCAACAAGGAAAGAAGAAGAAAAATAATATATATACATTTTCTTTTGATAATTTACTCAATAGAATCGATTTATATGAAATCATGCATCGATCAGAGTTGGACCACCATTAGAAACCTGGAAGCACTGAAGTATGGCTGTTTCGTCCTGGTATGGGACTCATTAGTGGCATTGCGCATCCAAGATTCCTGCACCTCGCAGGGTTAGAACCCAGGACCTTCGGTTTTATGCACGCAAACGCCTAACCACTGGACCGAAACACCTAACTTCACAATCTTCACAACACCGTAATGTAAATAATTACCTGTACTCACTAGTGACTAGCTTCGTGATGAATCTTCTCCGAGTTCTAGTGGGAAGTCGTGAAATTCAACCTGTTCGAGTGTAGACAGTAACTACCGAAGACTGTGTACGAGGTTGCACAACTCCGTGAATTGATCGAAGTTAGACATTAACACCGTCAGATATTGGCTCAGTGGTACAGAGGTTAGGCGTTCGCGCACAGGACCTTCGATCCTGCGTTTGAATCCTACGAGGTGCAGGAGTAGTGGATGCGAACTGTCAATCAGTCCCATACCAGGATGGAACGGCCATCCAGTGCTTCCAGGTTTCTAATGGTGGTCTAACTTTGATCAGTGCATGATTTCAGATGTGTAACTTAACAATCTTCATAACCCCATTATGCAATTATCTATTTATGTCGAATTTTCATAGTCATTTATTAGAATTTAAATCTAAATGAATCGATTACTTAAAAAAATTATTGTAGTGAAGTTTCGGTTCAAAAAACCGGTACATTCCGCCTCGATCCAAATATTTCCTCTATTAACGCCCTGAGAAAGACTGAGCTGATATATAAAGAAATCTTCATTAAGAAGCTATGAGTGACTAGTCTCAAACAGTTGTTCATTGGATTTAGTTTTCATGTTTCTTAGTTACCACATCACTTTTAACCCATTTTCTTTTTAAAGTTCCTTAAAAAGAAGTCACAAGTGGCATTAGCTATAACTGCAATCAAGACCATCTTCTTCATATACTCCAATTAAAATGGAGTTTAATTGTCTTTGGGAAGTGAGGCAATTACTCATGCAGTGGATAACGTTTGTGAATTGATTTAGGTCAGATGACTAGCTTCAGTATGCGCGCAAAAAAATTCATCTGGAAATCAATGAACCAGGAATTTTCACCCTGCTAATGATGAGGTAAACTTCATTGATTCGACTGAATAATAGTGTGGAATGTCATGAATTGATTGAAGTTGAAAATGTGAACAGCTGGATTCCGTTTTGGGCAGTGTAGACGTATTTTAATTACCAAAAAAATACTTGATTTCATCGAGAGCTATATCAGTCAGTCAGATGCAACGTAGAACTTCGTACGTAAGTACATCAGTTCATGTCGCCATACCACATCACCACAGAGATGTAATTGTCAATTCAAATCCAATAGTAGAAGAGGTAGTAAAGGTATTAGAAGTAATCGGAGAGGTTAGGATTAGAAGATATTATTCAAGAAGTATGTATCAGTGCGAAAAGTTTACAAAGTTGAAGAATTCAAAAGATTAGGGTTTGAGAGAACACAAAGAATAAATGCACCGGCGCCATTGCAAACGATTCTGAGCCATGTCATTCAAGGTCTCCAACCATCGATTATTATCGTCTCGCAGACGCCAACCAGGTAGTCGACAATTACCGACATGGCTAAGTCCACTCGTCAATGACTTCATGGATTTCTGCCATGTTTTGGTTTGGCCGCCCCTAACTTTCTTCCAACCTATTTCTACACTACAAAACAAAGCTCGTCGAGGCAGTCGGTGGTTAGCCATACGCAGCACATGTCCCAATCACCTCAACTGATGAAGTTTCATTACTTCATCTATTGATCTGCCATTCTTACCTAGCACCCGATTCCTAATAACAGCGTTGCTCACTCGGGTGTCCCACGATATACGAGCAATGCTTCGAAGACACCTATGATCGAAAACCAGTAATCTATGAATATCTTCTACTCTCACTGGCCATGTCTCACAGCCATAAAGTAAGAGGGAGCGAACCACTGCGCAGTACACTCGTCCTTTAGTCAGCAAACGGATATCTCTCCTACGCCATAAGTGACGCAGTTTGGCAAAAGCCAATCTAGCCTTCTGTATCCGTGCTGAGATTTCGTCAGTCACCAGGCCATCGGCACTGATGAGAATCGAGAGTTATATATATATGTATATATGTTCAATATTCAAGGGTTCCAATCCAAAATCAGTCAAGTGTCAAGTACACTCTAGTTTTAAATGCTTCATCATTCACTAATGAGTACTCATTTCATGTTAAAAAGTAGATGTCAACAGCACGTGTACTATGTATTCACAATTAAGCATACACTACACAAAACATACCTTCCATCAAAATGTTTTTTCATTGAATCAAATATTGCTTTCTGCATCATATCTGTCACTTCATAACCTTTCAAAGCTGGACCAACAAATACAACTGGACGCATACATGGAACAATTTCATATGGAGGTATAAATTCATTCTGTTAATATTGTAAATAGACGTACATATATGAATGTGAAGAAATCACAAACATGAAAAATTCTTTGATACTAAATTACAACTCATATTGTACATTGAAAATAATACAAAACTGTTGGTTATGAAATTCCACCTGGAACCCTCATGGTTAACGGAAAAGAGGAAGACCATGGAACAACACATTACGCCGAGGAATGGAGACAGACATGAAAAGAATGAACAATGATTGGCGGCCTATGCCGTAAGAAAGTAAGTAAGTAGGTAAGTAAGTTAGCGTCATTTATGGTCAGTCAGTTAGTTAGTTAGTTAGTTAGTTACAGCATAGAATTTCGTACATACGTACATCAATTCAGGTTGCCATACCGCATTAGCACAAAAACGCAACTATTAGCTCAAATCTAATAGTGTTAGAGAAGTATTAACAGTAATGAAGAAGATTAGGGTTCGAGGATATGATTTGTGAAGTATAATTAAGCGAGACGAATGCAGAAAGAAAAGGATAGAGACGATGAGGAATTTAGAAGGTTAGAATTTGAGAGAACAAACACTAAGAGTGGATGCACTTGCGCCATTGCAAACTATTTTGAACCATGTCATTCAAGGTCTCCAATCATCGCTGACTTTCGTCTCGCGGACCTCAATCAGGTAGCCTGCATCTATCAACATGACTCAGTCCATATTGATTTCATGGATCTCTGCCATGGTTTGATGTCACCGTCCCTAGATTTATTCCAACCTACTCCCACACCACAAAACATAGCTATTCCAGGCAGTCAGTCGGTAGTTTGATTTGTTTTATTCTGGGCTAACTCACGTTAACCTATACAGATATTTGTCAAGATTTAAAAAATCATTTGACAGAAATTCGGCGCCGATTATATAATCTAAATTATTTGTAAAAATTAATATTTGAAATATAACCTTAGTGATTTAAAATCTAAATAATTAATTCCAAGGTTTCGTTCAGATTAGTGCTGAATAACTCAGATTAAATTTGTTGTAATTACCTACTAGTCTGTGGCTT